>PVKB01000293.1:8887-450645 GCA_004027205.1 Ctenodactylus gundi | reverse complement strand
AGGAATCTGAGCAGCAGAGGAATTCTGAAGGCATTTGTTGGACAAGAGAAACAAGGTGGGCAACAACGGATGAGGAAGCAGTTCTAGGGAGTGGAACACGGGGATGTGTGAGGTCAGGGCTGAAAACTGCGAGAAAAAGCGGAAGACTGATAAAAATATTTTTTTGTCCTGTCCTCGCAATTGAACCCAGGGCCCTGTGCATATTAGACAAGTGCTCTATCACTAAGAAACATCTCCAGCCTGAAGAGACAGGTCTTAGTGAGGCTGGCTGAATATCTAGCAGAGAAAGGGCTTGTGACCACCGCAGAGATTATGTCAATTTGAGGAAATCAGGAGCCACACTTGTATTAGGGTTTGGGAACCACATCTAGATTGGAAATTCAGAACCAGCCTGGATTAGTGTGAGTGATTTGTGGGCCAGAGAATGAGGGAAATGCACTTACTTAGATGTAGGAGGCCCAAAGAACAGTATAAAAGGAGGGAAAAAGAAAGATTATTACAGCTTCTTCCTCTGGGAAAGCTCTCGCCTTCACAATTGTCTATGCATACCAACTTGCTATATGCTGCAGACCTTCATCACAGATTCGTTCCTGTCTTGACTTGTCTGTTGCTGATCCTTAGTCTCCAACCTTCAGGCTCCAGTCTTTGCCACTGTTCTTCCAACAACCAAGATCTGCAGCAGACTCTCACTGGCTGTCCTGCAGTCCCAGATGGGAGTTCTACGTCGCAGCTGAGCAACCAATCAACACTCCAGCTGCCGCACACACAGGCTACCGACCATCTTAGACTATCTCTATCCTTGAATTTGTAAGCCTTCCTAATAGATCCTTTTTTGTTATAATCTCTGTAAATTCTGCCTTTTGAAAGAACCCAAACTAATACAGGGCTAACTAATATCTAGAATGTATAAGGAACTGAAAAAAATTACATGCTCAAAAATAAAAGACTTAATTAAAAAATGGGCAGCTGAAATGGATAGTTCTCAGAAGACGAAATACAAACGGCCAAAAAACACATGAAAGAATGTTCAGCATCGTTAGCCACTACCAGAATACAAATCAAAACAACACTGAGATTTCATTACTTCACTAAGCGTGGCTATTAACAAGACTTCAAGAAAACACATGCTGGATAGGTTGCGGGGAAAAAAGGAATATGAATATATTGCTGGTGAAATCATACACAAGTACAACCTGAAAATAGATACTCAACTTGACCAGCTATATATTTCTTCTGGGTATCTTTACAAAAGAGTTAAGGACATCATATACCAGCAATACATGCACACCCACGTTTATAGCCGTATGAGTAATAGCTAAATCCTACAAGCAGCTGAGACAGCTATCAATAGATGAATGGATAAAGTAAATGTATATACAATGGAGTGCTAATTTGCCATAAATTAACTGAAATTTGAGTCATTTGTAGGAAAATGAATGTGCTTCGAGATCATTATGCTTGGAGAGATGAATCAGACATGGAAGCTTAAATATTCCATGGTTTCTCTAATATGAGAAATTCAAAATACAAATAAGTAAAAGAGCCAAGTAAGAATGATGGTAGGAAACAGGGAGATAAGTTCTGCAGGAAGGAATAGGAAAGCAACTGGGAAGAGAGGAAGAGCAGTAGAAATGAAGGTATGATATCTATGTGCACCAATTCCTCAAACTGAATGTAATTATTATGTAGAGGAAATATATGGTAGTTAAAATAGTAACCTGGGGGAGAGAAATAAAATGGTGAGGGACAAAACCCAAAGCTATGGCCACTAGAATGAGTTGTTGAAATGAAGCAATAGTGAAGATAATGGAATAAAAAACCCGAAAATATTGAGAATAAGGGTAAGTAAGGCTTAGCACAGGAATACTATTAATGGTTTTCAGTAAGATTGTCATCAAGATATATATTAAAATTCAAAACAATTTTGAATACACAGAAAATGTCCAGCTCCCTAAGAATATATATTTGGGTCCCTAAGAAATAAACAGCAAAATCCTAACAAGTATGAGAGACATGGAATTGAACCAAACAACACAAATGAGGCTTAAATGAATAAAGTCATATATAAAGTAAGGTAAGAACAGAGATCAGTTTAGGGATGGAAAGTACTGTGGAGCTAGTGTCCCCCACAAGTCTTAGGTATTTGAATGTTATGGATTCTATGGAACCATCTGTTGTTAGGAGATGGGGGTTTCGTATGGAAGGGTGGTGTGTGATGAATTATAAATATGTGGTGGAAGACAGGCATGTAGCGATTACAGGCATATGGATTATAGATTACAGGTGTGTGGCGGATTATAGATTATGGGCATATGGAATAGATAATAGGCTACAGGTGTGTGGTGGATTATAGATTATAGGCATATGGTGGGGACTTAAACCTGGAAGGGGTAGAACACTGAGGCTTGAAGCAGAAGGGGTGGATCACTGGGACAGGGCCTGCAAGGATATTTTCCTTTGGGGAGTTGCCTTGGCTTCCTACTTGCAATGTTGTGAGGAGCTGCCTTTGGCTCTTCTTCTGCCATGTGCCTCCCCTGTTGTCAGCCACTTCTGAGAGGACTGTGACCTTCTGAGACTGGACTAAGATAAACCTTTCCCCTCTTAAGTTGTGAATGTCAGGTATTTAGTCAGTGCAACAAAAAAGTAAAGTATGCCTGATCTATTGTGTATGCCTATTAAGAAGTAGTGGGAAATCACACTGTGGATAAGGCACCAGCAGACACAATATTGAACATGGTAAACATGGTTGGAAACAGAAAACCATTGAAGATTTTAGAAAAAGCTTGCATTGAAAAAGAAAGTTTGGGCAAGTATGAATTTAAGGAGCATACCGAAAGCGCATGCATTCTCAACAAATACTGATGTAATTAATTACTGGACCATTTTTTTCCAAACTTGAACTACATGTGACAAATACAAAAAATTTTAATACAAATATGTTAAAAAATACTTTTGAGGGAGAAACTGAAGACTTTACTCTGGACTGTTTTATAGAACAGCTACCTCACTGAACAGTACCATCAGAGCACATGATCTCAAAGACAACTGTACAAAAGCTATCTTTATTTTCACAATGAAGCCAGTATGCATTCATTTTTAATGAAACACTGTTTATTCATGAAGCTCTTCTTTCTTCACAAGGTAACAAAACTGTTAACACATTTTTAAATACTCTGGCTTGATTCCTTAGCATATTAGTGCTAATAGCTATATAATTATAATCCAGGTACCACATGTTAAACTTGCTGTACAGCATTGGGTTTATTCACTTGTATATAAACTTACAGTCAAAAGCTTTATAATTTGCAAGAGCTCAACCTTTCCCACACACTGCTAATTGTATAAGGTTTGATTTTTACAGGAATAAAATGTCATGGTTTGGATCTGGAATGTCCCCCAAAAGCCTCATGTATTTGAATGTTATCAAACAGCTACGGGGCCATGTGCTGTTAAGAGGTGGTACCTGGTCAGAAGGAATGGATTACAGGTCTGTGGCACATTATTGTGTGTATGACCTGGAAGGGGAAGATCAGTAGGGCTTAATCCAGAAAGCGTAAAACACTGGGGCTTGGGAGGGGTAGATTACTGGATAGGATCTGGAAGAGTATATGCCTGTTCTGCCCGCCCTCCCTTACTTGGCTTACTATCAGGCCCCTGTGAACAGCTTCCTCCAGCTAGGTCACTGTCATGTGCTTCTACCACTGCTAGTCACCTATGAATGAGACCTGAAACTGTAAGCTAACTAAACCTTTCCAACCCTAAGTTGTGGAAGTTGGGTATCGAGTCACAGCAATGAAAAAGTAACTAGGACATAAAAATAGGTTTATGTTCTTTGTTTAAAAATAAAATTCAAGTTATAATTCATTAAGTCTGAATTAACTAAAGCTTGCTTGAGTTTTACTTTAGAAATATCAACCTTACACAGTCAAGGCTAATTCTCTTTTGTAAACAATTATCTTTAAAGCATTCCATTTATATGAAGCCTGTTCTTTTAAGAAAAATATATAGGGAGGGTATTAGTAAACTATGTTCTGTTTGGGTGACCATTTATGAGCAGTTATTCCAGCTAGTTAAGTTTTGATTGTTATTTGATGTGAACAACTGCTGTTACTTAGTCAAATCCTAGAAGTTTTTGAAAAGATTAAAAATAATGAAAATAACTTATCTGTGTGTGATAGTGGGATTTACTGGTGGATGGGATGGGTGTAGGAGGACCAAAACCATGGAGGGGAAGAGTAATGAGGATGTGATATATATGTGCACAAAACACTCAAGTTAATTGTAAACATTATGTATCACACATATATATTAAATAAAAACAGTGAAAAAGGAAAAATAATAACTTATTTGTGGGTTACTTTAATGTACCTAATTCTAAAGACATTACAAAGATTGACTGTCCTCCTGAAAGCAGAATATCTCTCAATGAATACTAACAATAAATTGAGCTTTGCTTATTTTTTCCAGTACTAGGGATTGAACCCAAGGGCTGGTGTAAGCAAGGCAAGTGTTCTGTCACTGAATTACATCTTTTATTTTTTGACTGAGATAGTCTGGCTTCAAACTGTAATCCTCAGTCTCCTGAACAGCTGGGATTGCATGCATATGCCACTGTGCCTGGTTGTAAATGGAATTTCGTACGACTTTTAGACCAGAATCACTTCTTTTAAAGGAATGTAACAATGAGGTTATAATGCAGTTTAATGAAAAGATGTATGTTACATAAAACTGTCAGTTTCATATACTTGTATATAAACTAAACTGATATCTAAAAAACAGAAACTGTAAATATTGTCTGACACTGACTTTTTCCAGTATTTTCTAGTACATTAAATATGATCTGACATATTGTCTGTGGTATCATTACTTTTTTTGATGGTGCCAGGACTGAACCCAGGGGTGCACAAATATGAGACAAGCGCTCTGCCACTGAATTACAAACCCACCCAAAGACTCTGTGTAGATAAAATTCACTTCTAGACACCAAGCTCACTTATATCCTACTTCAGAGGAAACACACCGACCTTTAGAGGCTGGATGACAAATGTAATTCACAAGCAAACTCATTGTCTATGGAATGAAAACAAGCAAACCTACTTAGTAGAACACATGCATAGACAGGAAAGTGGAAGATTCTGGACAACAGGACTGGTATTAAGAGAGGTTAGCTACTGTACCAGAGGATTAAAACTACGGAATTTGTCAATGAGTTCATGTAATCTGTAATACTAAAAAATTTAAACCTGAGTTCAGTATAACTATGAAATAACAAAAATAAATTTGATAAATCTTTAAACTAAAACCAGTTGCTCAGCAACCATTGCACATAAAACACTGTGCTGGGTGAGGCAGGGGTCAGAACACAAACAAACATAAATTGAGAAATTAAATTAGAGCACTTTTTAGTTTCTAAGTCTAGAGTTTCTAATTCCATGTATATTAGCCTTCAAAGAAGAGATTAAGAAAAATGGATAGGAAAATACAGCATTTGCTGCAGATTTAATCTCGTTCTTTAAAAAGTATTTGTCTATGAAGTAACCTATTGCTTCGAAAGTAAAAATCCATTATACCTATGTCTTCTGTGATCAATGTGATGGGAATAAAATTCCAAATGAGAAAAACATACAAACGTCACTGACTACCCAGGGAACTATTCTCATGCCCTGAGAGCCCCAGCACGCGCCTGCAGAACCACCCATTTTTTCTATGTTCTGCCTCTTTCAAGCTGAGCAAGGAAGCAGAAGTCATATAGTAGCACCGCTGAAGCTGGGAAACTGAAGTTCTATCTTTTTTTCCCCTAAACTTTTTATGTAAAAGTTAAAAGTTGTAATAAATTAAAACATACGTTTTACTTCCTCCAGGACGGAATCATTTGCAAAATTACATTCTTTTATTTTATATATTTTTATTATTAAGTTAGAAAATTTGTTGCTCAATATGTAAGTCTACAATTAGAGGAGGGAGTGAGAGAGGGAGGAAATGAAGCTCAACAAACAACAAAATAAAGTTGTTCTGCTGGGTTGAAGCTGCCAGACTTTTTGTTACTCTACTTGAAAGTAAATGTGACTTGTCTGCAGAGAGTGCTGCTTCAGCAGCTCCAAATAAAATTCAAGCTTGTGCTCCATATTTTCTCTTTTGTAAGCTTAATGTATTCAGCAACACTGAACTGACAATTTAAATAACTCCATTTTTAAACAAACGAAGCATTGATACTAATGTATGAAAATGGTCCAAACCCCTGGGAGTCTTGGTTCCCATCATTGTTTATTCTGACAACAGGATATAATTGCTTACTTACTTGGCAGCAAATTTAACCATCTGCTTGCTTGCATGATCTCCCACTGCCACAAGAGCCTGGACATTAAACTGTTGCTGACGTAGGACTAAGAAACACTGCTTCCCTGAATAAGATACAAGGAACACAAGTACATTAGAAACACACTCTCTCAGATTTCACAAAAAAAGAAAAATGCTTCTCCACTGTCTAAAATTTACTATTCTCATCAGACATGCACTCATACAATACCCACAGCCGAAATACATTCAACTGACTAGCTTTAAAGAAATCTAAGTTCCTATGATGCGTTACAGAACACGCTTTTAACATATTTGTTATGAGAACACAGGAAATCTTAACTAAATAGCTTTCAAGTCAATTCAGATCACTTTCAATATTCACTCAAACGCTACTATACTGGGAAAAGGACTGCATTACCTATCATGAAGCTTCAAGCGCTAATGAAGTGCTTTTTAACAAGAATATAAGCATTCTGTGGGGGTGGTCTATCTATACAGTTCTTACCCAAGGAGATCTTAAAGAACACTTAGCTTGACATGCTAATTTATTGACATCTTTTTTCCTCTAAAGCAGATCCTCTTGGAAGTTTCTGATCAAATTCCAAAAAACTACTTCCTCACAAAAATGACTTGTCTCAATACCACTTTTCTCATTAGATTATCTCATAAATCATCAAAGAAAGATTTTGACATTTATTTATTTATTGAGACAGGGTCTCGCTAGGTAGCCCAGGCTAGCCCTAAACTCTCTATAAAGCCCAGGCTGGCCTTGAACTCATGGCAATCTTCCTACCTCAGCATCCTGAGTGCTGGGATTGTAAGTGTGCACCACCATAACCGGCTTATGTGGTGCTGGGGAATCAAACTCCCGTTTTTTTGTTTGTTTGTTTGTTTGTTTTGGTTTTTTTTGAGGCAAGGTCTCACTCTGTAGCCGATACTGGTCCTGAACTCATTATGGAGCCCAGGCTGGCCCAAGGCAATCCTCCTGCCTTAGCCTTCAGAGTGCTGGGATTATAGGTGTGTGCCACCACACACAGTTTATGTGGTACTCGGGAACAGGGGTACTTAGCACTTGACACTTAACCACTGAGCCATTCCTCCAGGCCAGATTCTGACTTTTTAAACTGAAAATTATCTTTTTACATTAAGAATCACTTTTGCAAAAAAACAAACCAAAACAAAAAAAAAAACAAAGCAACTTATTTTCAAAACACAGTATTTTGAAATGCAAATCGGAACGCAATCATGAATTAAAAAGAGACACGCTGCAAACAAAGCTGTCAATCATAAATTTAAAAATGACAACTGCAAACAAAGTGTCAACATAGATACAGCCTATTGACTCTGGAGTCATGTGTGACTGACTGACAGGCTTTTAACTAAAAGTCACTAACTTTCCTTTTTCCTCTGGAATATGACCCATTCTGAAAATAAAATTGTAAAAAATAAAGTTACTGAAATAAGTATGGATTATGGGGTATAGCTCGGTGATAGGGGCACTTGCTTAGGAAGTGTGAGCCGCAGGTTCGAAACCATGGCACCACATACTAGCTGGGTGTGGTAGTGCAAACCTGTAATCCCAGTACTTGAGAGGCTGAAGGAGGAAGAGTGCCATCAATGTGAGGCCAGCCTGGGCTACATAGTGAATTCAGGACCAGCCTGGACTAGAGACGTTGTCTCAGAAGAGAAAGTTCAAAGAGATTTAAGATACTGGATGGTAAAACCTGGTAAGAGGAGCTTGCAGGTAAATCAAAATGTCATTATTCTAAGAACTATTTATGAAACCACAGACAGATACTATTTGGCATAGTACAGAATGTTAGTGAAGAATGGAAGGCAATGTGTATATAACACAGCTATTCAGAATACTATGGCAGCTCCGGTGGTTCAGAAAGAGGCAGCCTAGACCTAACTCCATTACAAAGCCATCTAGTGATAAAATTCAGTAATCAACTCCACTGCTGCACAAAGACCCTGATATCACAAAAAAAAAAAAAATGTCTAGTGGTCAGCACTAGGGGGTAACATAATGATCTTGAAGAGTCAAGGCTTTAAAATCAAATAGCCCAGGACAGGATCCTATCACTTCTGATGTTTCACTGTCCAGCTTTAACATGTTCCTAACTTATGAAGTACATGAATGATTCCAAATAAGTCACATTTATTGGTATGTATTTTCTCATGGAAGCTTCAGGAAGAAAGGAATACTAGCAATTAGGCTTTTACAAATTCAAAGAATACTTAATGAAAAATGTTTTAGAAAATCTGTATTGGTGAACTAAACACTGACAAATCATTACTGGCAAGGATGAGTATGATCGAAGGATTTCCTAAAAACACTATTAACTGAATGTGAAATAATATATAAAATACAAGACAAACTCACACAAAGGCTAAAATAAAACCGTGTGTACCAAAATAGGATTTGGAAAGGCACTGGGGAAATTATCAAGAACGACTGTGAAGACTAGGGGAGAGGAGAGGCAGTATAGAACACAGGAAATAACACTATCTGTAATAACTGAAAAATTCACATGAAAATATTAATAAATCTCTAGTGTAGTTATGTATAGGCTACAAGCCCTTACCTGAAATATTTGGGACTGGAGGGTTTTGAATTTTTTTCAAAGTATCTCAAGATATTTTTGAATATCTGCACATAAGTAATTATATATCTTGGGGATGGAACTCAAATTTCAAAATAAAATTTACTTATGTTTCATATATATTACATATGAAATATATACACACAGGCCAAATATGATTCCTATTTATTCTCTTACTAATACAGTTAGTTCTGCCAGGCTGAATGTGATTTTTATATAACATTTTAGATCATTCTGTGCAAGAAACAGTTTTATGGTATGGAATAGTCTACTTGTGGTGCCATGCTCAAAAAGTTTCAGACTATGAAGGATTTCAGATTTTGGATTTTCAGATTGGAAATGTTCAACCTCTGCTGTAACTTAAAAACAATGTAGGATTTCCAGTTCAACATAAAAACCAGTTTATAGACATAAAATTAAAAAATTAATAAACTAGCAGTATACTAAAACAATGTTACCTAAATCTCTGCAAATTGTGATTAATGGTACACATTAAGAAATCTATTTTTATGATTGCCATGATTACAAAAAGTTGACTTTTATTTGTAGCAGTAATATTCTATAAAATTGTCACAGAGCTGGGTCCCCTCAAAAGCCTCATGTAACCACGGGTACTATGTACTGTTGGGAGGTGGGGCCTGGCCAGAAGGGGCAGATACCTAGGGCTTGACCAGGAGGGGTATGTGCTAGCTCCACCTTCCTCCCCCCAGCAGGCTCTGTTCTGCCATGCTATAAGGAACTGTGGCCCACTTCACGGTTCTGTCATTTTTGGCCCTCCTTACCCCCCATACATGGACTGTGACCTTCTAAAACTGTGAGCTAAAAGAAATCTTTCCTTCTTAAAGTTGTGGATGAAAAAATAAGACATAGGGTTAGGCTCCTTTATGTCCATGGTCACATTATTTTTGTCAATTAATAAATATCTAACTTTTTAACATTTATATTAAAGACTACTTAATATATAGTGTTGGTTCATTAACATTTAACTGCAATCATAGCTGAAGAAATGTTATCTGAAACAGGGATCTTCTCTGGAGGTACAGCACAGCCTTCTGTGCTTAGGGACACTGAAAAATTCCTATACTGTATACCTGAGGGCCATTTAAAAGAAGTCAACATAAATGTGAAAAACACCAAGTAGGTTTGAAAAAGGATCCTTGTCCTTTCAAAACAAAAAAAAAGCAGTACATGACCACATTTAACTTTAGTTAAAAAGTAATGTACTGGGCAATTCTAATTTTGCTACTCTGCACTTGTGCATGCCTGGCATGTCTTAAAACAATCAGGCAAGTGCAACAAGTACTAACCAGAAGGGTGAATTTAACCCATGAGAATCAACTGTATTTTAAGTTTTCTTATTATACAGAAAATTACAAACAAAAAAGCTAAGCGAATAGTGTAATAAATGTCTTTATACAGTGATCCTTCTGCACCTGTGAGGGTTTGGATCTAGAACCCAAGGACACCAAAATCCATAGACATTAAAGTTCCCTAAATAAAATGGTGTAGTATTTCCATATAACTTATGTACCCCTTCCTATGTACTTTAAATCATCTCTTAATATAATCAATAGCTAATAAAATGTAAATATTATCGGATCACAGGATTTACCAAAAATCATCAGACATAGGAAAAAATTAAACTTTTGGGACACCTTTTAGTTGTCTTACTGCACTGTTTATGGAATAATGACAAGAAAAAATATATGTATTTAGTACTGATGCATATTTTTTTCTTCCTGAATTCACAGCTAGAGAACTCACAGGCATGGAAGGTTGAGTGTACATATATCATTCAACAAAATTATATTTTAAGGGGAGAAACAAAGATCTGATAGAATTCAAAAATCTTTTCCTGATAAACAAAAATCTTGGTTTCAAAGAAAAGTACATTTAATCTACTTTGGTACTATTTTCTAATGACCTTAGTTTTACAAAACCCCTAATGTCTTGAAGATAACGCATCAGGAACTTAAATTCTCATTATTTAAAAATTATTTCACTGTGAGAATCTGCAGTACTGGAGAATCTACTCTTTAATACAAAAGGAAAAATGAGAAATGATATAAACAGTTTCAGCTCATTCATGCCTCAATTCCTACCTTATTCTGAAACAAACTCCACTTATGTTCCATCTATACATATTTCAGTATGAATTTCTAAAGAGGTCATTTGAAGAAAAAAGTTACCATACTATTATTTCAACTAAAAATTTTAATTCTTTAACTTTGAATACAGAGTCAACACTCAAATCTCCATTTAAATGCCCCTTTTAAATACATTTACATCACAATCTAAATATGACAGGTTGAAAATAATCTTAAATCTGTCTTAACCTACAGCTCACTCCTTCCTTCTTTCCCTCCTTTTGACAGGGTCTTGCTCTGTAGTTCAAGTTGGTTCTGAACTATGTAGCCCAGGCTGGACTTGAACTCACAGCAACCTTCCTGCCTCAGCTTCTCAAATTCTCCTTTCAATGTATTTATTAAAGAAACATGCGTGGTTTTACCAGTTGTTTTTAATAGTCTAAAGATTTCAATAATTGCATCTTGCTATCATTTAATGGCTTGCTTGTTTTTCTTCCTAACTCTCTTCATTTTTGTGACACTGGTGACTGAATCCAGAAGTGCTAATCTAGATCCCTAACCCTTTTTAAATTTTACTCTGGAAAAAAATCATGCTAAGTTTCCCAGGTTGGTATTAAACTTGCAATACTAATGTGCAACTAGGATTATAGGTGTGTTCAATCATTCTTGGCTATTTTATGTATCTTTGTCCTTTAAACTGGTAATTAGATGTTAAGGCTTAATGATCTACTATAGTTAGGCCTTTAAATCTAATCAATTTTATTTTTTATACAAGACTACTTCACAGGTGATGTGTTTTTTTAAGAACAAAGTATTTCTGACGTCTCTCTTTTGTGATGCTAGAAAACAATAATGAACAATGCCCATCTACTAACAAAATGGTGATGTTCTAATAGTATTTTTTCATTTTATTAGTTGGAATATTTCTAGGAACAGGTATTTCCTAACATGTTCCGTTTGGTTGTTAGTGAAACAGCATCCACATAGAAATGGTTTCCTTTATCAAGTTTCAAAATAATAAATGTGTTCCACTGGTGACCAAGTAGACTTAAGGTTTGTGTGCCTTAGTATTATTACAAATTTATAAATTTAAACATATCTAATGTGATCAAAATTACCCTTATTGATGTTCATACTGTTCTATTTTTGGCCTACTGCAGCCTCTTAGGTTAGCCTGAGTTCTTTCCATGACACATGTCACATGACTCAGCTACAAGATCCACAGACTTTTCTAGTTTCTTTCCACCTGTTATGGCAGATATTCCAGGCTCATCTTGGACAATTCTGCCAGAAACATAAAATTTGCTATTTCTCCAGTAGCTTTAGTTTCTTTCAGAGGAAGATAGCATCACAATCACAGTGTGATGCAACTGTTTTGGAAAAGTGAAGTTTTTTAAAGAAGTGAAATATGTATCTATCCTGTAACACTGCAGTTCCCTCCAAGAGAAAGAGAAGCCTTTAAATAAAGACTTTTACAAGATGTTAATAAAAAGTTTATTTAGAACAGTCAAAAATGAGAAGCAGTCAAACTAGAAAAGTATAGCAATATGCATCTGGATAAACAAATTATGGTACATATATATGACAATTAAAATGAACAAGCTACCAATACATATAACTTGTACAAAAGAATTACATACCATCGATTCACTTATGTGAAATTCTAAGGTGGGAAGTATAGAGCCTTTTCTTCTCTCAAAAAACTTGTGTCAATAAGATTTACAGAAAATATTTGTTCTTGTATAATAAAAATATAAATAAAAGGCAAGAACAAGTACCAACAAAATAAATTTAAAATAGTTAACATTATAATGAAAAGACATCGGACTTAACCAATTAGGGAAACACAAATATTAAAATGATGAACATTAATGTTACACAAATGGGAAAACATAAGTACAGTAGCCATTCCACGAAATGCCATGAAACAATTCAAAAAGCAATGAAGCAGGACTGTATGCACAAACAGGGAAAGATGTCTATAATAAAATGAAAAAGGAAGTGCAGTTTATGAAACTGAATATTATGAAGCTTTTGGCTCAAACCACACACATACCCTCATCTTATGAAAACAAAGCTGAAAAAGTTCATAATTGTTTTTCTACTTTCTTCTTGATTCAATTCCATAGTGTTAGTATTTCCCAAAGAACTACAATTACTTCATAAACTGAAGAGAACTAATGTTTCTATTTTACAATTTAAAGATACCGTAAATGATGATGTGGAACTACCTAACACATCTGTGCAGAGTACAAATTGATTTTGTAAATGAAAAAAGTTCCAGGTTTAGTTCAAGATAATTTCTAAACATCATTACAAACTTTCACAGTGTTTTTATCTTAACTACACCAACAGGTGAGAAATATTTCATTTTATTTGCAAAATCCCCCCACACCCAGTGTTGGGACTGAACCTAAGGCCTTTACACTGAACCACACCCCCCACCCTTTATATTTTCTGTTTTATTTTGAAACTAAGTCTCATTTAGTCACATAGGATGGGCTTGAGCTTGTGAACCTCCTACCTACCCTCCCAGAGTGCTGGGATTAGAGGAATTGCTAGCATGACCCACTTATGCACCATTTGAATTTTATACTGATTTTCAATTAAGAGAAAGAATATTTACGTTTAATGTCTCCAAATTCTTAGCCCTAAGACTCATTTATTTTTACTAGACAGTATATTACAGATTATATAAAAATGAAAATTGCTATAGAATTCCTACATCAAAAATCCTTTTAAGAAAGCTTTAGTACTTGGGAGGGTGAGGCAGGAGGATTGCCATGAGTTTGAAGCCAGCCTGAACTACAGAGTGAGACACTGTCTCTAAAAAAACCCAAAAACAAAACCAAAAACGAACAAAAAACCCCATCACCACCACCAAAGCTTTAAATCCTTTGATACTCACAGATAACACTTTCTCTCCTATATCATTTTATAACTATAAAATCCTTATACTTTGTTTCATATTTTTGGGCAGGCATTAATAATTAGGAAAACAAAGTCACAAGTGGAAAGCCACTAACAGATGATGTTTTTGCTTGTGTGATGCTTTGTAATTATCTTCCAGGTTTAATTTTATTTATTTATTTTTTAATATGTGGTGTTGAGCAATCGAACTCAGGGCCTTGTGCTTGCAAGGCAAGCGCTTTAACCACTGTGCCAATCCTCCAGCCCCAACTTCCAGATTTTAAAAATACATGTTTGAGCTTCTCAATTACAGTGAGCTACTTGACAGTATCAGATGTAGAATACAATGTTCTATTAGATGTGCATAAAACACCTAGTTTAGTAATTAATCATTTATTGCCCACTAAGGTTGTTTTTAAGTGCTTTATATCAATCAAAGAAACCAACAAGCAGTAGTGCATTCAGCAGCCTACTATAGGAAACAAGGTACTCAAAAACCTACCATGAAAGTCAAGAGTAACACATAGATCTCATAATTACTAAGGACTTTCTTTACACTAACTATAGTGTAAGGGGCTTCATAAAATATTTTTAGATAACATCTTATAAACTAAGTATTATTATACACTTATTTTAAGAGAAGACACTGATGAACAAAAAGGTTAGGCAATTTGGTTAGGGTAACGGATTGTAATTTCCAGGTTTGGTGGCACATGCCTGTAGTGTGTTCAGGACTGGCCTTGACTACAGAGGGAGATTCTGCCTCAAAAACAAAAAAACGGGGAAAAATAAAAAAACAACAAAAAAACACTACTGACAGAGAAGCTAGAAAGTTCTGTAAGTCTTAAATATTTTTACTTAAGTCTTTAGTGCCAGACTCTTTTTAAAGATATCTTACAGAAACCTATAACTGATTAACTATGAGCTAACACTTTTCAGTGAGTTAAGAAAGAAAAGTTACATGCTTTTGTTTTTACAGACTTACTTTGGCCTATAAACAATTTTCAAAAAATTTCAGTGTCCTCATCACACAAAAGCTACAGTAATTAAATCATTCTTACCTTTTGCTCTACTTGTATGAACTCTTGCACGTACCCAAACAACTTCATCAGCTTTTTTTACTGTCAAATCTTTAACCAAAACCAAAACTCGATCTGTAATAAATAATAAAGCAATTTTAAAATTCAGAATTTACAAAGAGTTCATATTTTGTCTGACAGTAGCCTGAAAATTTGGAATCATCTTGAGTAATCCTCAATCTTTGACATCATTTTCTAACACCTTTAAAATATGACTCACCGTTTTGTGAACTGTACTTTGTAAATTTCTCTAAAATTCATCCAATTCTCTGCCATCTTCACTGCCACCATTCTAGACAAAGCTACTATTACCTTGCCCATAAACTACAGCTTCCTAACTAGTCCTCTTCTAATTAAGTATGCACATAGTCAAAGAAACACTTGGATACAAATTTACTTGAACACTACAGTGACTTAGAAAGATCAAACACAGACTGTTCTCATCTGCCTATACCTAAGTGGACGCAGCATTTTGTCTGCCTGATTACTGAGTCAGCTAGGCACAAGCAAATATTCTCTACTAAGCCTGGATAGTCCTGGCAACTTCTTTCCCAGGTAACTAACCCAAGTAATCTTGATTCCCAGGGAAGGGTAACTTGTTAATTCAAATTGAGCTAATTAAAGTCCTTTTCTGGGATTTAAGGTACAGATGCTAGGAACAAAGCATTTGAGTCTTTCTCCTCTAGGTTTCCAGGGCTACATTCATCATGCTTCCCACTAGGATGAGTTTGAAGGAAGAGATAATGATGCCAATACCCTATAGAAATAGAGCCCAGACAGAAAGCCCTGGAGACACTTAAACCCCAAACTCAAACATACTAGACAACCATCTCATGCTGTTTCCTACAAACCTTCTGGCTGCGAGGCCCAACTATTAATATCATGGCCCCCAAAATGCTGCACCCATCTACAGTCCTGTAAACTAAATAATGGCAACAGAACAACTATTATGTACAGAAAGCTGTATGTGGAAATATTCAGAAATCAGCTTTATTCTAAGTATGTAACAATCTGACTAGGGAAAAGAATGACATGTTAAGTCAAACTATGGTAACATATGACAAGACATATAGATAGATGATAAACAATGTGAAAAATAAAACCTTTTAGGACATTATTGTAAGATCAAACTATAAATGTATTTTATCTATTTTGTCTAAATGTGTTCATAATTTGTCTCTTGAAGAAAAGATGGGACTGTTAAGAGAATATGATTTATGGGAGAATATCATTGTTCTCATGGTCAAAAGCAAAGATACCCAAAAAATAATTTCAAAGTCATTTCTGCAAAACACTGCCAACAGACTCTGTTAGTCAAGTCAGCCTCCAAGTCTGCTGTGTAAACTAAGGCAAAAGAAAAACGTGAAAGACAAAAGTCAGACAATGCAGTGTAAGATCTGTAAAGGCAGATTAGCTGGGTGTTGTGGCACATGCCCATAATCCCTGCACTCTGGGAGGATGAGGCAGGAAGTATTGCAAACTCAAGCCCAGCTTCACCAATTTAGCAACCTGATGAGAACCTGTCCGAAAATAAAAAAAGAAAAGACAGATTTGAAAACCCTTGAAAAAGCAGCTTACTAGCTAGGTGATAAAAATATAAAACTAAGCAAAACAAAAAGCAGGGCTGGAGAATGGCTCAGCAGTTAAAGCACTTAAGCGCTAGGTACTAAGTACCCGAGTTCGATTCCCCAGCACCACACAAATTGGGCACGGTGGCGCACACCTATAATCCCAGCACTTGGGAGGCTGAGGCAGGAGGATTGCCCTGAGTCCAAGGTCAGTATGGGCTCCACAGTGAGTTCAGGACCAGCCTGGACTACAGAGCAAGACCCTGTCTCAAAAAAATAAAAAAAGCATAAATCTAAGAGTGATAACTAGGGTCATTTAAAAATACTCTGCAAACGAATATTAACAGCCCCTTTTCTTTTAGTATCTCAACTAATTAGTACTAGAATTCTCAACCTTTAATATATCCCCATATATTTAAGAGACATGTCACATTCCCATCAGTATGACTGGTTGTGCCAAATATCAGCAAGAGAAATATTTCACTTTGAAAAGTCACTGCCTATTCCACACTTTTAAAAAACTCACTGGCATTCTAATAATGGAATTTGCAGAAATGGAAGCAGATGAGAAAGAAAACTATTTAAGCAAAGTACTAGGATTTTTGCGGAACTGTCAAAAATCTATTACAACACCGCCAAAAGAGCCAGAGAGGACAAAAAGGGTCAGATGGCCTCAGTTCTAATCTCAGGTTTGACAGACTCTGACAATGTGAGGCAAGTTTCTCACTTTTCAACTTTGGTTTCCTTATAATTTTTAAGAATTTTGTAAGGATTAAGCGATAAAATGTAAATAGTCAAGCAGAATAGGAGTTTAGCTACAATAATCAAAAACAAAGACATAAAGCTGGGGGAAATATCAGAGGTAGACAGCTTCACTGAAGTCTTCCAATAGGTTGCATGTGATGAAAGGGGTTATTAACCACTCTTATTTTGTCCCCAAGACCAGACTTAAATTTTACCTACCCAATGAAGAGTTTCTAAAAAATTCCAACATTTAGAATATACCATCCAACCTACAGTAATGCCTTTAACATATTTTCTTTTTCTAGATTAGAATATGACAACCTTTACTTAACAGTGATGACATCTACTTAAGTCATTTCCAAAGTTATTCCTTCAGAGTTAAGTCTTTAGTTATGCCAACCCTATGTAAAACTTCTTGAAGAACTTTTCTGTAATTAGGGGAAAAAAGCTTTTATAACCATGTAGCTACTAACCTGGTTTTTCTTGTGACTGTATCATTGAGGAAATTCCATATCTCTCTTTCGCATAATCCTACAAAAAATTTTTTTAGCATCATTACTTTTTATACACACAAACACAAATAACCAGATACAAAAATTTAACTTTCAAGATTATTTCATTAATCTGGAGCCAGCATTTTTAAAATATGGTAATCTGTCACTCATTTACATATGTATGTGTCTACAGAAAAAAGAAACACCTTCTGATATGTTCTCAAGATCATCAATCCTGGATGGATCAAACCATTACGCAACAGCATTCTCAGATGGACACATGCTTAACATATCTAAACTATCTCTTCAAAAAGGACATTAATCTATTTCAGAGCAGAGATAAAAATTTTCTCTATGAATGAGTAATTATTAATTTCTTATTACAGACAGAGATATTCAAAGAGAACCAACCTATCCAGGTATAGGCTTTGTGAGCACCAGACGTTCACAGTTTTTAGAAACTGGAGATGTTGGACAGAAGCTAACTACAAATTTCCTTTTGTAAACCATCATCAAAAAATTCACCAGCTTCCTGTTTGTAAAAACCAGCTTTAAGATAGCATGTTACAAGGACTAGACAAGGACACTGTAACAACATAAAAGTTACCACAAATTTAAATCAGGAACAGAAAATGGGAGACTTTGGATTCAGGCTACTAACAAATTTGTACTTTAAATATAAGTGGCCTTTTATTTTAATCCTATGTAAATTCTTAAAATGAACTCTTTTCTAGAGATCCTTCTAGCTATAAGAAGATATAATTACCACATGTTTACCTTATAGAAATAGGTTAAAGGATCCACAGCTAATAATAAATCAAAAAATACACAAAAACTTTTTTCTTAGATTTTTATACAATCTATATGAAATAATTAGTTCCTATTACAGCTACCTCTGTGAATCCTCTTATATCTAGAGAACACTGGATTCTGTGTCTGTTCCAAAATAAGCTTATACGTTGAGGGGATTACTGAACAATCTTTTTGAATATTTAAAAATATACACTTTCAAGTACTAGTTATACTGTCACAGAATGAGGCTGAAGGTAGCACAAAGAAGTAAACATCTATAAACACAAAAAAGTATTATGCTTTCTAGCTGTGCTGCCCATATTTCAGCAATCCTTAGTCCATTTACCATTCTGAGGTGGCTGGACTACTTAGCTTACCACAAACGGAGAATTCTTGAAAAAAATTAGGACCTAAGCAAGGGTTAAAACTCCATATTGCCCCAGTACACTCAACTTGAGAAATGGTTTCACTCTTCGACTTCTGTAAAGCATGGAAGCTCAGTGGTTGTTCCTCTCAAAAGCATTGTCCGCAACCTTTGCGAACTACCTAACTGGGTCACTGAGGAGAGAGGAGTTTGGCACGTGTTCTTTAAAGGTGTCGTATGAAAAATGGCTATGAAGCACACTGGGAAGTTTTTGCCAAGCAGTGTGATTACTTGCCAAAGCATCAGAACACAATGACTGAACACACATCGTTCACTAGGTGTCACCAAACATTTCTAGGAGCAGCAGCGGCGGACCGGCGGAGCCTACACTCCGTGCAGGCCGTGCCCAGCCCAGGCTTAGGTGTGGCCCCGCAGCTCCCAACTTTCGGGCAGTCGCGCTGCGCGGCCCCCGGCCCCGGAGCACGCTCCTCGCAGGCCGGGCCTCCCAGGCCATCCCGTAAGGGCAGTCAGACCGGAGCGGGTCTACCACGCTGCTCGGACCAAGTCCTGGATGCCCGGTGGAGGCGGCGGAAGCCCGGACGCCAGGCCCGAGGCCCGCACAGAGAAGGGCTAACACAGAGACCCCGCGGGCCGGGCCCCGGTCACACCACTCCCGCCCTCCGAGCGCCGTCCGGCCCAACAGCTGCCCGCCCGGGCCCCGGGTAGGAGGAAACCCACTTCCGCCGCGTCCATGATCTCCCGCGGCTTCTCCTGATTCTTGCGGCTTGCACTGGCGCTGGGCATCAGGACAGTGAACCGACGGGTGGACACCACTCTCCCTCGCAGGCTTCCGTAGGGCCGACTAAGGGGCTGCTCCCTCCGGCGCAAGCTCCGCCCTCCTGGCCCCTCAGTTCCCGCACTAGCACGCCAACTCCGCGAGGAGGGGCGGCTCCTTAAAGATCGCGAGAAGTACAGTTCTCTCGAGATTCCAGAGCGCGGAGAGTTTCGCGGTAGCGCGCTCCCGTCTGCGCTCTTCGGGTCCCGCCCCCGCGGCATTACAGAGAATCCTTGGGAAATCGGTGTAAACTCTCAAATTGACTCTGAGAGGCGGGATTCTATGGTACTTGTTGAATTTTGCCCAAATTATTCAGTTTCTTCCTTTTCAGGCTCTGCTGTGCTGCTACTTTTGCCCTGTTCTCCGTCCAGTCTTTCTAGCTTTTACCGATTTTAATTGAAGAAGAGTCACCGAAATACCCGCCTTAGCTCGGGCCTTGGTTTTTTCCTCTTTTGGACGTTTCCCTTATTCCCGATTTTTGTTTTTGTTTTGTAGCGGAGGTGAATTGCCTGGGGTGTGAGGAAGATTCTTGGCCAACCAGCACTCTGCGTGTTGAGACAACGAGCTGCTGGGGTATAGTAGTTCGCTTGCTAAGGCGGGATGGGTGAGGAGTGAGGTGGGAACGACAGACAGACCCCACACTATTGATCTGTGGCATTGCTAGAGGTAGTGCAGAGTTTTGGTTGTCCCATGGATAAATCTGTCCCAAGTTAGGTTTTTTTTTTTTTTTTTTTTTTAAGAAAGCCCTTAGTATGTCTCCTTTTGAAATTGAAAGTATTTGGAAGACTTGGTTAAAATAATTATTTTGAGACAGGGTCTCACTGTAGCCCAGGCTGGTCCTGAATTCACTGTGGAGCCCAGGCTGGCCTTGGATTCATGCCAATCCTCCTGTCTCAGCCTCCTGAGTGCTGGGATTATAGGCATGCACCACCACACCCGGTGGGTTGAAATGCTGGGGGATGGAACTCGACTGCTCAAGAGCTTGACATAGCGCTTGCTAGGCGAGCACCACTGAGCCATCCCTCCAGCCCTTGGTTAGTCTTGCTGGACTTGCTTCCCGTTGAGTTTCATCTCTTTGGAGTGTCCTAGGCGGGTGCAAAGTGGCGAAGTTGGTATTTTTTGTTATGTGTTTTAGGTAGACTCCAGCACAAATGAAAGATCTTTGGAGCCTTCTTCATTCACGTCTTAGTACTAGGCCTTAGACATGATTCCTGCCCAGGTATAGCTTACTCTCTAATTGTAGGTGGGATAAAATTTTGTTACTTTATTATTATTATTATTTTGAGACAGGGTTTCTTTCTCTCTCTCAGTTGTCCAGGCTGATTCTGAACTCACTGTACAGCCCAGGCTGGCTTCAAACTCACAACACTTCTTCCTCAGGCTCCCATGTGCTGGGATTGCAGGCTTGTGCCACCATGCCCAGTTTATGTGGGGATAGGGAATCCAACCTAGGGCCTTATGCTCTCATGACAAGTGGTTTAACTGCTGAGCTACACCTCCAGCCTGATTTTGTTCCTCCTTTTATTGACCAATGATTGTATCTACTTTGTACGAGGCATAAATTAGTCATCAGCAATAAATGATTAGTCATGACCTGTTCTTAATGCTATGAAGGGACCTACACCGTTGGATGTTCCATCATTTTTTTTTTTCTTTGAGGCAGGATCTCACTCTGCAGTCCAGACTGGTCCTGAACTCACTATGGAGCCCAGGCTGGCCTCAGACACAAGGGAATTCTCGTGCCTCAGCCTCCCGAGTACTAGGATTGCAGGAGTGTGTCACCATGCCTGGCCTGTGTGGTGCTGGGGAATCAAACCCAGGGCCTTGAGTTTTCTAGGCAAGCGCTTTTAACTGCTGAGCTGTTTCTCCAGCCCCTGTTCCATCATCTTGACACATACTCCCATGATCTCAGTGGCAGGAAGACAACCTAGCCTAAAGCAGCTGATTGGAGATGACACATTTATTCAGCTTCTATTTCAGTGGCCAAAACAAGTCACATGGCCATTCCTGATTCCATAGGGCAGGAGAATCTATTCATTCCTTAGGGAGTGAGGACTACTATTTATGATAATGAAAAGTTCCATTAAAATATATTACAATATATTCATGGGATTCCAACATAGAAGGATCCTGTAGGTGCTTCCTTTCTATTTTTGAAAAGCTTTTGCTCCCTCAGGTTTAGTGACTGAGCTATCTTCCCAGCCCCTCAGAATTCCTCCCATCACCACCTCCACTTCCAGATGTACTTGATGCCCCTTGTCTTGAGTCTTTTGAGTGTCCTATGGTGTAATTTTTTTCTCTTGAAACCATATGCTTCAGCTTTTCATACGTGTTAAGTAGGTTACAACTAGTTTGTCTGCTTTCTAATATTCCACATTTTGAAATGTCTCCTATTCTCCCATTTGCTCAGTTGTAGTTTTTGTGGGATGAAAAGTAGGAGCAAAATGAGATCCTCCATCTCAGCTTAGAAACAGTTTTTTGTGTTTCATAATATCAGTGTATACAGAGTTTCTGTTAGATAATTTGTAGTTATCATGATAAACACCAGTGCACATTCATTCTTCCAGGGAGTATGTATTTGTGGTACCAGGGATTGAACCCAGGACCTCTTGGGTGGTAAGGAAGTGCTTCACCTGTGAGCTACACTTTCAGCCCTCAGTGAGTACTTATGGAGTGCTATGTGTCCAGCACTAGTCTAGACATTTGGGATATGTCAGAAGAAAATAGACAAAGATCCCTGTTCTTGCAAATCTTACATTTTAGAGGATAGAGGTAGATAATAAATATAAATTATAGAACATATTACAAATTGATAATGAAAATGGGAGAAAAAGTTGACCAAGGTAAGGGAAAAGAGTGCTGGGATTGGCCAGTTGTGGTGGTGTACACCTGTAATCTCAACGTTTGGGAGGATGAGGCAGGAATCTTGCCATGAGTTTGAGGCCAGCCTGGATCACAGAGTGAGACCCTGTTTCAAGAAATAGTTAAAAGTAAAAAGAAAGTCCTGGGGAACATAGAGTGGAAGGGGCTGCAATGTTAAATGTGAGGGTCAAGGTAGGCTTTATTGAGAAAGTGACATTTGGAGATCTGAAGGCAGTGAAAGATGCAGCCATTGACAAATCTGGGAGAAGTGCATTTGAAGCTGGGGATCGGCCTGTGCACAGTCTTTGAGGTAGGAGGAACAAGGAGGCTGATGTTCTGTATGTGTTCTATATATAGGGTAATGTTTTCAAGGAATCTGAAATGTAAAGGTTTCATTGTCTTTTTCAAAATGACTCGTTTGCCAAGCTATTGTAAAAAATTGTGATTAAAAGCACAATATAAAACTCTGTTAACCTTTTTTTAAGTACATAGTTTAATAGTATTAACTAGATTCAATTGTAGAGTGACAGCTCTGGAACTTTTACATTTTGCAAAACTGAAACTCTGTACCTATATGCTATGGTTTGGATATGGTTTGTCCCCGAAGTTTCATGTGTTGAAAGTTGTGTTGAGGTAGTGGAAACTTTCAGAGGCGGGTTCTGGTTGAAGAAAATTAGATTATGAGGAGGGTACCATCTTTGAAAAAGATTAAGAGGTTCTTCTGCAAGGGTTAATTCTGCAAGGGGGAAATGGAATTGTTATAAAAGAGGGAGTCCAGTCCCTCCCTTGTCTCTTGCTCCCCTGTTCCTACGTAGCTTCTGCCACTTTTTATTTCCATTCTTCTTTGCTGTGTATGGTGCAGGCATACAGAATACTGTTTAGACTTTCCAACAGTGAGAATTGTGAGCCAAATAATCCTCTTTTCTTTATAGAGTATCCATCCTTGGGCATTTTGTGATGGCAATACAAAGTAGTAAGATACCTTTTCGTTGAGCAACAACCTCTTAATTCCCTCCCTTTAGTCCCTGGCAACCACCCTTCTATTTCTGTTTCCATGATTTTGAGTGACATCTAAGTGGAGTCAAAAGCATTTGTCCAGTTGTAAAGTGCCAAGTTTTTAAATTTTCGTATAGCCATATAGCCAGTTCATTCTGGCTCCAGCTGTGCTGTCATGCTGAATTTAGCTATCTCTTCTCTTAAGCTTGCATGTTATCCAATCCTTAGCACTTCTATTTGCCAACTACACCTGATTGGATGCCTTTGACTGTAAGGGAGAGAAGCACTGAGTCAGTCTAATTCGAACTAAAGGAACATATAGCTCACATAGTAGGAAGTTTGGAAAATGGGGGGACCCAGTTTTGTTAGGTGCATTCAGTGTTATCAAGGACTGTGTAGTGCTTTCCTTCTCTCATCTTTGTAGGCTTCACGTTCATTTTGGTAGCTGGACAGCTGCAGCTAATTCAGGTATCAACCTAGTCATGACAACATCAGAGGAGAGAGACCCTCTTTACTCCCTCTACTCTCTTCTGCCTGTCTCTTAGACAAAGAACTTTCCCTCAGAAATCCCTGCAGGGGCTGGAGGAATGGCACAGTGGTTAAAGTGCTTCCAAAAAACAAAATCCTGCAGAAGGCTTTCCTTCACATCTTATTGTTCAGAATTGGATCTCAGACCTATGTCTGAACCAGTTATTGGAAAGGAAAAAGGGATCAGTAAGTTAATCAGTGCTGCCCTGGGACTTGGGGTATGAGATAGAAGTGTTGCTTCACTGAAGCAGTGGGTGCATTGGAAGAGAAAGGGATGCATAAATACAATCAGATTCCATTAGCAAGGGGAAGGAAAGATTAGAAGCTGAATAGACAGCCACAGCGTTGGTTGCATTAGATGTGTGAAGCAAAGTCAGTTAACATTCTAATCCTGAATTTTTTTTCTTTTTTTGAGACAGGGTCTTTCTCTGTAGTCCAGGCTGGTCCTGAACTCACTGGTGTAGCCCAGGCTAGCCTTGGACTCAGGACAATCTCTCTGCCTCAGCCTCCTGAGTGCTGGGATTACAAGCATGTGCCACCACTCCCAGTTTTATGTGGTGCTAGGGAATTGAACTCAGGGCCTTGTGCTTGCAAGGCAATAGCTTTAACCACTGTGCCATTCCTTCAGCCCTGGTGGTTTTTGTTTGTTTGTTTTAAGAAAATTAGGATAATATTTTTCTCATACAAGTATTATAAATAATTGGGCTGGAAGAATGACACAGCGGTTATAGTGCTTGCCTTGTAAGTACAAGGCCCAGAGTTCGATTCCCTAGCATCACATAAAGCTGGGCGTGGTGCCGCATGCCTGTAATCCCAGCATTCAGGAGGCTGAGTCAAACAGATTGTCCTAAGTCCAAGGCCAGCCTGGGCTATACCAGTGAGTTCAGGACTAGCCTAGCCTGGGCTACAGAGCGAGACCCTGTCTCAAAAGAAAAAGAAAAAGGATTAAAAATATTATTTTATGTATAATTGAAATAAGAAAACATAAAGAGGAACACCCAGGAATCCACAACATCTATTACTGCCTAGTTCAGTGGTCTTCATAATATGGTCTTTCAACCAATAGTACCAATACCAGAATTTTCTAGTGTTACACCAGTCATGTGTTGAAGTCCCAGGCCCTAATCACTCAGAATGTGATTGTATTTGAAGATACGATCTTAAAAGAGTTAAAATGAGGTAAAGTGGTATGGTGCATAATACAACATGACTGATGTCTTTATAGTATGGGAAAATTATGACCGAGATGCCCAGTGGTAAGTGCATGTCTCTTAACATAGGACAAAGGTAACTATCTATCTGCAAGACAATGAGAGAGACCTTGGAAAAAATATCATACCTGCTAATACCTTGATCTTGAACCTCTATCTTCCAAAACTGTGAAGAAATAATTTGCTGTTGTTTTAGATACTTAGATTATGGTACTGTGTTATGGCAGTCCAAGTACATTACTATACTTGAGAACTTGTCAGAGATCTGAACTCCTTAGCTTCACACTAGATCTACCATGTTAGAAACTCTGAGAGTCAAGCCCAGCAATCTGTGCTTTAAAATCCCTTTAGGACATTGTCATTTATTCATGTTTTATTCAGCCTAGTTGTTAAAGCTCTAGGAACCCAACTAGCTTTCATATTTCAACTCTACCACTAACTAACTGTGTAATCCTTTGTATTTAAAAAAAACCTCCCTGTGTTTTAATTTCTTCACTTATAAAATGAGGGACAACCCTAATCCCTGTCTGTTAGTTTGCTGAGCTGATAAATGAATCCAATAAGATATTTAGAACAGAGTTGGGTACATAGCTGGTGCTTTGCAAGTGTGGCTTGTTATTATCATAGATAACAAGGAAATGTTGAATTTGAAACTCTTTTTTTTTTTTTCTTAGTCAGGGTCTTACTGTGTAGCCAGGCTGGCCTCAAACCTCCTACCTCAACCTCCCGAATGGTGGGATTACAAATGTGCCACTATACCCGGTTAATGTGATGCCAGAGAAATGAACTCAGGACCTTGCACTTTCTAGGCAAGTGCTCTAACTGCTGAGCTATTCCTTAATTCTTAAGAAGTATTTGAGTTTGTAAAAACAGATAACCAAGCTTATTGGAATTATTTATAAACAAGGACCTAGGGATTGCCTTGAGTAAATAGAATATTCTAACCCCTATTTTGGCTGCTTGAGACCTTCCTTATTTTTCTTCCAGATTTTTCCTGATACAGAAAATGGTGCCAAGTTCTTTGTAGTTTATGCAAATACGTATAGCACACATTGTTGTTTTGCTCTTCATACTCCAGGAAGACCTATTGTCATCAGTTTTATATCCTGTTCCCATGAGAACTTCGCCTTTTTCTCCTCTGTGCACCCTGTTCTTGATGGATTGTCTAGTTTCGCACTTGGACAACTTGCTCTTTTTCTCTGATGGCCAAATTAAATCAACCTTCTATTAAAAAAAGTTTTCCATCAAGCCATGAAGATACTCATTTTCCTTGTTTTTCATCTGCCTTCTATCTCCAGCGACCCCAATTGTTTTACAGTATGCAGCTGCTGCTGGATACTAATGACATTTTCACTGGGCAAGTTGCATTTCCCAGCCTTGTTCTGTACATTTGATTTTCTTCAGTATTTCATGTGAGTTGTAAACACACTGGGTAGAAACAACTCAATAAATGACAAATAATAAAATGAATAATAAAAAGTTATAGTCTCATAAAATGAGAATGGGGGGGGGGGGCTTTCCCAAATAGAAGTAAGCCAATGATAAAATGCTGGATGGCTGCTACATCACCTTAAAATGTTCTTTCACTCCCAAACTTCTTGTTTTTGTTTTCTGACTCTGAAATACATAATTTTCCCTTTCCATTTACCTTTTTAATCATTCTAGGAAACATAACCATTTATATACAGGCCTCAAATCTTGGTGTTCTTTCCTATTGTTTTCTGTTCTTTCCAATGTTAAAAAAAAAGCCACGAGAATATTTTTGCTTTTTCCTTTTTAATGTTACTCATCTCCAATTTATCTCAGAGACCAGACTTTCTATGGTTGTGGGAAATGAAGAGTTGAAGACAAATGATAGTTTGTTTGGCAATATTATCGCTGATCTTATTTTGTAATTCCATATACAACTGCAGAAATATTCAGAAATTCTTTGAAGGTCTTTTAAAAAAAATCCCTCTTCCCAAACTGAAATGTAAAATACCAAGCAAATGTATAGTGAGTATAGCACAGTTTTTTTGTTTGTTTGTTTGTTTGTTTTATTTCTTGAGGCAGGGTCTCATTCTGTAGTTCAGCTGGGTCCTGGGCCCAGGCTGATCTCAGATTCATGGCAGTCCTGCCTCAGTCTCCCAACTGCTGGGATTACAGGCATACACCACTACACCTGGCTTATGTGGCACTAGGGAATTGAACCCAGGGCCTTGATGCTTGCTAGGCAAACACTTTAACTGTTGTGCTATTCCTCTAGCACCAGTATAGCACATTTTAAAAAGAATTGTACAAGAGAGGAGGTAAGAAAAACTAAAATCTCATAAATATCAATTACCCGACTCAAATGCCCTATTGCTTGAAGACTATTATTTAGGTTCCCTTTTATTGTTTTCTATTTTGCTTACTTTAACGTAAGACCCTTTAGTTTTTCCCTGCAAGCTCATCATTGTCACAGGAAATACAAAGTATGATGAAATATTCAGTAAATGCTTAAACATTTAAAAAATTATTACAGTAATTGACATATTGCTATTATTTCCCCTTTAAGTTCTCTCCCTCACATCAAGCTTATCCTATCATTCTTGCCTATTTCTAAAGCAATTCTTAAGTTCTCTTTCATGAGTGTTTTTAGTTGCACTATTGTGGCTGCTTTAGTGTCCTAAACTGATTCAAAATGTTGATCATTCGTGGTCATTGTGACTTGGGGAAGAGCCAGATGTTGCATGATGCTAGATTTGGTGAATAAGATGGATGAAAACATACTGTCAGGTGTTTACAAGCCTGCTTTTCTGTTGGGTGGCACTTGGGAGCAGCATTCACAGCATGTTTTTAAAATTACATTTTATAAAGGTATTCATGAAAGAGACTGCTTCAGAAAATGGCAAGAACAATTGGGCATAATATGAGTTCAGAATGAAGAGGATTCATGTAGTGTGTCTTTTACTATAACTTTTAAATTTTAAATATTCATATAGTTTGATTACATCTTGCATGTTGTTCTTCATGTTGTTCTTGCCATCTACCTTTGCCTTAAAGAAAAGTTGTAACTTCTAGAAAGGTATCTCACTGTAATTTTCTCTAACCAAATGTTCTTTATTTTCATTCATAGTTCTAAATAGGACTCAGATCTGAAAAAAACTATTTTCTACATTCTAAAGAATAACTATGTAAGTCATGTATAAGTATGTTATGCTATATTAAAAAAGCATTTAGTGCTGCTTGTTTTTTTCCTTTTAGTAGGTATCTCCGGGATTCAAACTCAGATTTGTATTCCTAACTAAGTCACTCAATCCAAAATTGTATATATATAAAAAAACCTTTATTTCTCACAACCCCTTAATTGTGGTAGATGCTATTTCCAAAAATGGCTGCAACAGTTTTTCCTGTTTTGTGTGTTTTTCTGTAGTGTGACTGTGGTATTTCCTCATCAAGAAGTAGAATGTGTTTTCACTTCTCTTGATTCTAGAATGGCCTATAACTTATTTTGATCATTATAGTGCCATCACCGAGGATAGACTTTAGAAAATCTTCAGCATCAGCCTTCAATATGGTAGAATATTCTCTGTTGGAACCAGCTGCCATACTGTGAGGAAGCTCAAGAGGCCATAGGAAAAGACTTCATAGAGGACAACCTGCAGGGATGACTTGGCCAACAGCTCCAGCTGAGTCCTCAGTTGGAATGCAGATGGAGCCGTTTCTGATGTTTCAATTGACTCAGAGCCTTGCCCAATACTCTCTACAGCTAGAGCTATGTGATCAGCTCATAGACCATTAAAAATAGTAAGCTGCTGCTGTTTTAAGCTGCTACATTTTGATGTGGTTCACAATGCAGCTCTTCCTGACTGGAACACTAGGGCCCCACTCATCTTGTTTTTGAGGACTTACACCAAGTCCATTGGCTCACCTCATCACTGTCAGACCTCTGCAAAGAAGAATAGCTTTCTTTTGGCACCGTCACAGTCACGTTTAGCTCTACGGACAAAGTGATTCAGTTTTCAGTGATTCCAAGTAATCACAACTCTGTTTAACAATTTGGGTGTTTATAATGTGCCAGATTTTATTATAAGGGCATTATACTTATTAACATTTAATTTTTATAACAATTTTTTGAGTAGATGCTTTTATCTTCAGTTTATTTTTTATTTCTTTTTTTTTTTTTGAGACAGGGTCTTGCTCTATAGTTCTGTCTAGTCCTCAACTCACCATGTAGCCCAGGCTTGCCTTGATCTCCCAGCAATCCACCTGCTTCAGCTTCCCAAGTGTTGGGATTAGAGGTGTGTACTGCCATGCTGGGCTTATGTGGTACTGAGGAATCAAACTCCAGGCAATGTGCTTGCAAAGCAAATATCCTAACGGCTGTGCTATTCCTCCAGCCCCTGTTCTCATTTTACAGATGGAAAAGCCAAGGCACAGAGTCAGAAGTAACTTGCACAAAGTCAAACATTAAGAGAAGGAATCACCATCAGAACCCAAGTAGCACACCCTAGAGCTACATGCTAGGGAGTTTTGTGATGTCCTGCCTCATAAAATTGTTGCAAGCTTACCAGGTTAATTCTAAAATGACTTAGGTGAGTGGTGTTTTTTTTTTTTTTTTTTTTGTTACTTGATTAAGAAAGGTCTTTAAGGCTTTTAAAAAAAAATATGGAAAGCTTCATGAATTTGCATGTCATCCCTGCTCAGGGACTGTGACAGTCTTTACTGTATTGTTCTAAGTTTAGTATATGTGCTGCTGAAGCGATTGCCCCTTTAAGGCTTTGAGTCCTTCGTTCGATGATTTCAGCCCTGGGTGGGCAGTGTGCAGTGGTACCAGTGGCAGAGCAGGCCTGTATTTCCAGCCCTCTGGGAGGCTGAGGCAGGAAAATTGCAAGTTTGAGCTCAGCCTGGGAATTTCAGTGAAATCCTGCCTCAGAATCAAACAACAAACAAAAGTGGGCTGGGGATGTAGCTCAGTGTGAAAGTCCTGGGCTTACTATCCTGTACAGAGAAAGAAAAAAAGTGTCGCCCCGTTCCTTTTCAAATTCAGGTTAGGCTAGAGCCAGGCTCCTTGTGCCCGTGCCGCCACCGTAGAGGGCAGCAGAGTGCCACAAGGTGCTGGAGGAGCGACCGCCGCGGTGCCGGTGTCGGGCTCCCGTAGGCATCCTCTAGGCTGCAGCAGGTGCGGCTAGGGTGCAGCTCCATGGCCCTGTGGCCCATCTGACGGAGGGCACAGGCCGCTTCTTTCTATAATAAAAGGGGCCAGGACGGCCGAGGCCCCGCCAATCAGATTTCCAGTGACAGAACGGCTCTGCCTCATTATGTAATCGGAGCCGTAGGGCGGCTCCTCAGCGTCACTTTCCGTTTGTATTACTGTCTTCAGGGTCCCTCTTGGACAGGTGCTCTGGAGCTGTCACTGCAGAGAGGTATAATTTTTCTTCCTTGCCTGATTTCTCTCCGCCTCATAACTGCCTCAAAGTCTCTCAAGGACAGGAAAGAGTTGATACTAAGATTCAATAAGCCAGCGTTCTCAGGGTATACTAAGGGAACAGCACTGGCTCTGGGCCCTTTCTCTGCTGCTCGTTGCGGTGAGCCTCAGTGTTCCTAGTGGCATTCACTTGGTATGCTACTGTGGAGCATAAGCGAGTCCTATAGCCAAAGCCCCTGCCTCACATGCAGGGTGGCTATTACTTGTAAACATGGTGTATGCTGTATATCTACTGGGCCATTAATAGACAGTTTGGCCTTAGAATATAAGCTGCTAAAGGTGAGGTGATGTTTCCTGCTCCACTATACAATATTTCCTCAGGAAAAACAACTACTACAATCTATCTTAGAAAAGTACTATCCTTTAAACTGTTCTTATTCTATTTTAGTTTCATACTTAAAAATGCCTTGGAGGTATGTGGTATGAAATGTACTTCGGTAAATTTAAATACTACCTAAGTCCAAGTCACACGCTCGTAATCTGAGGTTTATGGTTTCCAGGGGTCACGAAACCCTTGGAATTGTTCGCAGCATTATTTGTGTTTGTATGTATGGGCTTTTCTTTTTTCTTTCTTGCACTGGTAATTGAGCTCTGGGCCTCACAGATGTTAGGCAACTGGCCTACCTCTGAGCAACTACACCTGTAGCCCTTTTATTTTGATAGTCTTGCTAAGTTTCCCTTTCTGAACTTGTGGTCTTCCTGCTTCAGCCTCCCTAGTAGCTGGAATTATAAGCATGCATTGGTGTTCCCGTCTCTGGGCTGTGGACTTACTATTATTTTTTTATTGTAGTAGAGATTGAGCCTAGGGAGCAGTGAGCTACTTTCAGCACACCGCCTCCCCCCCCCCCCTTTTTTTTTTTCTTTTTCTCTGTGGTACTTAGTTATGAACCCAGAGCGTGAAGACACTGAGCTACATCCCCAGCCTCTTTTTATTTTTTATGCTGAGGCAGGGTCTCACTGAGTCACTAAGTTGCCCAGGCTGGCCCCAATCTTGTGTTCCTCCTATCTCAGCCTCCCCTGTATTGTGCACTACTCTTGGCTTGTATGTGCTCCTTTTGAGGGGAGATGATTTGTAATTACCAACAGACTCTCAGGGGAGTTCATGCTTGGACAAAAGATTTAAAAATCCTAATATAGAAACATCCTTTTAAATCTTCTTCTACTGAAAGTAATTTGGAGGCTTTCCCTAACTTAAGACAAAGCAGGTACAGCTTTGGAAAGCGTTGGAAATGAAATGGATCCTGTCTTTCTCAGCCAAGGGCGAGGCTTTTTCTTCGTGTGTGCCTAACAAAGTGGTCAGGCTGGCTGTTCCCACTGGCACAGGTGATGCCATCAAGATGGAGCCTATGGATGAGGAGGGGCTGCCTGGTCTAATTATGGCTAACAAAGGCCAAAACCCAACCTCAGCTGCAACTTTTGTCGCTGGGAAGTCACGTATGGAGTAGACCTGTAATTAGGCTGTGCTACCTGAAACTTAATTCTCAGCATGATGAATATCTAAATTATGTCCCAAGACACATACCTGAGGCAAAGCCCTAAGGACTGATAGCCGCAAGGGAGTGTAGCACTCTTCTTTCAGTGGGGATTAATAAACGAGGACCACGTCATTCAGACTCTTGGGGGCAGGCTGCCAGGAGGCCCCTTGACGTCTGCAGTGGAGCTTGGCAGCTTGTGTGCTGAGCTCTGTCTTTTAAGCCAGTAGCATGGAATCTGCATGAAATGGGAGTAGACCCAACATTTTTGGATTGAAAGCTGGTTCTCTTATCATAGACCCATTCCCCAAATTGTAAGGATTATACAGCCCATAGATTTCATTTGCTTTAAAAAAAAAAAACTGCTAGTGTGTAAAGTAAGTAAAAATTTAGTAGGAGTATGAGAAGGAAGTGTAATTTAAAGTAAAATAAGAGTTCAAAGGATAATGATTATTTTTGCAATTGTTAATATTACATTTCCTTAATTCGTTATAATTCATGAACTAAGAAATATACAGGGTAAACCTCATGGAATATATTAAGGAAATATTTTTAACCCACGAAAATAATTGAGATAAACTTGGGGTGCACCTGTTTCTAGTCATGTCCTGGGAATATGTGAAACTCCCGCACAGGATGAGCGTCTGTGGTGTGAGTATAACAATAACAAAACAAAACTGGCAGTGGGTAGGGAAGTCTTCAGCAGGCGGGAGCCACTGTCTGTAGCTGCTGAACATGTGTTCTGATGCCTGTCAACCAGGAAAGGAGTCTAAGTCTTCCAAATGATTTTCCTTCTCACAAAGCTGTTGTTAAATAAAATACAAATCCTTCCTGAGATCTTTCTAGCTTTCCTTCCTTCAGGAAGTTTTCAGTCAATGGGAAACAAAGCCTTATTCAAAGGATTAAAGCCATACTCATTCTATTGTTTATAGCTTCAATAATGTGGCTTCCTTTCCATCGACAAAATTTTCAATTCAACATCATCTAAAAAACAGGAAATATTGGGGAAACACATGCTTATGATAACAAACGAGGGATCTGTCATGTAGTATAGAAGTTTATGCACAGAGACATACAGTTTTACTTGAGTTCTTTGCCTCTGCTGGGCTTCTGGATGTAGTTCTAGGAAGATCATTCCTTAAAAGAAAAAGCCATATGGCTTCTAACATAACACTACTCATTTCCCCCACCCTTCCACCCCCTGTAATGTGTGAAGGAAGGGAAGCACATTCTGACTGTGTGTTCATGGCTGTGCCCCTGGCAGTACTGCTCAGGCAATAGCAGGTTTCTGAAATGCTCTCTTTTTCTTGATATGCCTAGGCCTCTGCTTCGCCTCTCACTCCATGCAAGTCCTGGTCCTTTATCTAAGAAATGGAGGAAGAAGGGCCCTCAGCACTGGTTAGCATGATAGAAGAGAATCTTCTCTGAGAAGAATGGTGATAGGGAGCCCTAGCAGACTAAAGAAACAGTCATTACTTTTGCAAGCCAGGCTGTTGGGTCAGTGGATAAAGCAGCAGTAATCTGTGAGCAACTCCCTTGAAAATCTATACTAGCTGCTTCTAAATAAGCTATAAAGAGATTTGTTAATTTTTTTTACATTCCTTGTTTTGGCAATCTTTTGTTCCTTTGATCTGTATGCTAAAAGAAACATTGTAGATCTTTTGAATAATATCAATAAATTTTTAGTGTTCAGAATTCCCCAGAATCATTTTTTCTCAGATTCTATTTTCCCTTCTTTCCTTTAATCTCACACTTCTTTTTGATTGACAGAAGATAGAGCCTATTTTCTCCCAGTTTTTTCTCCTGTGGCTTTTGCTACTAAAAGTGTAGGCCAGATCCCAACTTCTTGCTTATGAAAAAGGTAGACTCCCAGGACCCACCCTATGACTACTAAGTCAGATCATCATTTTAACAGGACCTTTGATGATTTGCCCACTCATAAAAGTTTGGGAGGTTGTATCTATACAGATGATCTGCGGACCTGACTCGTAACCCTTGCTCCCCAAGACGTGTAAGAGCCTACATTTCCTGGCCATGCCCAGTTCTCCAGTCTCTTTCCACACCACTGTACCTCCCATTCTCTAGTTCCAGCCTTCCTCACCTTGCTCCTTCTGGCCTTTAATCATTTGCAGTCACTCATTCTTCTAGTTGTACTTCTTGGGCTACATCTCACTGTGGCCGATTCCTGGACTTCCTTGTGGTTTTAGCTTCAGTGTTTCTTCTTCAGAGGAGGCTTCCCTGATCACTCTGCAGGAAGCACCACCCCCAGCTTAGCCTCTCTATACCATCATGCTGTTTTCTGTTTTTTTTTTCCTAGCATGTATTATTACCTGTAGTAATTTTATTCATTTGAGGCCCATCTTACTTGGGGCTGTATTTTCAGTTCCCAGAAAAGTGTCTGGCATGTTTAAAGTGTTCAGCAAATATTAACTGGTTAAATTAAACAAATTTTGGGGATCAGGAACTTTGAGAACCTAGGCCCAGGTGATTCTAAGGGAAGATCCGACATCCTCTAGACCAGCTCTACAGCCTTCAGTTAATAGACCTAAAAATTCCCAGATCAGTCAGTGGTTCTCAAACCTCAATCCCCTGACCAGTAGCCTTATTATTACCTTGGGAACTTGATAGAAAGGCAAATTCTGAGGCCTTACTCTAAATCTAGAATCAGAAGCCCTAGCAGTGGACTTCAGGAGTTCTGTGTCCTAATATGATGTTCCAGGTAACTCTGATGACATCTCTTGCCGAAGTAAAGAACCTGCAGTGTTCAAAGCCCTGTACACATGTTACTGTAGTTCAGGACTTCAAAAAGATACCCTTAGAAATAGGCAAAGTCAGTGAAATTATTCCCATTTTATAAATGAATAAATTGATCTCTAAGAATAATTCACTCTGCCTGTAGGCATACAGTTTTATCAGATTCACCTGAGTGCTCATTAAAATTTCACAAACCCAACCAAAGTTGATACTCAAGACCTTCTGAATCAGAATTGCTGGGAATCGGCCTCTGAAGTTTGGATTGGAACCAAACAAAAACCTCATTGGGACCTTCCAAAGCCCCCAAAAGTTTGAAAATCAATTATGATAGAAAGCAGTGGAATGAGAATTAAAACTCAGCATCTCATTGCTAATGTGTGCCCATAGAGGACCTTGAGAAATAGAAACATGTAACATTTACCTTCAATGAAAATATTTAAACCAAACTCTTGCTAATTCTCTCACTTTTATTAGATCCTAACTTGATTAGCTAGGAAGAATTGAATTCTGTTGCAGTGATCTGGTTTGTGTGTGTGTGTAATTTCACCTTGATTGTTGCAAAATTAACTAAATGAACATTGTGTTAGTCAGCTTCTATTGCTATAACAAATACTTGAGGTAACCAACTTATAAAGAGAAAAGGTTCTCATTGACTGTTTTGGAGGTTTCATTCTGTGATTATTGGCCTCATAATTTTGGGCATGCGGTAAAGGAGCACATCAGGGCAGGAGAACAAAGGGGAGCAGAACCACTTACCTCACAGCTGGAAAATGGAAGACTGAAAGAAGGGACCAAGCTCCACAATCTCCTTCAGTGACATTTCCTCAGCGAAGTGAAGTCTTCCTTCTGGGCCCCAACTCTTAAAGCTTCCACTAACTCCTAGTAACAGCAAGCTAGAGAGCAAGCCCTTAACTGCACAAACTTCTTGGGGATACCCAAGAAACATACCATAGCAGATCCAAAGTATCAACTAAGGTTTGGCAGGTTTTTGGTCATAGAGTGTGCCACAGAAATTTTAATTTTTGTTTTCTGTTGGTAACTGTAAGATATGACATGCTTGCTATACTTCTGAGGTCCTTTCCCAGCTGCTATATATATAAAATTGCTTTCCTGAGCTTACATTTTCTAATAAAAGGAAAATATTTTAAAAAGTCTTTAAAGCCAGTACCTATGACTGTTGGAACAATCATTACAAGCATAGATATCATTAATTTACCTGAGTAGCCTGGATTAACTTTTAAAAAGACTGCTCCAAATTGGCAGGTAAGCTTCCAAATCTCTCTGTTTCTACCTAACCAGCTCCCCCAAATTCAGAGGCATAAATTTGCCTGTGTGTATAACGACTTTGTTCTAAGTGCTCTGTAGAAATCTTAATCCTGTTTTTCAAAACCCAATTGTCTTTTCCCCTTACCCATCCATTTTCTCTCCTGGATACACTCTATAAGCTAATGAATATACTATCCACTGCACTGTACTAGCCAGAAATTCTAAGTATTTTACTCCTTACATGTCTATCTACTCCCTTCACTGTCTTCATCTCTCCTCAGGCCATCATGATGGATTTCAAAGTCACACATCTTGTCTATGACTCGAATTAACTTTATTTCCCCTTTTTCTTGCTTGCTACCCTATGATTTGGTACTTTTGATCTCCTTCTACTTCTTAGTCTTTTGAAAAATTTTCCAGTTGATTTTCTAAGACAACTACACTTTTATGTCCATGTCAGATCTGTCCACGTTTCCATTATGTTCACCATGCATACAAAACCTCCTAGAAGTGAAAAATTCAGATCCAAAGAGAAGAGAGCTCCAGAAGATCAGTGGCTACCCAGTAGACACTTCCTGTTTCTAAATGTTTGAGCTCTCAAACATGGAAGACCACAAACATTCCCTGCTTGTCTGGCACTTATGTATCAGTCTTTGTATTTGTTTGGGCTCTGGGCCCAAATCTTCATCATCTTTACAACTCCTTCTGTGACAGCGGGGCTGTGGGATGCTGAGGGTCTAAAAGAAGCCTGGTTTTTAGTAACACAGGCTTTTCTTACTCATGTGGATCCCCCCAGCACTGGGACACAGCATAGAGGCTGTCTTCCAAAGTAGTGGTTGGTGGAAACTTTACATCTCCTTGTTTTGCATAATGAAGAATATGTCCTTTTGTGGTTCAGTGAACCATTTCATAAATTCTGAACCATTTAATAAATTTTTGTACATGACTCAGCGTCCAACACAAAAATTTACAAGCCTACTAAGTTTCAAATAGGGAAGTCCATTCAATGATGATGCTCATTTAGGAGCACTATTTTTCTGAAAAATTTATGACACTCTTTTTCTAGTTAGGATTAACTCCATTTTGGGTGCCCCCTTTTTTCTCGCCATTTTGAGATCGTTTTGAGGGAGGAGCTTCTGTACCTTCCTTCTCGGTCTAAAGCTGCTTTCACTTTTTAGTGATGTTTTGTGTTTTTATGCTTCTGCACTTGCTACTTGCGTTGATTTTTCTCTTCCCATTTCATATGTATAGCAAACTTATGCATGTATGTGTTATGTATTTATTTGGTGCTGGGAACTGACCGTACATCCTGTGCATGGTAGGCAAGTGCTCTATCACTGAGCTACGCTCCTGCCATGTTGTTTTTTTTTTTTTTTTTTCATAATTCAGCTCAGGTATTCTCTTCCCTGTGAACTAAGGACTCCTCTTTGGAGTAGACTGTTTCCTTCTTTGTTCTCTCCCACTACCATGTCATCTGCTTTGCAGTACTTTGCTCACTATGTTGCATGTTTTGTTAATGTTTTCTTCTCATTAGAGTAGAATTTCTTGAAGGAAAAGAATTTGCCTTATTAATACTTGAATCACTACCCTTTGTACCGAATCTGGCCCATCAGAGACATTCAGATGTGTCTGAAAAATACCTGTCCATGGATTCCAGAAATGGCTGAGGGTAAGCAGAACTAAAATATATTGGGCAACTATTGTGCAATAGCAGCCCATTATTTATTTCATTTTTACAGATCATTCCTTGAAACAGTGTTTATTACATTTGCATATATTTAATGATTCTCAGACCTAAAATAATTAAATTATTGGTTTGAGTTCTATCAGTTATTAAATGATGATAGGATTAAAGTTAGGCCTTTAAAAAACCTCTAAACTCCATGTTTTTTTGTTCATCCCATGCTAATCCCTAGCATAAGACATAGGTTTTAGAATGATTGCATGCACTTTGTTTGCAAAACACTGAAACATTTTATCTCTAAAAAGTAGTGATGATATATGTAGCATGTAGTCAACAAAGATAGCTTCCACTGAGCTCTGCCTCCTGGTACTCATGCCTTTTTTGTAGTCCTTCTTTATCTGGACTAGTCCTGTTTGGCCAATGGAACATAGCAGAAGTAATCCTAGTGAATTTCCAAGGTTGAGTCATGAGAAGCCTTAATTGTAAATCCACCTGGGATTTTTTTCTCTGTAAGAAGCTGGCTACTGTTTAAGAAACCTGAGCCCCTACCACCACCATGTTGTAAGGAAACCCAAGCTATCCATGTGGAGAAACATCCAGCCAGTCTCCAGGTGCCCCAGCCATCTCAGCTCTGGCATTAGGCACATAAGTGAAGAAGCTACCTTTGAAGGTTAGCCCCAGCCACCATCTGTTTATAGTTGTCTGAGGTACCCAAAATGAGAACCACCAACAGGCATCTAGTATTTTTCTCTCACAGAGCTATGACAGAAAATAATACATGGTTGTTTAAAGCCACTTGGTTTTTTAATTTCATTTTCATGGCATTGGGGATTGAACCTAGGACTTTGTACTGAAGCATATCTTTGAATAGTTTTTTTCCTTTGGATATTTTTTGAAAAATTTAATTTTGAGACAAGGACTCATTTAATTGTTTCCTTACCAGGCTGGGCTCAAACTTGTGACTGACTGTCTTGCCTCAGCCTCCCAGAGTACTGGGGTTATAGCCACGTGCTACCACACTCAGCTCTGAAGCTGCTTACCTTTTGCTAGGAAGCAAGAGAAAATTAGAATATGATGTCTTCTTCTTATTATTTTTCCTTTTATTCTTCTTCTTAAGGAAAAAAACCTGGGCTAGAGGAATATCTAAGCAGTTACAGCCTTTACCTAGCAAGCTTAAGGCCCTGAGTTCTATTCCCCAGCACCACATATGTTGGACATGGTGGTATATGCCTATAATATCAGCACTTGGGAGGCTGAGGCAGGAGGATTGCTGGGAGTTCAAGGCCAGCCTGGGCTCCATAGTGAGTTCAGGACCTGACTGTACTACAGAGCAAGACCCTGTCTCAAAACAAACAAAAAAAACAAAAACAAAACTTAATAGTCATGCAAGTTTTGAAGCTCCTTTTATTATTTTTCTCCTTGCACCAGTTTACTCTGCACCACAGATGCCCAGGTTCTTGACAAGGTTTATAATGTTGTTCACGTCTCTTTAAAATAATGTCACTGACTTCACACCTGCTTCAATTCTAAAATGAAGAGTTGAACTAACTAATCACAAAGTTCCGGTCTAGTTTTAAAGTTGCAGTCTTCCCTTCAAACTACAGGAAAATAATGAGTCCTTTTCTGATAAGTTTTAACTTGCAGTAAAATTTTACTGCTACAAGTATTTTAAGGAAAGTCCCGAGTGTTAGGGAGGTGCTGACTCAGCACAATTTGGAGCCCTGACTTGGCACAGTGCTCTCCGCTAGCAGGGGAAAATAATGAAGTCTGGAACTTCTATAAATCTGGTCTTTTAGCTTCTACTCCCTGAAGCAAAAATTCAGAGATAGGTATCTGTAACAAAAAGTCTTGAAAGGGGGCTATCACTCTTCCTGGTAAAGTCTGTTATTCAAGTATACGGGCAACTTCAGTATTTTTGGCAGTATGTTCCAATTTGTGTAGTTGATTCAAGCTCCGGAAGATCCCTACACACAGATGCTAAGTTTAGGGCAAGTGAACTGAGTGATTCCTAGAGGAAATAAACTCTCCTGAGAACAACAGCTGAAGCAAAATCCCATAAGCCAGGAAAACAGCCACACAATCACAGCAACAGGTGGTTGATGTCAAAACAAATTTCAAGGTCTGACTGGCTGGCACCTGCTGTAAAGCCGCAGATGACAGTACAGCTCTGGGTCTGAAGTAGGTCATCCTCACCACACTTTAAGGAACATTAACTGCCTTATTAGCAGAGCCAAGCCATGGCAGGCTAGACGACTGCTTTCTGTTGTGGTCGCCTTGTGTTCCTTCACATCAGAGAGCAAGAAGGAAAGAGAGAATTTGGGAACCAGAATGGACTTTGGTGATTAACTTGCTTAATTCTCTTAATTGCTGAGCCAAGCCAAGTCTGGGCAAATTGAGTAGAAACAGTCATACGTGGGAGCAAAATATTTCCTCCCCTCCCCCAGTTTATTAACAAATTCAGATACTCAACACAGTTGACAAAATTGATAGTGCATACTATATAGTCAGTTTCTGGATTCTACTGTGAGCATCTTATTAAATCCACTTTCATACTCATCTATCTACCTATCTCTGTATCATTCTACCTTATTTTTGGATGTCTTTCTAAGTGAACTCCAGGTATTTGTACTTCATTTAAAGCAGCATAATGTTTCTTAACTATTTGTGTAGTTACCTGGTGCCTCCATTTTTGTACATGTATTGGAACCAGAGAAAAATCACAAAGGATATCACTGGATTCATTAAATGTAGATTGGCATTGTTAGTGTGAAAGAGACCTCAGCTTTATAAGTTTCTACCTCCTAGGCTCTTGAGGACTTTTTCTTTTTGGGGGAGGTGGGAGAATGACTGGGTCATCACAATTTTTAATTTTTTAAGACAGGTTCTTGCTAGGTTACCATGCTGCCCAGGTTGGGTTTGAACTCCTGTCTTAGCCTCCCAGAGTGTGGGGATTACAGGACTGTGCCACTGTGGTAAGAGTCAAGAGCAAATTCCAGAGATGGCAGGAATGCCAGCCAACACACGTCATAGGCTATGCTGCTCCATCCTCTTGGAACTGTCTCATGACACCTGTTGAAATCCTCTCCATTTCTCTAAGAATGCCCTTAGATATCTACAAAGAACATAGCTACTTTTTTCTGTGTTAAAAACAAAGGTTATCTAAAATCTCTAAAATGATACCTTTTTTCCCCAAGGCCTTTCCTAAATCCAGAGCTTATTTTAATGCCCATAAACCTTTGTTATTACCTTTTTGCCTCATTAAGTCATATAATAGTTTAATGTATATTTATCTCTACTACAGTTACTGCTACTATTTCTTATGACCAGTATTTTTTTGTAAGGGACTATATCTCTTGCATAAAGCCAATATTGAATGTTAAGTAACTTTAAGCTTCAGATCAACAAAATTATTTTGTATTTTCTGCAGATAAGTTTTTTTTTCTTTTCTTTTTTCTTTTTGGCAGCACTGGGGATCAAACTAGGCTTTATGAATGTTAGGCAAGTACTCTATCTCTGAGCCACAGTCCTAGCTTATGCAGGTGATATCTTAAGGGTTATCAGACTACACTCAGGGGCCTTTTTAGTGTGCATATTTTTGGACACAAAAACTCTCTCCTTCAAAAATGCCATTTCAGTATATTTGGGTAGGAGACCAAGAAGCTGCAACTTTGGTAAAACATACCTTATGATTTGATCAGGTTGTGTAAGGGCTGAATTTGGAGAAATTTGTTCATAGTTCTGCAATGCCTATCTTGCTTTATGTTAAACTTTCAATCACCTTGAAAACAGTGACCCTGATCTGCCTGTCCTTTGAATGAATCCTAGATAAGGTATGGCAGAAGAAAGGCAGCTGTTGTGGTGGAATGACAGCCATAGCATCATCCCCTCACCAACATTGCATGCTGCCAGTCACCGCTTCTGCTGTTGCCATGAGCCTGTTTCCCTTTGTCACTTCCACCCTGCCACCACCAACTGCCACTACCCTCTTCTCCTCGTTCTCCAAGGCAGAGTCAGATCCAGTGTTGAGCACTTGAGGAAGAAGCCATTTAAGGAGAAGGGATGAGTTCTCTGCATTCTGAATTCACAATCTCACGTGCATACACACTTGCTTCTGCACCTGGCTTCTTGAGGTCTGTGAAACTGGCAAGAAAATAGGACTTAGAGTTTGAAGTTCTTGCAGCCTTTGATTTTACAGTGAGTAGAAAGTGAAGTTGAGTAACAGGTCTGTTGCCCAAGCATTTGGGGTCACCACAAAGCATACAGCAGGAGGGATGACATGGCTGGTCCCTCTTCCATCCAAGTATCTTTGTGCAGGGAATGCACAAAGACTGTAGTCTTCTCCACTGACTTGTTTTAGCAGAATGCTTTCAATATGTGCTGAAATTAACTTTCTGTTAGTTGCCAATGGACAACACTAAGAACAACTAGAATGTCTAGAGAGAGTTGTTTGATGGAGCAAAATCAACCTTATGTTTTTGAGCTCAGTATATTTGAAATCAGTTTCTATAACAAACTTAAAGTCTTGCAATTTTTCATTCAACATAGATTTCTGTATTAAATTGGTTCTAGAACTTTAGCTAGAGACAGTTTTATTCAGGAAACTTGTTAAAAAACAGATTTCTAGACAAATTTACAGAATTTTTAGTTCTCCAGTTTGCAAAGGGCCCAAGAATTTGCATTTCTAGCAAGTGGCTGGACGATGATGCTGGTCCCAAGACTTCTGTTTGAGAACCTCTATACTAAGAGAAGCAAAACAGTAGAACTTATTAGGCCTCTTCCAGCTGGCCTGCCTTTCTTATATGATAATTCAGTAGTAGCTCCTAGCCCTAACTGTCCGTTAGAATTACCTGTAATACCTGTAAATCGTAGGATCTTGGTGGAATGCCCAGATCTTACCTTAGACCCAATTAAGTCTGTAGCTTCAGGGATATGGCCTGGGTATTTTTAATAAAGAACCCCAGATGATGAGAAGGAACACTCAGGATTGAGAACTATAGGCATATAGCAAACTTTGGCCCTATTCTTCATTAACATACGACTCTTCTTTGACAAATACTTACTGACTACCTAATGATAAACTGTATGTATAATGGTCCCTGACCTCAAGCAAAGATAAATTACCTGCTCAATTATTTAAACAGAAATCTGGTATGTGGTGAGTTCCAATTAGAGAAATAAACCATTACTGAAAAAAGAAGGCTAGATGATCCCAGGTAAATCAGTGCAGCACTTGGTCCTTGCATTGTTTGTGATAAGTTATGTATGCCTCTGCCACATATGAAACATGTCCCTTTTCTGGGGGAAATTGCTCATTTATTGGTTCATTGAGGATGCTCCATCTGATTCACTGTGGTAGGTATGACTGAACCATGGAAATGATGAAACATTAAATCAATAACTAGTCAGCTGGCAACTATTCCTTTGCTAAATATGCTATTAAAGTTCTATTTCAGAAGTCCTATGCTCAACAGAGGTGAACCTTTTCAGTGGAGAAATACACTGTAAATAAGAAAATACTTTAATATGAGGTTTTAAATAAGCATTACTTAAAGCTGCAAGAAATTTGAATTTGTGAATCAAAAGTTGTATCCAAAAATCATATTAACTTACTTAAAATATATTCTTATTTATATCGACTAAAATACAAAATAACAATAACTCAACAGCAGCTGGACCATGATGGGGAGAATTTCTAGAAAGGAAGCAATATCCTCTTCAAGTATTACTTACGTAGTAAGAGCAGTATTTAGTTGTGCTATTTAATTGTGATTTTTTTTTGAGATTTTTATTGTCATCATGGGGAGTTTTTCCAAGAATAAGAGATCCTAACTGCAATAAAAGAAAATTATTTTTAAGAAAAGGAAATAGATGCTTTTTCAAACTGTCTCATTATTTCCATTCAAAAATACTGGAGGCATCATGTTAGCCATTGTAGAAGATAATTTGATAAGACAAAGTTACTCTCAAAGAAACTTATAATTTAGTAGAGGAGAAAGATAAATACTTAAAACAAAATTTTATACATGCCTTTAGAGAGAAATAAATTTTAATGAGGCTTCAAAGAGCTGGGAGAGAGGTCAAGGTTCAAAGAGCCCTTGCAAAGGCATAGAACTAGAGTTCTGGCACAATGCATTAACGCACCGTCAATTTTCAGAGGCCAGCTGTTCCCAGTCAAATGAAGACTGAAGATGAGCGTGGGTGCAATCAATAGAAAAGCCAAGCCGTCCTTCCCTATTTTCCAGAAGATGCAATTTTGGGATCAATAGTTTTACAATGTCATTTCAAGAAGCAAAATGAAAATGAAATAGGCATTCTTTTTAGCTCACATCTTACTAATAAAATCCAATTTAAAGGATTATATATGAATATTTAATAAAATATATAGTTTACTAAATATTTGACGGTGATATTTTGATAAAATATTTGATAAAATATTTAGCCTCATTAGACATTATTTAGCCTCACTAATATTCAATAAAATATTTAGCCTCGTTACTAATCAAATAAAAAATTAGGTAACAATTTAGTCATTACTTTTGTTCTATCAAACTGGTAAAGATTTTAAATCGGGGCTGGAGGAATGACAAAGTGGCTAAAACACTTGCTTAGCAAGCGTAAGGCCCTGAATTTGATTCTCCAGCACCACATAAGCTTGTTGTGGTGGCGCTAACCTATAATCCCAACAGTTGGAAGACTAAGGTAGAAGGATTGCCATGAGTCCAAGGCCTGTTGGGTCCCATACTGAGTTCAGAACAGCTTGGGCTACAGAGCAAGTCCCTGTTTCAAAAATAAAAAATAAAAAATAAATTAAATTACCACACAGTTTTGGGGAGGTTAAGGAAATGGGCCTTCTGCCTTCTTTTGTTTGTGTGATATTCCTTGGTTCATCTTTTTTTTTCCTACTATTTTTATTTCCTTGGTTCATCTTGACTAGAGGATTACCTGTGTCCTATAGTTCATTAAGTCTCCGTCTAGGACTCTATTCCAAAGAGTGCTGTGGATATGTGCAAAACCCCCTTACATAAATATTCCTCAAAACTTTATTATTGTGGGGCTGGAGGAATGGCATAGAAGTTAAAGTGCTTGCCTTTTAAGCACAAGGTCCTGAATTCAGTTCCCCAGCACCACATAAAGCTAGGCATAGTGGCACATTCTTGTAATTCCAGCACTCAGGAGGCTGAGGCAGGTGGGTTGTCCTGAGTCCAAGGCCAACCTGGGCTACACCAGGGAGTTCAAGACCAGCCTGGGCTACAGAATGAGAACCAGTCTCAAAACAAACAAACTTTATTATGAGTAAAGAAATATATGAATAACAATAGGTTAATAAAAAGAAAAAGGCCTGCTACCAGGAAGAGATTAGGGGTGGTTCCTGCCCTTAGAAGTCATGCCCAGTGGCCTGGAAAAATCCTGAGTGTTGTGGGCAAGTTAGTCACTTCTACTCAAGGTCAGCCCCCTTCCCCTCCATTTCCTTCTCTTTAGATAATTTGTGCTTCTGCCAAATCACTTGCTATTTGTGCCCTGAGCTGACCCTACATACTCTCTTGCCTCTCTCTGCCTTTACTCATGTTTGCCTCTTTGTCCAAAGGCCTTTCCTTTATTTCCGACGTCTTACCTCACCAAGATCCAGTTAACAACTCTTCAAATCATCTTATACTGTGTTACCATGATGTTACCTTCATCCTCCTTTCAGAAGAGTTTACCCTGTTCTCTCTCCTCTTGTAGTAATTTATTTTTCATGTTTTCCCCCTCTGTCCTGTATCAGAACTATCTGAATATATATTTTATTTTCTCTATTAGATTTTTAAAAAGTACTTAATATTGAACTCAGGTCTTTCATTCTATTAGGCAAGTGTTCTACTAGCGAGCTACAATCCCAACTCTTTATTTTATTGCACCATGGTACTACTAAATTTCCCAGGTTTTGAACTTGCAATCTGGGATTGCAGCTGTGTAGTACTACACCCAGGTCTCTATTAAAATTTGAACATCTTAATGGCTAGGACCAATCTTTTTCAGATGTATATCCCTCATAGTTACGAACCATCAATGGGTAAATGGTTGTTGGATGAATGAATGAATTTGTGAACGAATGCAGAATTTGCATTTAGAGTCAAATGCTAATCTTTGCATGGGATGAACTTGACAAGTGTAAAGATGTTCTTTGCTTTTCTGCGGGGCACAAGGATGGGGCTACAACTTCCTGAGAAAAGAATAGGGAAGTCTAACATTGAGAGGGTGTGGGCCTCAAACATGGTATATGTTGGGATTTGAATTGGTAATGTCCCCCAAAAGTATTTGGATGCTATTAAGAGGTGTCCCCTGTTTGGAGGGTATAGAACGCTGGGGCTTGACCCAAAGGGGCCAGATTATGTGGAAGGGTAACTCCACTTCTCCTGACTCACTTGGCTTCCTGTCTGCCATGCTGCGAACAGCTCTCCAGCTTTGCCCCTACAATGTGTGTCCACTATTGCTGACTGCCCTGTGAACTAAAATAAAATTTTCTTCCTTTAAATTGTTCATGTCAGGCATTCTATCCCAATAACAAAAAGTAACAGAGACAATAAAGTAAACTGCAGTCTTCCCCATCCGAATCTCAGCATTTAGTGGAAAAGGGTAGATTGAATTTTTTTAACCTGTAATAATTATACCTATTTCTAGGGTACACATCAAGTTAGTTAATATTTCCATTTTCTTATCATTTCTCTATTTGGATCTTTTGAGCCTGTTGCTTCTGGCTCCTCATAAACTCTAAATAGATTGTTATGAACTATAGTCACCTGCTGTACTATGGTACCCTGGAACTTACCCTTTAGGTACATTAGAATTTTAATCAAGGTGAAGATTTCTGCAAAGTAATGAGCACCTCTGCTCAGTTTTCAATCCTTCGCCCATTTTAGCAACATCTACTTAATCAGCAGGTCTAGGTGGCAGATGGCACATTTACCCACAATATAAAAGGATAAAGATTATCCAGAGAGGGACAACATAAAAATAAGATGTTTTAAGTAGACAAAAAAGAATTTGGAAGAGTTTTAATGATGCACATTGATTTATACATTGCCAGCTTCAATATACAGCAAGCACTCTATTTATGTTGATGGTTCCAATGCCTTGATGCCATCAGTGAGGGAATTACTAAACTGAACAGCTGCACTACTTTTCAAAATAATTAAGGTGAAGTCTTGCTAATGCATTTTCTGTCCCCATCTGTTCTAACCTATGTCTTCATGTCCTATTATATAATACATTGTAATACACCTGCTGGCTTTCATGATCCTTCAGGAAATACCTTTACTTCCTGAAGCATGCAGCAAATGACAAAACAGAATACTCTCATGTCCAAGTGATACCAAACTGTGAATTGTGTTCATTTTTCTGACAGGATTAGACATTTGGTGATTTGCCGGTAGTGCAATGGATATGATCACAAAAATATTCTTAGGTAACTATGGAGAATCTACCTAGTAAGGATTTACTACATTTGTCTGTATAAATTCTTTAATGTATACAAAATTTATGGAAGAAGTGTGGGATTTTCACTTTATAAAAAAAGTTCCCTAGGTTGGTGATAAAATTAAACTTCATTGAAGTAAAAGTTTTTTTTTTTTTTTTTTTGCAGTAAACAACAAAACCTGCTTTGCACTGAAGTTCCTCTCCGTCTGACAAGTAGCAGTGATTTACAGACCCGACATGTGAGTGAATGGGAAATACTATATTTCCAGGCCTGGGTAATGAATAACTTCTGAGGGCTTGAACTTTTCTCCGTTCCCACAGACTGTATCCACACAGCGGTGCTCTTGCCCTGAAAGGAAGGATTTGCCCCGGTTTGGAAGGAAGTGGAATAAATAGAACGGGAAGTAGCAAGGTCACCTTTAATATTGGACCTACAGCCTCTTAACAAGCTTCACAATTGCTTTGTTTCTTCCTCCCTCAGTGCTATAAACAGGCAGAGTCAAAGCAGACTCTTGGAGCACACATCATGTGTGTGGAGGAAGCTCTCTGCTCTACCAGGAGGGGAGGCGGAGGATCCACAGGGCCCATCAGGCATAGCAGGGTTACTATTGTGTTCTGCTGTGGTGGCCAGAAGGAAAAACTGCTTGTTTTTAAAGGAAGGAGTTATATTGTCCTAAATTCCTGTGTATAAAGTATAGGACAAACAAGTTACAGTGGGAATCTTTAATTGGCGTATGCAGAATATTTAGAATATTTGCCTGTCCACTTGGCTTTTCCCTTGTATCAGTATCAGATGGTGGTTACACACAAAAATGTTACCTAAAAAATTCTCCTGTTTAGGACTATGCTCAGTAGGTACTGCAAACCCAGGATCTGCCCTGCTCTGGCACTCTGCTTCACAAAGATAGTTTTTTTTTCTTTCTGAGTTCTTTCAGGGATACCCAATTGGGTTTCTCTATACCTCCCCAGACTATTACTGCCTATTCTTTCTTTCTGTTTTCCTATTGAGGGAAAGGAAGATTAGCTAAGAAGTAGGGAAAAGGCATTAAAAGGTTTGGATGTCGATGGGCTGGGTAACAGACAGGCCAGGAATTTTAGTGTCCTGTCTTTTGGGAATTCTTGGAAAGTCCACCATGAAACTCATCTTGGAAGGCCTTCTGAGAGTAGCTACATAATTACCATTACTACATAATAGAAAATCAGACTGGGCTTTTAGTCAGAGACATGATTTCATATGGTTTAAATGCAGATAATCAAACCAAACAAAACTGAGTTGCTTTGTGAATTAGTATTTATCCTTCCACGTCGATTCAACAAAGGTGTTTAGGAAAACCTTTTCCCTAATAACCATGAAGTGCTGCAGAGTTAGGAATGGCTGCAATTTCAAAAGGCTCAACTAAAAGGATGTAAGAAGGATGCAGGAAGACTCTCTAAGGGCTAGGAAGAGAAACCTGAAGGGCAGTCTCTATCTAAATTCAATTGTGTCTACTTATGTACAGTTCTAAAATGATATGCGTTCTCAGCATGGCAGATAACAAGTCAGATAAAGCTGTCATGGAATTGCTAGATGCAGCTAGAGCCCATATGTGGCCAACTATTTGTATATGTGGATACCATGCAATATCAAGAGATTCTGATCTCTGTACAATAGGTCTATTAAACTGTCTGGGAGCAGCATGGAGGATCAGTCTAGAAATTTTAACGGATGTGCTCTACTAAAATGCTGAGCTAGGATGGGCCTGACCAGGCTGACCATCTCCTAGCATGCCTCCTGCATTACACCAGCTAGCAGCCGTTTTTTCCCTGGCTGTTTGAGGGGGAAGGTAGGAGGAGCACATTCTCCTTAGTCCTCTCATCACCTAGGAAAACAAGGCTAATTTGCTTTGTTGAGCAATAAGAAATCTCACAATATATTTAGCAGTGAGGTTGGGTGCATGCATATACTTGCATATATGTGCTCACACATCTCATACCTACCGTTCTTTTTCACCTTTTAAAAAATATGAAAGCAGTGAATCCAGGTTGAGACACTTGCCATGCTTTTCAGACATTCTGTTTTCTCAAGGACAGAGGGACTTTAACCTAAGGCACTAACTGTGTAGTTGTGCTGGTTTTTAGTTGTAGTTGTTTTTTAGGTGACAAAAGAATAACTTGTTCTCTTATGATGATCCCAGTGTTATTATTTTTTTCTGTTCCCTTTTAGTTCTGTTGCTAGCAGAAACTCCTAGGTCAGAAACTGCCTCAAGTCTGAACTATGTGATTGTCTGAGCCCTGCTCCTGTTCATTAAGTCTGTGCCTAAGAAATGGAATTGATGAGCTTTCAGGGTCCGTTTGTAGCACGTGAGGTCCATAGGCATCGGGGCTTGATGCATGGCCCTCATCTCCTTGTGCTCTGGTGCAATGATTCTCATCCGTCTTAGTTAGAAAGTGAATTAATCTTGACCTTAGTCCCTGGGGTGTGGTTCTCTGCCCTTTCACTCACATTTTTTATCAGAAGCCCTTCTTCTTTCAGGCCCAGAGTCCTTGAATTTCAATCAAGTCTAGCCATTTGTCTTTAAATTACATTGTTTTGATTTTAAACAAAAATCTATATTTCTAGAATTATGAGAAAATTCTCATTCTGAGTTGTAATTTAATTATAAGGCTCATTAGACTTTGAAGGATGCTAATGGGCAGAAAGGGACTTAACAAAACAAAAGTTATTATTAGGAATTACAAATCACTTTGTGTTTCAACATCACTCCTCTCCTCGGATGTGGGCATTTTGTTGAAAGAGACTTTGTTTTGAACAGTGACAGTGCAGAAGACCTATGAGAGAAATGAACTTCTAACTTGATTTCTATTGTTGTAGCGTGTGTGGCAAAATCAATTATAATTTTATTGATAAGGAAATAAATAGGTTTACATAAAAACATAATTAGCAGAAAACTTCATACATTAGGCAGTGATACCCTTTCAGTTCAATACTTATTTCATCTATTCTTTATTTTGGTATAGGTGAAATTAATATTTCACAATGTAAGTAAAAGTGCTAGATATTCTTGTTTATGCCATTGTTGGCCTGAAGAGTTACACCAAATGACAACACTGCTAATTAAGAAGATAATGAAAATTTCAGTTTGATTAGGCTTATTCTCATTAATAAGCATCAGTTAAGTGTTAAATTTAGGAAGTGGTTGCCCAAGTATGAAAGCATTTGATAATGAAATGCTATATGACTGCATTTATATTTCTACCAAGTTTTATTATACTTGCATATTCATTTTTGTGTGCACCTTAGACAGTGGCATATTGAAAGTAATTCTTGTCTAAAATCAGGAACAGAAAATATTTCAGAAAGTCGGCATGTCTGGTAAGTGGTTAATTATATCAGGCTTAAAGTTCTCAGATTCTGCTGACAGGCCATGCACAGCAAATAAGAGGAAAAAAAATGGTTTCTAATAAGAGTGGCACCCACAGCCTATTCCCACACTGCATGTTCTTAAGTGACTACTTTTACCCAAATCACTACAGGAAAGGGTGCTGGACAGGAAGGACAAAACACTTACCATTGGCCATCACTTCCATTTGATATGGCTACAAATTGATATACTTGGAAAATAATGGGGATCATGGAGATTACGAATATTGGTTTGCAGGTCCTTGGTCATATTTTCCAAGGAATGACCAAGTTCCATGACAACATATCCACAGAGAGAAGAGAATGTGAATAAATGTAGTGGCATGAGGAAAAACATTCAGACATACACAAGAGAGAGCAACAGGATCATTTATGGTGGTGGAACAAACAAGAAAACAGAAGAATATAGGAGGGACTGGTAAAAAGAAATAGGAAGGAGATAACTGCTTCTGAGGAGGCAGAATTCAAATGGCATCTCTTGTCAAACTTAACTCGTCTAATCAAGTTATTTAAGAATTATACCAGAGTGTATAATTTTGCCCACATTCTGAGTTCTAAGTTCTGCGTGTTCTGAGTGTGTTTTTCTGTAATCTGCATGCTAAACTGTGGAGCCCTAGAAGGGAAATGTGAGTTGGGATGGTGTCATCTTAAAACACACCAAGTGGTCACATTTATAACCCGTGAGGAATTAGAAGGTGATTCACTCAAAACACCCTAATGTACTTCAAGTCTGGAGGAGAGAGGTCCTTTCCTCTCTGGAGGGGGAGAAAAGGAGATTAAAGGTAGAGAGATGACCAAGATGGGAAATAGTTATAGGTGTTGTATCTGAACAAGTGATTACCCTGCTGTGTCCTAAATTCTGAATCTAGATGTCATTTATATCATGTTCCAGCTTCCTGTGAATCCATCAAACCACTGAAGTCAGAGCTTGGTTCCTGCACCAAACTCCCAGTGAAGGTTAATATGTGTTTTTGTTGGTTTGGAATCTTTGTTACTACAGGCTTAAAAGAGCAAACTGAGAGATAGTGAGAGTGATCCTGGGTGAGCTGACTCCAACCCACAAGGGAACCCTGGGCTGTTCTCTGCATCCCATAGAGCTCTCCCTAGGGCAGTCGTCATCAGCAGCAGGGTTTGCTTTTGGTTATTTTTCTGGAAGAGCCTAGGCTGGGTTTGGACCAGCTGTTCCTTGCCTGCTTCCTTATATCCTGCGTACCTTTCTCTAATCATCTCACATGGCTTCTGGTTCCTGCTGGCTTCTTACAAGGCCAGTTACCGAAGTGCCATATTATGACTATGGCTTCTGGAAATAGACTATCTGCATTTACATTTAGGTCTACTTGGTACTAAGTATGTGGCATTGGGCAAATTACTTCCCCTTCTTGTGCCTCAGTTTCCACATCTGGATAATGGATATGCTCATAATATTTACCTCCTAGAGTTACTGTTGGATTCAATGAGCTGATATGTGTAATGTTCCTGGAATAGTGACTGCAGGGTTAGCAATTAGTATTAATAGCAATCTATCTTTTCCACTGGAATGTGAGATTCTAAAATGTAGGGCAAACTGGTTATCTAATCCTCAGCATTATACAATATTCAATGTTTATTGAATGTTATAAGGTAGTTTAGCTAAGCTTATTTTTAGAGCTGTGACCCACTATTCACTCATTTATTCATTTAGCCAATCAATCAACAATTGTTTCCATGTGCTGGGGATCTCACAAAATAGTTATGTATAGGTAGCAAACCTAAAGAAAAACATCTTGCCATTAAAGGTTTAGTAATGAACATTATAATATCATAACCCCCCAAATAAATTTATAGTTATAATTTGTCTTAAGTATTTTGAAGGAAAAGATCTATAAAACAGGAAAACCTTTTATTTTCAAGTCTCCAGTCTCAGTACAATGAAAAGATACCAGAAGATGGAGGAGAATTGTTTCACTCATATATTTTTATTCTACAGTCAAATCATATGTTACCATAACATTTCTAAAAGAGAAAGGAGAATTTGTAGCATAGCTGCATTAACAAGACCGACACCAGACTGAAGTGCAACATTGATCAGGTGTTCTCTGTGATGGAAGAGAATTTCTATCTGTACTTCTAAGATTACATTAAAAAATTAGAAATATCAAAGTATAACTGATGGGTCTTTTTATGCTTTGGCTTAATCAGCATACAATGCTTTCTGATGTCCATGGGTGGTTAGCTCATTTGATTAGCTAATGAGGTCAGTGTCAAAGATCAGCTTGGGTCAGTGAACTTTTCTCTTTTCTGTGGCCAGGTTGCACTCTTAACCTCAGCCATCTTGCAAGAGTGAGTGAGTGGTCACAGGAAAGCTGGCCAAGAGAATGCAGATGGAGGAGTTCCAAATTTGCCCAAGTGCAAGCAAGCTTCATTGATCATAGGCCTAAAGCTTACATGCTGGATTTTATTGCTCCTTGTCAGTAGGCACAGGCTAGTCTCATTTTTGACTTATGTAGGCAATCATTGCTACAGTTTTTCCCCTGAAAGAAAAACGGTCATTTCATAATAAGCAAGTCCCTTCTGAACATCACTTCTGCTGGACGCATGCTGAAGACTAGTGAGGTCTGCTCTACTGGTAACTTCAAGCCACCTGGGATTCTTATAAAAATGAATATTCTGATGTAGCAATTCAGGATAGGGCTGGCGATTGTGCATTTCCACCAAATCTCACTGGTGTTATTGCTGCAGACCTGGCCTATCACATTAAAAGAGCATGACACAGATGACACTCTGGATATTAGAAGTACAACAACATTAAGCAAAAGCAGAGTGGACTAGACCACTTGAACCACTTGCTAGAACTGTTTAGTATTTAAGGCATTTCATTCTTCCTAAGCTCTCCACAAACAATGTTCCTTTTCAGCCTAATTTTATAAGTGGTGTTCAGTTTTCCTGAGAAGGAAATATAAGAAAGAATTCAATATACTTTAATTTTAGAATACATATGTTAAGTTTAAAGAATTGGAGCTAATTCCATATTGTGTAATACAAAATGCCTTTTAAATACACACAAAACCTTTTGTTTTATGAAGGAGGCTGTAGTTTTATTTTCAGCTTATTCTCCCATACGTGACAAGTGTGACAAAAAATCTTTTGTGTCTTCTGTATGTATTTATTTTTTGGTAAGAAAGGGAGACAGCTCTTTTCCCCATTGCCCAAAAGAGGCCTCATCTCCTGCCGACGTATCTGTGTCACTTCTTTAGATACTAAGATGACCGTAAGCATGAAATTGCCAAAGAAACTGCTTTTCTGAAGAAATTTCCATGAGTGTGAAATCATGGGAATCAAAATTGATGGGAAAGTTCCTGCAAACTTGTGCAAATTGCCAAGATTCTTACAGGAAAGGAGCCTATAAATGTCATGATTACCTCCTCTACCATTTAGTAAGATATATTTTCATTAATTGTGGGAGAAAATTGCCAAAGTCTGTTAAGTGCAAAAATGCTTCATTTATTTTTCCTTCACTTAATTTTGTTGAATATATATCTGTAAAATTTGGATTTTTGTAGTTTAAGTTATTTGCCTAACTTCCTCGCTTAACAGACAAGGATCCCCCAAAACAGGGGCACTGAGTGACCTTTTTAAGGCACTATATACAGTGAGAGGCAGAACCAGGACATGAACTTGAGTCCTCTGTTCCTTCCCAGTATATGTGTGTGCCTCCAGATGGTCACCAGGGCAGAATATGAAAAAAAAATATTAATTTGAAGGAAAGTTTAGGATTTTCACATATCTTTGTTCCTCAATTTAAGCAGTCAGCCAATCAATGAATATCTAATTAGCATCTACTGTGTACCTAGCACTGTTTTATATAATGTAAAGTAATTTAATATTTATTTATGGGTTCAGATTTTCTGTCAATAAACTACTTGGGTGAGTTATGTACTGTGGCCTGCTGAACTAATTCTTGTAGCCCACTTGAAAGCCTTTTATTATAGCAAACTTCTGCACATTTCAAACTCCACCACTCTTCTCTTCATCCCCCTGCCCCTGGCCGACACCCATATATCAGTGGCCAAGATTCTTTCCCAAGTACCTCTTACATCATTTTTCTTTCTTAATCTGCTTGTCTTGAAGGCCTTGTTACCCAACTGCTGCCTCTGGTCTGTGGTTGAGACTTGGGGCCCCTCCTCTCATGGGTCCGTCCTAGCCCTTGCATTCTTTTCTCTTGTTCTGCAAAACATACCCTGTTTTTGCACCTCTGAGTTTGCAGTGTAACTGTAGCTAATTAATGCCGATATCTTAGTTTCCTTCTTATAGTAGACTCTCAAATTTCTACTATTTAGTGCTCTTGATCACAGCTTCCTTTTTGTCCTATCTAAGTGGCTGCTAAATCCTTATTTCTAAAATGTGGCTATTTGTATACAAGTCTCCTTTGCCTGGAACTACACTGGAAGCATACAGGCAATTAATACCTCCTTTTTCTGTCTATCCTACATATACAAAGGCTGGAGGAAGCTGGGCCCCTTGGCACAGGACTGTAAACCCAGCACTCAGGGAGGCTAAGGCAGGAGAACTGCAAGTTCAAGCCCAGCCTTAACATCTTAGTGACAGCCTATCTCAAAATCAAAATTAAAATGGGCAGGGAGTGTAGGTCAGTGTTAAAAAAAAAAAAGACAACACTGAAGGAAGACATCTGTAATGATTTTTTTCCCCAGTTTTCCTACACGGAAACTAGGAAGAATAATAGTAACAATTTTTAGGGTTGTTGTGAAAGTTTCGTTATTACTATTAATGAGAAAAATTCCAAACTATGAATAGCTAGCTAATTAATCTTATTGTGTTCTAGTACTCTGGATCATTTCATGTTTGCTAGTTTCATTTTTTCTATTGTAGTCAAGTAGTAAATATGTGGAAGAAAAGACAATGTTTGGTCTTTGGAGACTCTCTTCATTCTCTCTCTCCCCAGTTGCCGCGCATGGGGCTGTGGTCCTGGCGGGGCACCAGGGGCAGTGTTCAGCTGGTTCATCCTGGTACTCCCTGGCCAGGGTCCATTCTCGATGGTAGGGCATCTGTTCTGATGGATGGTTCTTGTACCATATTCGTTGACAAACAGTTGCACATCATCCCAGCTTGAGTTATGATAATTGGAGTTTGACGTACAACAGCTGGCAAAGTTAAAATAGACGAAAGATTCACAGGCATTTGTTCTCTTCCTGCCAATCCTGTAATGTGATTTCTGTATTAAAAAGGTTACAACTGTACAGTTTGAATCTCTCTTGTGCACTACCCTACTTCATTGTACGTGGGATTTTAACAGCGACTTATGGGGAGGGCCGTGGAAATGAGAAAAACACAAAAGAGATGGCAGGACACTGCGGATGCGTGATACACCTGCTGTCCACCCTGGCAGGAACCAGTGCTGAAATGGGGCGAGCGCCTGCGCTCCCACCCCTGGCCTGCGGATGGCGCTGTGGACGGAGCCCACGCTTGAGAACCCTACCCGGAAAAGAGGCATTTCACATTGACAATAACATTAAGAAAAAAAGGTAGCTTAGTGTTACCTTGATGCATTTGACATGATATTAAATAGATGATGTAATAACGCTCTCCTCCCTAAATTCACACCTTGGGACGTTTTCCCTTTGAAGGAAACCCTTTCCAGGTTGTTGTTTGTTTTTATCCAGGCCCCTAGGCGTGACTTAAATTTTCCTTTCCCAACTCACCATTGAGATTCCCAGAATTCAAACCCGATTTTACTTTGGGTCGTGGAATAGCGGTTGGCGAGTTACACAGAACCCCCTTCAGACTGGAGGTTTCCCTTAGGACCTCGCGCCGTCGCCTGAGTTCTGGGGAGGGATGTGGACACCGCTGAAAACCTTTCGGCTCTCAAGTCGCCTGAATTCCATGGCAACGGCAGCCTTAGGGACTCGAGGGACGGGAATGGGCAGGGGGCTGGGGCGATGGCTAAGGAGAAAAGATGACTGAACAGAGCTGGGAGTGTAGGCGCAGCGCGTAATCTGAGAGTGAAGGGCGCGGGTGGCGACGACTGTCCCAGCCATCGCCCGCGTGATCCCAGCGGCCGCGAGCTGACGGGAACAAAGGCTGCGTGTGGGGGCGCGGACAGGCAGCGCGGGAGAGAGGGAAGGACAGGCCGACAGCCCGCCAAAGCAGGCCCGGCTCTCGGCCTGCCCGCGCCAGGCCCGCCGCGCCGCCGAGACGGATCCCGTGCCCCAGGCTCGGCCCCTGGAACGGCCTGGCGCGCAACCGACGCCCGCGCGCTAACCACGCTGGCGGCGTGGGCTTTGTGTCGGCCACAACAATGGAAAGGAAGAAATCGGACCACGGTCTCGCGGCGCAGACTGGCTGGTGCGCCGGGTCCCGGCCCCGGCGGCAGCCGGAGCTGCCTTTCAGGCCGTTGCCCGGCAACGGGACGCCGCCGCCCGGGCTTTCGGCGCGGCTGGAGCCGGGTGCAAGCGAGCCGGCGTTCACAGGCCGGGCTGCGGGAAGAGGGAACAAAGGACGGGCCGGGCTGGGGAGGGCGGGAGCCTCCCACGAGGGGCACGGGCGGGGCCGCGCGCGTGGGTCTGCGCCCTCTCGGCCGGGCGTGCCGCGGGCCTGCCGCAAATATAGGTCTTCCTCCAGCCTCAAGTTCACAGCGTCCTCGCCCAGGTGTCGTGTTCCATTGTCTGCCCATTGTGTCACACGCGTAAACATCCCCCACAAACAACAAACACAGACCCTGTTCAAGTGGCCAGCTGAAATTTGTTGGTCAGGAAAGTTGTCCAAAGTAGGACTGTCGTGCACCTGGTGGGTAAAGAGAGGCACGCCATGCAAAAGCAGTTGATAAACACAGGGTGGTGCCTGGATCATGTTGTGAAGTATTAGTGGGAAAACTAGTAATATGAGTCCCATGATAGTCATGCAACAATGTTATTTTCTCAGTTTAGACTAGGAGTCAGCAAACCTGTAAAGAATCAGAAATTAAAGACGTTAGGTTTTGGGCCAAAGTCATGTAAGATTATAACATTAGAAGAAGTTGATGAAAAGTATATGAAAACTCTTTGGACTCTCTTTGTAACTTTTTTTTCAATATCTAAGTTATTCCAAAATAAAAAGTTTATTTAAGAAGTATCTAAATGGAAATATTTTTAGGTGGAATGTTTGGAAAGGGATTTGCTGTGGAGAGGTGAATAAGTCAGAGTTTGGAGTGTTGGTGTTTGTGCATGTTTGTGTGTTGAAGACACGAAGAAATATTTTTCCTTAATATTTCGACATATGGTAATAAGACCTCCCAAAAGAAACTCTTGCTGCACCAGTGTATTGGTAATCCATTAACATCATAAAGCCTAGAAAAGAACAGCATTCCAATAAACACAAAGCTCACAGACCCTGTGGCCTGGGGAGGAGAATATTTTCAGCTTTTAGCAAACCAGCATGGGAAACACCAGGACAAAGAAGCAAACTCATTTTACTCTAATAGGAAACTAGAAAATTCTTGGCCAGCATGTAGTTAACCACACACTCACATATGTGCACACACTCCTTTCTTTCCTAATCCATTTAATGTTTATACAGAAAAGAGAATGTGAAACTTTGCTTTATGAACTGGAATCTATATCTTTCTTGATTTTACTCAGCTTCATGAATATAGATTTTCCTTTATATTTTATATAGGTATGATCAACTATGCAGTGAATGCAGCTGCTCATAAAAACATTAGTGTGCCTTCTTTCATCTTATTCATTTTATTTACTGAATTTGGTACCATGTGAATTCCAGCTCTTCCCCAAAGTAAAAATAATCATGAAAGGTCAATGTTTTGAGTTAGGTAACTACATTGAGGCAGTCACAGACAGCTCAACTAAGGACATTCACATAAGAAGACTCCTAGAACTGCTTTAGAAAGTGGCAAGAATGGCGGAAAAAGTGTGTTTCAGGTGAGGAAGAGTGTTTTTAGGGATATTAATGGCAGTTAAATTTTTTTTTACTATAATAAAACTTTTTAAGACATTGACCAAATTTCTGATCTTATCTCATAAAGACAGTTTGAAGGCCCACAGGGAGTTGACTGGTATAGTCCCAGGCATGGTGAGCACACAGAAGCTCAGCACTGAGAGCTGGCTGGTAAAAGGGAAGCATTGTGTTGCTTAGCAAACTGGGAAACAACTGGACATTTGACTTAAGGCATTTCCTGTCACCCTGCCTTCCACTGCATTTTCCTGCTCTCACACTCTGGGCTACTCTACGTGAAGAATTTGGTGTTTGCTATTTCAGTGGGAGATGTTTCAAGAATCATTCATTTAAAAACTTTTATCAAGCATAGCTTTGTGTCTGCTACTCCTTGATCAGGGCTAAGGGTATGAAGATTAAGTAAAGATAGGTTCTAGCCTGGAGCATCAAGGAGCTTGGAGCACAAACAAGACCAAGTTCTCCACTGGGGTGAATAGATATCAGCATCAGAACTCCTAGGGATTACAGAAGACAAACGTTGAGTGATGTCGCTTCTGAGTGGGATCTAAACAGTTGAATGTAGAGAAATAGATGGTAGGATATGATTGCCAGGGACTAGGAGGTGGGTAAATAGGAGATAGTGAACAAAGAATACACATATTCAGTTATAAGGTGAATATGTTTTGGAGACCTAGGGGCTGCGTTGTAACTATAGTTAATAATAATTCATGCTAGAAATTTGCCAGGAGGGTAGATTTTAAATGCTCTCACAATATACACAAAAACTTAACTATTTTAGTGTCTTAGTTAAACTTTTTCATTGCTGTGACTCAATACCCCACATGCACAAATTTAGGGGAGGAAACGTTTATTTTGGATCACAGTTTCAGAAGGTCACAGTCCACTCAGGGGCGGCCAGCAGCAATGGAAGTACATGGCAGACTCGGGTGGAGGCAGGTTCTGACGACATCACAAACAGGAAGGCAAGTTGAGACTAGTTGAGACTAGTCCTAGCCCTCATCCTAGTCCTCCAAGGAAGGCAGGATGCAGCTTATATGTCCTTCCAGGTCTCTGCCCAGTGATTAGCCCCTCCTGCATCCACATGTATAAGGTGTGGCCACTACACACCATTAATCCTAACTTACACACCATTAATCCTAACTTAACTGTAATCCACCCCTCCAGACTAGGCCCCAATCCACCAACACATTGTTTGAAAGACAATCCATAACATTAAAATACATGAGACTTTTGGGGGACACTCCAGATCCAAACCACAATAGTTAGGTAATAGGCTAATTAGCTTGATTGTGGGGCTCACTGCACAAACTATACTTATATTCAAACACAACATTATAGACAATAAACACATAAAATTCAGTAAGTTAATTGTATCTCAATGAAGCTGAAAATCATAAAAAGGCCTCAATAGGTAAGGTTTTATTTACATATATGTTCTTTCTTGGGCCCACCTCATAATTACTGAATCAAAATCTGGGCTGGGCAAAGGAATCTAGAGTTTTAGAAAATTCCTCTAGTGAATATTTTGAATATGAATATTTTGAAAATGAATATGAATATTTTGATTCATTAAAATTTTCATATCATTGAAATGTGAATGTATATGAAAGCATCTTAAGTATAGTGATGGAGGAATGAACAGGTTAATATAGAAGAACAGAAGCAGGTAAATCAAAAGAGAAATTGCCCAAATGAAGACAGCCTAATTCTAATGAAAAAAGAAGACAAGGGTGGAGATTAGAATGAGGGACATAGTGTTTTTCACTTATGATCAAGAGAACAGAGGCAGGAAACAGAACCCTGAAGTATGAAAAGCTGCACCTGCTCCTGAAGTGTAAGGAGTATAAGGAGCAAGGAGGATCAAATTTCTGATCAGCATTGTGCATTGAATGTTGAGGTACAGTGGGACAACTTATTTGACTAAAGGACCCTCTTTTATGATGTTACTAAATACAAGTTCAAGTCTCTTCACCAAATAAGGGCATATGTTTTTTAGTAAGGGCTTAGCTTTCTTTACACATTGTGTCCTTTGTAACCCAGGCACCCAGAATGAAAATGGATTCCATGGCACAGGATGATACCCAATCCTGTCTCATTAGGTCCTTTGGACCACCCTGCTTTCAGAGGCAAACACCCTGGAAATAGCCACTTTTTTGTTAGAATAGGGCTTCAAGCTCTGTGGTGTGTGACCAAGGGAGGGTGTGAATTATCTATTGGCTTTTAGAAGGAGACAATGGTTATAGGGTAGTTAAGGAAAAGCATGTGCTCTGTCCCCTAACCTCAATTTCTAGTTTGGCTCTTCATTGCATACTCATTAGCAACCTCTTGCAATGCTTCCTCTCCTAGACTTCAGCAGATGGCCTTCACATTGCAAGACTTTGATTTTTCTGAAACTGAGATGATTATGTGGTCAGCCTTGTCATCTTTCCCACAGTTTCATGTTTTCTTCCAGGTTGATCTATTTCTTTGATTACCTTCTATTAGGAATGGGACATTTTGCTTCGTTAAGTGCATGAAGCAATGTTAGGTAGGGCAGTTAATCTAGGAAAACACACACAGACACAGACACAGACAGACACACACACAGACACACAAACAGACACACACATACAGACACACAGACACACACAGACACACAGACACACACACACACACACACACACACACACACACACACACATAGAGCTCACTCAGATCTCCCAACAGCTGCAGAGACCATTATCTGAGTTGTTTTTCTTCAGCTAGAGAAGCCCAATTCATCAAAACAGTTGAAGTCACTTGAAAAGTCAGCACTTACCATTTGGCTCCTGAAAGAGAACAACATTTGTTTTGTGCTAAAAGTGACCCTTTGTATCTACTGATAGGAAGCCAAGGAGTTAGATTAAAGCAGAATTATGACAAGCTATACAAGGGTAGAGAGGAAGGTATTGAGGGGTGGAGGTGTTGCAGAATTTATTTAGCCACATGCATGTCTGTTTCCACAGGGCAGTTGAGAAAAAATAAAGTAGAACTCTTATTCAGAGTATTTCAAACCTGGCAATAATGGTATTTTGGGCAAGATGAGTTTTTGTTCTGGTGGGCTGGTCTATGCCTGCTAGGATGTTTACCAACATGTTTGGCCTCTATCCACCACGGGATGCAATTAGCAAATACTCCCCTCCCCAATCCAGTTATGACAATCAAAATGTCCCCAGACTTGCTGAACATCTCCTGGGGGTGTAAAACCACCCTATGGTAAGAAACATTGTTCTAGTAGAATCACTCACCGTGTTAATAAATCTAGCAGTTTCCAAAGTGTTTATGGTACATGTGAGGTCAGGATGCTGCAATGACTGCATAGTTGTGGTTAGTAATGTTCATCAGCAGATCAGGCTTAAGTGGATGTGGAGCATAGTTTCACCCCAAGAATGTGACAGTCACAGCTGCAAACTGACAGTGGGAAAAGCAAGTCCTTTTGGATAGGATATCTTGTGCGCATAATATGTGACATTCGTCAGTTTTCAGAAGTGACTTTAAAATTCCCCCACCCTCCTCTGAGGCTTTGTGTGGTTGCCATTCTCAGGCATAGAATTTCAATTCTTCACAGTCCATTGGAGTTACAGGAGAAAACTTTTTTTCTCCCTTCATGTAGTCTGTGGATCTATTTGGCAATATGTTGGAATCTATAAGAGAAAGGAACTCACCTGAACTTATAGCGGGTGGAATGTGATTTTACTTAGATTCAGAGAATGTTCCATACTCTAAGTCCCACCAGTCATATAGTGAAAATGAAGTTATAGGCTGGTACATCCTCCAGAGGAAGTTCCCAGGGTTCCAGCTCCCTAGGGTGGGTCCCTGTGCTGATTGGGGAGGAAATCCATGCTGCCTTCTCTAAACTGTGTTAAGCCTTTCCTTTGCTCTTATCAGGCTTGCCCTGCCCTTTAGTACAATAAGACTCAAACAATGTAAAAGTAATGGTGAGATTTAGACCAAAAAAAAAAAAAAAAATCACAAAGGAAGGAAATTTTGAATTACTGCTTTCACTCAGGCTCTCTCCACCAGCCCTAGTGTTATCAAAGGATCAGGGAATCATGTTGTACATCCCACAGCCTATAATTACCTATAAATATGCCACTATAGGCTTAGATTCTGAAGATAACTCTATCCTTGAAGTGTTATGTAAAGAAATCCCAGAGTACTAGCCAGGATGTCTTGGAGCTTTCAGAAATAAATTATTGGCACACTTATAATTAAACTTAACAGAATGAAGTTTGATGGGTAGTTAACAGTATCTTTGGCCTTTGATCAAATTTAATGTGGTCTAGCCTTTAAAGCCATGCTTAGATATCCTGACCTCTTTGCATTTTAATGGTTTCCTCGTAGTCGGATATGCATTGACATATTGACATTAATATGTAGGATCAAGTCACTTTCGTCCTCCTGGCACTGGCAGTAGTTATGTCTCTTTTAAAGCAGCAGTTTAAACCTGTTCTTTCAGGCAAGTCAGCTGTTCAGTTGGTGATTGTAGTTTTACTCCATCCCCTTGAGTGTAACTTGACACTGTTGGCTTTACCTTGGCATGTGAAATAGTCATAATAACATTAAACTTCAAAATCTTTGGGACAACATCTAGGGCTTAGTTTTCCTAACCCTTTGCAGAGCTGTAACTTAGCTGGAAAATTACATTTCAATTGAACATTCTACAAAGCTCTGAGGTATTACAATAAATGAGTGTGAAAATGCCAGGCACATCCCATCCTAGCAATTCTTATTAGGGATGTAACATTCTTGAGTGAAAGTAATATTGCAGAGTAATTTGGTTATTAAGGCAATAATAGCTTATCTTGTCCTGGTGATAAAGTTATCTTTTGTTAATACTTTTTCTCCCTTATTTTAATAGCTGCATTAAGAAAGATGTATAATGAATTTTCTCTAAACAGACTGCGTGTTCCGCATTACTTTCTTCTGATTTTACCATTATATTGAAGGGTGAAAGACAAAATTCTGTCCTTAGGACCAGTAAATCCCAAGATTTTATAGAATATTCAATAAAGTAGAGTATTTTTAACTCAAACTTAGGATGTATTCTATTCTGAATGTTGTTCCACAGCTGATAGAATGGTGGATGATTTAATCTTTTATTTGTGCTTATCTTTTCAAAATTATCAACAATTGATATTTTACTGCATATTTTTAAAACTTTATCATAAGAGGGCTAATGGATCCAAATTTCTTACTTGACTCAAACTAGTGAATCATAGAAATCCAGGATAATTTTTTGATCCCGTGAAGATATTTCAAAAATTATATTTCATTGCTTAAAAATAATATGGGAAGGGATTGTAAAGTTGATGTGATGTCTATGTGCACAAAATACTCAATTTCATTGTAAACATTATGTATTGCATTTATATTAATAAAAATGATGGGAAAAAGTAATAAAATCAGGTTCTGGGGAAATAGCTCAGCAATTAAGGTTCTGTCTTACCTACCAAGTAATGCCCTACATTCTGTTCCCCACCATCATGTATGTTGGGCATGGTGGTGTCCACCTGCAATCTCAGCACTTGGGAAGGCTGAGGCAAGAAATTGCCATGAGTTCAAGGTCAGCCTGGGCTCCATGGTGAACTTAGGACCAGCTTAGATTACAGAGTGAGCACCTGTCTCAAAAAAAAAAATATATTAAGTCAGTACTTCAACTCCTAAATTGTATTTAACAAAAGAAAGGAACATGTCATTCTTAGCTTTTGGCTTAAGATATTCCTAGGGAGATGAGAGTGTATTATGTATTCATTTAAGCATCTCAGGTTGAGCAAGTTGAAATGAAAAAGTTCATAATGTATTCACCAGATTGCTTTTTGGGGATAAATGATGCTTGGAATGTATTCAGATACATTCCTGATAACTGTTTTTAATTTTAGTGAAAATGATTTAACAAGGGCATGTCTATCCAAGAGCAGCCTTGTATCATGAAGAAAATAAGCACAGCTACTTGCACTGAACTTTCATGTTCTTTCCGTGCATCTGTGATTACCCAAGTTAGAAAATAAAAAGAAAAAAATAGACAGGAAGCAAAATGCATATTAATGGCCAATTAGTTAACAATTCCTGTTTGACATCTAGTTCAACAATATAAATAATTTGCACGAGTGGTATGGGCAGTTCAAAGCCATATGAGTTTCCTTCCAGCATAGTACTTACATAAAATGTTATTTAATAAATATTTATTTTGGGTGGATGCATGAATTTATGAAAGATAAGTTATGATAATGAAATTAAAAATACAGGACTGGGCATGAAGCTCAGTGGTAGAGTGCTTGCCTAGTATGCTTAATTAAGGTCCTGGGTTCCATCCATACTACCACCAAAAAACCCAGTAGAATGTCAGAAAAAGGAGCCTTGATTGTGTCATTAGAAAGTGTCCACCAAGGTGGTGGAAATTCAACTAGCCTGGAAACATGGGCATTTCTTAGGTAGGGAAGGCAGAGAGTAGACCCTTAAGCTGTAGTCCCTGGACTCTCAGATCGCAGCTCTTTCTGGAGCAGGATGTTGTGTTGGGAAGAGTGGTGGGAGAGGTGCTGTTCTACCACAGAGACAAATCTAAGCTTGCACATTCCACTTCTGTCTCAGGTAGACCAAATTCTATTTTGAGGGGGACCTTGGACAGGTCTTCTTCATTGATGTCTCTGTCTTTAGGTTTAGTTTCTATTTTTTTTTTTTTAAATCTAGCTTTTCTACTCTTCACAAATGTGATTACTAGAGAGTTCTTTTCACAGGACTGCCATGCAGGATTTATTAATAGCTCAATAGAGAAAGCAGTCTACAGGGAATATTGTGGCTTACTCATATGGCAAGGGGGAAAGAATACATGCTGATTATAGTATCTACTAGTCTAGCCTATTTTGTATTTCATTTTTATTTTTCTTTAACAAAGAGTTGAATATGAAAATGTACATGAACCAGTTTTGAAAAACATGGTATCAAGAAAGTAAAAAAAAAAAAGAAATACTTACATCCCAAACCCAGTGTGGTCATTCACACCTGTAATCTCTGCACCCTGGGGGGTCTGATGCAGGAGCATCTCAAGTTTGAGTCCAGCTAAGCCAAGTTATTGACTTAATGAGACTCTGTATAAAAATAAAAATTAAAAAAGGGCTGGGGACATAGCTCAGTACTATGCCTACACTCAAATCTATCCTCATGTTAAGTCACACCAGAAAGAACTGATTCTGTCACTTTGGAGACTTCGATTTCCATCATCCTCACTGATTTTGAGTCCCCCCACCCCCCAACCCTGTCCCAATATTATAATTAACTGCCTACATTACTGGATGTACTTAAGAATATTTTTGAAGATATTTATTACTTATCAAATACCACAGTATTCCTTCTTGAAGACATTGGAATTTCTCTATCCCTGGAAATTATTAAGCCTAACTTGAGAAACTGGTTTTTTTACCTTATTTATTCAATAATTTGTGCATTAGATTGTGTTTTCTGCACATCATGCATTGTGTATATTGAGATTCACGCTTATGCCATGTGCCCAGCTCTTTTGTTTTAAGTCATGGTCTCACTGTAGTTCAGGCTGGTCCTGAACTAACTGTGTAGCTTAGGCTGTCCTCAAACTCATGGCGATCCTCCTGCCTCAGCCTCCCATGTGCTGAGATTACAGGTGTGCACTACTGCACCCAGATAATTTTTATATGATGCTTGGAAATTGAACCCAGGCTCTTGTACATTCTAATTAAGTGCCTTAGTCACTGAACTATGCTCCCAGCCTATACCTAGATCTTAAAAACCTTCAGTGGTTCTCTATCTCATCCAAACTCCCTGATGTTGCACAGAAAGGCTTCTTTAATCTGATCTTTGGATTTCTGTGATAACCTGACATGTTCTTGTATTTCCTGCAGGTCTGTGCACCAAAGAGTAGAGCTCCCTATATATTGATTGAAAATGATGTAAACTTGAATTCTTCTCTAGCTTCTGAAATATTTTAAAAAGTCAACAATATTAGAAATGACATAGTTTTAAAATCAAAATCTGAAGAGGCAGATACTATTCCTGTCTCCAGTAAACTAACAACTTTGTTGGGAAGAAAGGATGTATACATGGAAAATGAAGTCACCAATGCTGAGGACACTCTGCAGAGGTCTATGGGAGCTGTTCAGATAGCACGTGTTATGTTTTGGATTTTAAATCTCCCCTCCTCCACCAGGCTCATGTGTGGAAGGCTTGGTCCCCGGCTGAAGGTGCTATTGGGTGATGGTGGAATCCTCCCTGAGGTGGTGTTGTGCTTTGCCACAGGCCCCAAAACAACAGAGTAAATTGACTATGGACTGAAACTTCTTAAACCATGAGCCAAAATAAATATTTTATCCTGTTAAGTTGGAGTGTCAGGTATTTTGTCCCAGCACTGGGAAAGGTGACCAATACAAGTGTTCCTTTCAAAGGAGCCAAAAAAGAAAAAACAGCTCATGGAAGAGAGAAATGAGGAAGCAGGAATATTTTAGAAATGCTATTCAAGTTACCTGTAAAAGTGGAAACTTAGAATCATTCCTTTACTCCTAACTTACTAAATGTGGGTAAGATATATTAGTCTTGCTCCTTTTCTTTTTGATGTAGTAAAATAGACTTAAAACGATTAAGTTAATGATGTCTAGAGGTGACAGCCTGAAGCAAATTAAGTTCTGGGTAAACTACCTTTGGTTAAGAAGCCCACAAGTAAAGAGGTCATTAGCAGATCTCCAGGGAAAGCACGCAAAGGTGAGAGTGCTTACGTCTGACAGAAAAGTAAACAGGCTCACGTGCCCAGAATCTAAAACATGGTTAAACAAAATGAACCATATGATATTCAGATGGTGTCTAAAATAATGTTTGCTTGTTTTCCTTTTTTTAGAGCCCTGAAAGGCCACACTTGTTTTAAGCAGCTGCAAAATAACTAAATAGATTTTTAGAGCACAATCAAGATTTTGTTGGCACGTCCTCATTCTCATCAAACAGTATGCTCAAACCCCAGATGCTCTGTGAAGCACTCATAAATAATGTGATTTCTGCCTCGAGGAGCCGATATTTGTGAGGAAATCCTCAGTAAAAGTGAAGATATAGGTACTTTTTATTTTTGTAGAAATGTAGTGTGTTATCTTTGTATAAAAGATAAAGTTCTTGACCTAGCATCATTTATTTTGAGGCTCTTATCTGTCAACATACTCTCATCCTGCTACCCTCATCACCAAACATACATTTACTGAGAGAACATTTTATGGAACAAAATGTGAGAGGGTTTCATGAATAAGTTTATCATTAATAATTTCAAAAATTCAATTATCTGTGAACTAACCTATAAAAGATGCCTAGATTGAAAAGTACAGGGTAAAGATTTAAAAAAATTACATTATGTAAAATTTAGATTTACCTGAATATTTATCTTCTATATATATTTAAAAGTTCTTGAGGTATAACTGATATATAATAAGCTACACCTTGTTTTAGTGTTACAGTTTGATATTCGGTCATGTATAGAGAAAGCATTAGCATAATGAGACAATAAACATATATATCACAACCCAGAGTTTCTTTATTCCCTTTCCTAATTTTGCCTCCTACCCTATTACATTTCCCTCTCCCCACAACAATCCTTAGACATTCACTGATTTTTATGTCACTAAATCAGTTTTCATTTTTTAGAATTTTAAGTGAAAATAACCACACAGCATGTACTCTTGTTCTGCAAGGCTTCTTGAAATTATTTTGATATTCACTTAGATCGTAGCATTCATCATTAGTTTATTCCTTTTTACTGCTGAGGCGTATTCCATTGTTTATCCAAACACTTGTGAAAGGACAGTTGAATTGTTTGCAGTTTTGGGCCGTTATAATTAAGGCCACATGCACATTCATGTATAAATGTTCAAATGCTTTCACTTCTCCTGGGTAAATACTTAAAAGTAAAGAGGTGTGATCATATTATAGGTCCTTGAACAACTTGTAAGAAATTCTGGGGCGTGGAAGACTGGCTCAGCGGTTAAATTGGTTGCCTAGCAAATGCTAAGTCAAGTACTAAGTACTTGAGGTCAATTCCCCAGCACCACATAAGCCATGCGTGGTGTTGCACATTGTGGTGCAATCCCAGTACTTGTGAGGCCGAGACAGGAAGATTGCCATGAGTCCAAGGCCAGCCTGGGCTACAGAGTGAAACCCTGTCTCAATTTAAAAAAAAAAAAAAGTGAAACTATTTTCTGAGGTGGTTGTACATTTTTGCCCTCACATCAGCAATGTATCTGAGTTCTGGTGTTAAGCATCTTCACCGATACTAGTACAAGTCTTTTAAAAAAGAATGTTAATCTCCAATTATTTTTGGGGTTTTCTTATTTATCTTTCTGTTATTCTGTTGTAGCTTAATTTTATTGAGGGTCTTACTTTTCTTCAGTTGCCTGCATTATTCTAGTTATGAGCCTTTCATCATGAAACAGTGTTGAATTTTATCAAAGGGTTCTTCTGCATCAATTGAGATGATCATGTGGTTTTTGTTTTTTCTTTTGTTAATGTGGTATATTACATTGATTGATTTACATATGTTGAACCAGCCTTGCATCCCAGGAATGAAGTCCATTTCATCATGGTATATGATTTTTCTGATTACTTGTTGTATTCTATTTGCCAGAATCTTATTAAGAATTTTTGCATCTACATTCATTAAGAATATTGGTTGGTAATTTTCCTTCCTGGTGGTTAATCTTTGTCTGGTTTTGGGACTAAGGTGATGCTAGCCTCCAGAAATGAATTTGGTAGTATTCTTTTTCTTTCAACTTCATGGAACAGTTTGAGAAGAATTGGAGTTAGTTCTTCCCTGAAATACTGAAAAAAATCTGCTGTAAATCCATCTGGTTCTGGGCTTTTATTTATAGGCAGCGCTTTTATTACTGCTCCAATTTCTGTGTGTGTAATGGGGTTATTAAAGATTATTATGTCTTCCTCATTCAATTTTGATATTTTGTATGTGTCTAGGAAGTCATCCATTTCTTCCCAATTCTCTAACTTGTAAGAATAGAGGTGTTCAAAATAGTTCTCATAATATTATGAATTTCTGCAGTCTGTTGTGATTTCACCCTTTCCATTTCTAAGTGTGTTAATTTGTGCTTTTTCTTTACTTCTTTTGGTGAGTTTAGCTACAGATTTGTCACTCTTGTTCATTATTTCAAAGAATCAGCTTCTTGACTCATTAATCTTTTTTATTGTCTTTTAAATTTCAGTTTCATTAACTTCAGATTTGATCTTTACTGCTTTTTGGCTTAGATTGTTCTTGTTTCTCTAGAGCCTTAAGGTCCATCACTAACGTGTTTATTTGTGACTATTCTGTTCTTTTGATGTGTGTATTTGTGGCTACGAATTTTCCTCTAAGTACTGTTTTCATTGTGTCCCATAGACTCTGATATGATGTACTTTCTCCATCATTTAACTCTATGAAGTTTTTGATTTCCTCTCTGATTTCTTCTGTGATCCATTATTTGGTCAGTAGTAAGTTGTTTAGTCTCCATGTATTTGTGTATTTTCTTCTGCTTCCTTTGCTGTTAAGTATCAGTTTTATTCTACTATGATCTGAAAGTATACAAGGAATTATTTCTATTCCTTTGTATTTATTTAAGTATGACTTATGACCTAGAACACGGTCTCTTTTAGAAAATGTTCCATGTGCTGCTGAGAAGAATGTGTATTCTGTTGATGTTGGGTGGAAAACTGTGTAAACATCTGTTAGGTCCATGGTTTTTATAGTGTCATTTAACTGTTGTATATCTTTGTGGATTTTCTGTCTGGTTGATCTATCTATCTATGATAGTGGAGTATAAAGTCCCATGTTGTAATTGTACTGGGACCTATATATCCTTTCAGATCTGATAATTTTTGGTTTACATAATTGGGTGCTTCAGAGTTGGGAGCGTATATATTTATATTGTGAATTCTTCTTGTTCTGTTTTTCCCTTAACCAGTATATAGTGGCCATCTTTGTCACTCCTCATTGTTTTGTTTTGAAATCTGATGAGTCTGAGACTAGTATAGCTACTGCTGCTTATTTCCTGGGTCCTGGTGCATGAAATATTGAATTCTATCATTTATTTTTCAGTCTATGAGTTTCCTTGTGGGTGAAGTGTGTCTCTTGTAAGCAGCAAATTGTGGGTTTCTGTTTTTTAATCCAGTCAGCCAGTCTATGTCTTTTAGTAGGTGAGCTGAGACCATTCACATTCAGAGTAATTACGGAGGTATGTTTGGTATGCCCTTCCACCATTATAGTTTTTCAGCATTATTTACTAGACCTTCTTTCTTGTCAGCTCATTCTCCTATATCTGGTTTTTTTTTTTTCCCCCTCTGGGTCTTTGGTGTCCTTAGCCTTCCTTTTGCTTTCTAAGTTTTCTTTGAGTATTCTCTGCAGTGCTGGCTTAGTGGCTGCAAATTTCTTTAAGCTTTCCATATCATGGAAAGTTTTAATTCCTCACTCTAATTTAAAAGATAATTTTGCTGGATATAGCAGTCTTGGTTGGCATTTATGTTCTCTTAGTTCTTTGATGACATTGCTTCATGAGCTCCCGGCTTTTAAGGTCTGTGTGGAGAAATCTGTGGTTATCCTGATGGTCTTTTCTTTTTTTTCCTTTTTTGTTTTGCCTTCTTTATGGCTTGTACATTCCAGTTCAACCATTTTATGTTTTAGGTCTGATATTTTATTCTCAAAATGTTCAAACTGGTTACTTATTTTTCCCTGTGTGTTTTTCACATTCTGAAGGTCTGCTTTCAATATTTTTATATTTCTGCTGTATTCTTCTCTAACTTCTTGTATTGCCTTCATTATCTTCTGTTTTGTATCTTCTTTGATTTCCTCTAATTTCTTGTCAATATTTGCTGATAGCATAGCTATGTCCTGGTGTAGCTCTTACATTTCCTGTTTCATTTCTAAGTATTTCTGTCCCCAAACATTATCATCTTTTTTGTCTTTTTCATCTTTGAGTTCTACTATTTCAAGATCCCTTGTATCATTGTCTGGGATGTCAGGTTTTTCTGTAAGTGATTTATTGCCACGTTTCTTCATGGTTCTGTTACGGTGAGTGAGGCTCTGGTATTGTTGATGGACTCTGTTTCTTTTCTTGAGAGTCTTAAATTAGACTCTTTCTGTTTCAAGTGTTACCTGGCTATCTCTGGGCACAGAAGGGACAGGGCCTGTGAAGGCCCAGTCCTGTGAACTCCCTGGTGCAGGCAGGGCTCTGGCGGCAGCCACCTGGCTGTCTCTGGCACACAGGAGGGACTGGGCACATGGAGTCTCAGTCCCATCAACCTCCCAGGTGCAGGCAGGGCTCTGGTGTCCAGGAACTTCGCTTTAAAGGCCTAGCTGAGAGGTTTCTTTGAATGGGTATGAGGGTGTGTGGAGGGAACAAAAATTCCTCTGAGTTCTGTGCTGGGAGTAAGCAGTGAAGAAGGAACTAACAGCCTGATAGCCTCTCAGGTGCCATGATCACACCCAGCCCCCTCAGCAATGCTGTCCCAGCTGTACTGGCTTCCCTCCAGGGTGGTGCTTTCTACCTTCAGAGATGCTTCCACTGTACCCAAGCCCTGTAGAGGGTTGGTGGCCTTTCCTCTCCCCAACTGTCTTTTATGCCATTTTCCTCCTACGCACTATTTAAGAGTGACCCTCCCCCCTCCAAACCTCAATGTGCTCTTCTGAGTCTGCTTTTACTCTAAAAAGTTCAGTCTTGGCTCTTTTTTTTTTTTTTTTTAAAGATGGCTCCTGCTTGCATCATTGCCTGTTATGGCTTCTGAGTGCTGATTTTGATCTAGGCTCCAGAAGGCCTTTTCTAGGGGGAGCTCACATTGTGTTTGCAGTCTCTAGTACCCACGGGCTCATTTTTGGAGGCTGGGGCTACCAGCTGCTGTCAATTCTGACTTCTCCCAGATCCACACTTACCTCAGTCTGAGGTTCTCGGCTCCAGGCTTTCATCTATGTGCCAGATGCTGTCTGCACAGGGCGGCTCTCTCAATCGGCCTGGGGCTGCTTCCTGGACTGCTGCTTTCCTCTATTTCTGATGTGTTCAGGATTTCTGATCTTCCCATAGCCTCCTTCCTTTCCTAGCTAAGTTGAACAGGCAGTTTTTGATTATAATCTCAACTTTTTAAGTGAGTCTGAGAGGAGACATTGTGTAACTCTGGTACTTGGCCATCATCTTGATCAAAAGTCGAAAACTTATTTTTCTTCACTTTCTTCTGGTTTGCCCGATTTCTAATGAAAAATCTGCTGTTACTCTTATGTTTTTTCCTCTATGTATAAGTCATCATATTTCCCTGGCTGCTTTTGACTTTTTATCACTGGTTTTAAGCAATTTGATTATTATATGTATTGGTTTAGTTTTCTTTGCTTCCTGTGTCTGGAATTCAGTGATAATCTTAGATCTACAAATTTATAATTTTTCACCAAGTTTGAAAATTTTTTGCCTATGAGTTCTTCAAATTTTTTTCTGTTCTATTCCAGCTCAAGTACTCCAGTTACCTGTACAGTTGTCCCACATTTCCTGATTCTTTTTTAATTTTCCATTTTATGGATTATTTTTTCTTTCCTCATTTCTTTTAAGTGGTTTCTATTGTTCTGTCTACATTGACTAATCTTTTCTCCTACCAAGGCTACTCAGCTGTTAATCTCGTTTGGTATACTTTCCTTTCAAAATTTTTAGTTTTCATTATTAAAATTTTGGTTTGTAAAAATACCTTTCCTGCTAGATGAATAGCACAGCAGGTAGAGTGCTTGCCTAGAAAGCTCAAGGCCCTGAGTTTGATTCCCAGTGCCATGTAAACTTACAGGTGCATGCCTGTAATCCCAGAACTTGGGAGGCTGAGACAGGATTGCTTTATGTTCAAGGCCAGCCTGGACTCCATAATGAGTTCAGTACCAGCCTAGTCTACAGGGCAAGACCTTTTCTCAACAAACAAAAAACACCCCTGAAACAAAGCAACAACAAAAAATAAAAGTAGCTTTCATGACCCCACTTAACTTTTTGCAATCGAGAATGCAGTTTCTTTGTTTCAATGGCCTTTTCTGCTAAACCGAGCATCTCTGTATGTTTGAATTGATTGACTTTTCTCTTCATAATAGGCCACATTTCCCTGCCTGCATCTTTAGATATATGGAAAGTTTTAATTGAACTAGACACTGTGAATTTTCCCTTCTTGGCTGGGAATAGCGTGAATCCCAAGGCTTTTCAGTCTGGCTGATGGGTATGAGAGCTCTTCCCTACCATATAGAATAGTAGATATTGTTACTTCTAATAATTTTGGGAACTTCTCTTCCCTGGTGTGAGCTTGAGGAAAGTCAGGGAAAGAACATACACATGCTTATAAGAACCTTAATGAATTCATTGAATTCTTTTTTTCCCCACTATTTTTATTAATATACAAATGTAATACATAGTATTTACAATGAGTTTGGGTGTTTTGTACATTTATGTATCATATCAACTTTACAATCACTTCCCATTTTCTACCCTCCCACCTCCTCCCACCCCCTCCCTGTCCTTTCACCCGGCTCCGGCTATCACTTCATATGGCTCCAAAGAATGTCTGTGTTCTGGGTTTTCCAAGTCAGAGAAACCATACAGTGCTTAACATATTAATCTTCCACGCCTAAGTCATTTCACTTAAGTCACCACTCTACCTCAGCTTCCTATTCCTCTAATGGGTTCACAGTAGTCAAATCTTGATATCTTTTCTCTGAATCCAACCAATCCCTTTATTGGGATATTCACCAAAATTTTTTTTTCCATATTTTCCTATATCTTTGTTGTTATTGTTACACCTGGCCTTACCCACCAGTTCACAGTAGAAAATAACTATAAGCATGTAGTTCAGAAGACTAGTTAATTTGGGAAAAAAAAATAAATACATAAAATTGAATTGCCTTAGCTGAATACTGGAAGGTGCATATTTGTACATTCACAAGGTTATATTTACACCAATAAGTTTCCTTAGGATAAACTTTCATTAGTGACCTGATAAGCGAATTGCTACAACAAAACAAAGTTAAAACTATATCACATTGCTACATTAAATGAAGTCAAATCTATACCACATAAATATACTTAAAGTGACAGACATGAAGGGAAATCTAGTTATTTCAGAATTCCTTAAGTTTCGTATCTTATTTACTCATATTTCACTGATTACCAGCCTACTTTTTTCTCAGCTCCTTCTCCTCTAGCTGTTGTCACTTTTTCTCTGGGGTCATTGGTGTCACTGGTCTCCCTTTCACTTTCTAAGTTTCCTTTAAGTATTTTCTGCAACACTGGCTCAGTGGTTGCAAATTCCTTTAAGCTGTCTCTGTCATGGAAAGTTTTAAGTTCTCCCTTTAAGTTAAAAGATAATTTTGCTGGATATAGCAGTCTTGGATGGCATTTGTGTTTTTTCAGTGCTTGGATGACATTGCTCCACGATCTCCTTGCTTTTAGAGTTTGGATTGAAAAATCTGCCGTTATCCTGATGGGTTTATCTTTGTAGGTCACCTTCTGTTTTTCTCTTACTGCTATTAGTATTTTCTCTTTGTGTTGGGTTTCTAAAATTTTAATTATGATGTGTCGTGATGAGGATCTCTTCTGATCAAAGTTGTTTGGTGTTCTATATGCCTGAAATAATTCCATGTTCATTTCTTTTCTTAGATTTGGGAAATTTTCTTCCATTATTTCATTGAACATGTCCCTTAAGCCTTTTGTTTTGTCCTCAGTCTTCTCAATTCCCATAATTCTGAGGTTGTTTCTCCTTGAATCATCTATCAGCTGTTGTAATGATTCACTTTCTTTATTTGCTTTGTGTTCTTCATGGCCTGTATGTTGCAGCTCAGTCACTTTATTTTCTAGGTCTGACATTCTATTCTGAAGTTGTTTAAAGTGGTTGCTTATTATTACCTGTGTGTTTTTCATTTCCTGAATATCTGCATTCAATTTTTCTATATCTCTGTTGTGTTCTTCTCTAATTTTTTCTTTTGTCTTCATTATCTTCCGGTATATTTCTTCTCTGATCTCCTCTAGTTGCTTTTCAAGGCTTGCTTTTTGCTTATCTATGTATTGGTGTAGCTCTTCTGCTTTCTGTTTAATTTCCTGCTTTAATTCCTGCTTTAATTCAGTGAATTTCCGGGCCCAGAAGTTGCCATCATTTTTGCCATATTCATCTTTATTTACCCTGATTTGATCTCCTGGGGTTTAAGGTCTTTTTGTAGGAGATTTGTAACCGCACTTCTTCATTTCTTGTTTGGTCTCCTCTAATTTCTTTTCAAGGCTTGCTTTTTGCTTAGCTAAGTGTTGTTATAGCTCTTGTGCTGTCTGTTTTATTTCCTGCTTTGCTTCCTGGTTTAATTTCTGCTTTAATTCTTGCTTTAATTCACTGACTATCTGGGCCCAGAAGTCACCATCATTCTTTGGGTTCTTCTTTGGGTTCTGCAATTTCAGCACCCCTTGTAACCTCCCATGGGGAGTCAGATCTTTTTGTATAAGATTTGTTACCACGTTTCCCCATGTTTCTGCTACCTCTGACTGTCTCTGGTGTGCAGGGAAGAAAATGACTCCTGCTGACGTCACCGCCTGTGACTGCTATTGAGCCCCATTTATGATCTGGAATCCTGGGGCCTTTTCTAGTGGGAGTGCACACTGGGTTTATAGTACACACACCTGCGGCTTGGTGCTTCTGTGGCTCGAGCCACTCGCTACCAATAATTCACACTTATCTGGATCCGTGCTTACCTCAGGCTGAGGTTCTGGCCTCCGGACCTTGTTTGTGATCTGTGGGTGCCGGCAGCTCGGGGCCGCGCCGAGTCGGCTGCTTCTTTCCTCCTTTTCCAATGTGACTTCAGGATTTCAGACCCGCCTGCAGCCTCCTCTCCCATTGTTGTATGTTCCATCCTCTCCCAGCTCCGTTCGGTCAGATGTTCAGGTCCCGTGAGCTTTCCTCCCTCCCACCGCTGCCTGCCGTTTGCAGCCGGCTGTGGCAGCTTTCTGGACCACAGGGATTTTTTTTTCCCCTCTGGTTTCGATGATCCTTCTGAGTTTCTGGCCTCCCACTGGTTGCCTTTCACTTTTGGGGGATGCTCCTCTCTTTCCTAGCTACACCAAATATGCTTTTTCTAACTTTCTTCTTGACTTTTTAAGTGAGTTGTTGTGCGGTGCTGTGACCAGAAGCCCATTGAATTCTTAAGGAGGAGGAGGAGAACAGATCCTGGGTCCCTCTTTGTTGCTGAAGGGGGGAATTCTGTCAAAGCTGTAAGCTGAAATAGTCACGGGACGCAATTTGGAATTACTGACATTTGGGGCCAGGTCATTTTTTAAAATGTGAGTGCTGAAGATCTTTGTAGGATGCTTACCATCTTTGTTGGACTCTACTCACTGAGATTAGCATTCCCATTCCCATAGTGTCTCCAGATATTGCCAGATTTCCTCTGGGAGCTAATATCAGTCACTCCCAATACAGAGACACTGATTCAGAGATCTGAATGTAGACACCCTCCAGTTGATACTTAACCTTCAACATATATTCCATATAACTTCTCCTAGCCTTGTCTTGTAGCTCTTTCATTCCTTCCACTTTCTAGCCAACAACTTGCTATTCTTTTATCATGTCTTGAACATCTGGACTCACCACACTCTTTTATGCTCCTCTTATTGCCTAGAATGCTCATTCTTACTTCTCTGCCTTACAAAATTATCTTCACTGTAGATGAACCATCAACCTTTTCCATGAAGCCATTCTGATTTTCAAACCTGATATGACTTTCCTCAGCTAGTTTACTTCTATCACACCCCCATCCCTTTAGTAGTGTTAGCTTCTTGACAAGTATTTTCCTTGCTTTCTGTATGTGTAGTCTACCCTAAACTTTACATAGCAGGTAATCTGTATACATTAATTGAATAGTAAGATTTTACATATTCAGCTTCTATTTTAGAATGAAATATGATTGGAAAACATACTGAATGTTTAAATTTTTAAAAATTTATCACAGTAGAAGACACATTGCCATGTATGCCCCTTAGGATGCTTCCTATCAATTCAAACACACTTATCCCATCATTCCTGCCACTTTCTGAAACAGTTCTGAAAGTACTCTTTTGTGAGTGTCTCTGACTGTGTTGTCATGGCCGCCTCAATGTCCTGAGTGAAAAGATTGAAAACATTGACCTTTTGTGATCATTTTGACTTTAGGTAAGAACCAGAGTTTCACAGTGCCATAATCTGTAACTAAGAAAGGTAAGGATACACTGTAATTTTGAAATAATTTTTGGATGATACTCAACAGCAGCATTTACTCTATTTTTGATCATACCTCATAAAGATATGAATGAAGACTTTTGGAACTGCTTCAGACAGTAACAAGAATGATAAAAAATATGTTTGACTTGAGGAAGAATATGTTGAGTGAAATTGAAAGCAATATGCCTTTTATTTTAATTTTTTGAGAAAAGGTCTTACTCTGCACAGTCTAGGCTAATCCTGAACTTAGTGTGTGGCTCAGGCTGGCTTCACACTCATAGAAATCTCCCTATCTCAGCTTCCCAAGTGCTGGAATTATAGGCATGTATCACCATGCCTACTTAATTTTTATGTAGTAATGGAGAATCTAACCCAGGGCCTTGCACATGCAAATGTGCAATAATATTTATATATTTAAGTACACATCATATTTTTCATCAGCTCACTTAGTTATATATTACAAATCAATAGTAAAAAGAGAAAATGCAATTAAAAATTGGAGAAAAATATCAATAACTATTTCTCCAAAGAAGATACTCAAATTGACAATAAGGAAATACAAAGATGTTCAACATAATTAGTTGCTAAGTAAATGCAAATCAAAACTGTCATGAGATAACACTGCAAACTCACTAGGATGGCTATGATAGAAAAGAAAGGTAATAATAGCTGTCATTCAAAGATGTGGAGAAATTCAAACTTATATGCTTCTGGTAGAAGTATATATGCTTTGGTAAGTATTTTGATCAGCAGTCTGGTATTTTCTTACATGGTTAGAAATAGACTCTAGGATTTAGGGGTGCTATTCCTACATATAGACAAATACAAGAGAAATAAAACATTTGTCCAAAAAACTTGCATACAAATGTTTATAGCAGCATTATTCAAAATACCCAGATACTGGGCTGGAGGAGTGGCTCAGCATGAAAAGCGCTTGCTCAGCAAGCACTAAGTACCTGAGTTCAATTCCCTAGCACCACATAAGCCAGGTGTGGTGGCGCCATGCCTGTAATCCCAGCACTCTGGAGGCTAAGACAGGAGAATTGCTATGAGTCCAAGGCCAGCTGGGCTCCATTGTGAATTCAGGACCAGGTCAGGCCACAAAGCGAGACGCTGTCTTAAAAAAAAATCCAGATACTGAAAACAACCAAACTATTCATCAGCTGATTAATGGACAAATTAAATGACATATTATTAGTTAACACAAAAAACGAAGTACAATAATAAAATCATCTGTGACAACATGAATAAACCTAAAAATCGTTATGCTAAGTAAAAAAAGCCAGTAACAAAAGTCCACAATTTATAGGATTATATTTGTGGGAATTGTCCAGAGTGGGCAAATGTGTAGAAACAGAAAAGAGATTAGTGGTTGCGTAACAGTTGACAGATGGGAAGACTGGGATGTGGCAAAAGGTGTGGAGCAATGATTGCGCGATGGATGTACAATTCTGCAAATGTACCATAAGAATCATTGAGTTATACACTTTAAATGTGTGAATTCTACGGTATGTTGAATTGTGGAATATATCCTAGTCTGTTTTAACATCACATATTTGTAATTAAAATGCAAAAAATACTTTAAATGTATACTGTATGCAACTTAAATATTATGTGTCACATACATACATATCCATAAAAGGGGAAAATGTATACTACTATGAAATATTAATATATATAAGCAGTATTGACAAAAGTCCCTTTCTATGAGAAAATGATTAGACACCAAAACCAGTTTTCTTGGTGTCTTAGTTACTCATTTGTTGCTGTGACAAAACATCCAACACCACAATCCAAGAGGGGAAAGATTCATTTAGCTCACAGTTTCAGAAGGTCTCTCACAGACACAGTCCATCAATGGGGCAGTAGGTAACTGTGAAGGCGCATGGCAGAGACACAGGCTGGAAAGCAGCTCACCCCATGGCATGCAGAACCCAGGTGAAGCCGGAGCAAAGACTATGAGCTTTCCCAGGGATAGCCTGCAACACCATTTCTTCCTTCTTCCTTGACTTAGCTGAGGCTGTCAGCTCAGATGCCCACATCCACGGTGGGTACCCCTCCCTTGCTTTCTGACCCTCATGTAAACAAGTCACACCTGAAAGCTATTCAGGGGACTTTTCTAGTGGCAAAAATTTGATACAACCCCTCCAGTTCAAACCACAAGCATCTGCCCCTTCCAGCCAAGCTCTGTATCCCAATAACAGTTCCAAAAACATGAGGCTTTTGGGGGACACTCACTCTAGCACTTGGTAAAAAATGAAATTGTTCAAGCTTTTGCAAATCTGTGGGGTAGACAGATAAATTCTAGTTGGGTAAATGCCACTTTGTTCCTTTTGGGCATATTATTATTAAACTTAACATTCATTACCACTTTCTACAAAATTGGTAAAGGTCTCATCTGAGAATCTATTTGATGTTGTGTAATTAGGAAGTACATCCAAATAGTGCTATGATTTGGATCTGAAATGCTCCCCAGAAGCCTCACATATTTGAATGTAGTGGGATAACTGTGGAACTGTGTGTTATTGGAATGTGGGGCTTGGCTGGAAGGGGCAGCCACTTGGGGTTTAATCTGGGAAGTGTGTGTCAACTTGTTGAGACTGAGGAGTACCCAGGGAAGAGCTTTCATGTGTTTGTTACTGACTTGTGGGCTAGCAAGGGAGGGAGAGGCCGACTGCTGGCTAAAACTAAGTAAAGGAAGGAAGAAGAAACATTGTTACAGCTTCTTCCTGGGAAAGCTGTAGCCTTGCCTGAATGTCTAGACTCACTTGGCTTTTGTCTGCAAAGCCAGGAAGAGCTCTCTGGTCTCTACTGGGGTATTCACTGCTGCTGGCTGTTCCATGTGGGAGACTTCCCAAAACTGTGAGCTAAACAAATATTTCCTCCCTAAATTGTGGATGTCAGGTATTTTGTCACAGCATCAAGGAAGTAACCAAGAAGCTAGAATAGCCATTACTTTCTGCATTCATAATAGGAACATTGTGAGTTCAATTCAGTTGAGTGCTCACTTAGGGAACTAGTGCTTGAGGAAGACTAAATATGGGACTTGAAGAACAGATCTGGTATAGTTGCCTTTGTTTTCCAGATTGTCATTTCTGCAGGTGGCTACAACCCTTCACTTGCACGGTTGTACGTTAGATATCTTTTCTGCAAAATGTGCTAGATTCTGTTTTGAGTTTCATGGATAGAAATGCTTAGAGAAATAGGAAGAACATTTTAGAGGATTCTAAACCAATTTTTTTGCCCTATTGCATTTCCTAGCTGCTGACAAAAGCTTTATATTCACTAAGTATAACAGAGTCAATCAGTTATTTAAAATACTGTATGTCTATGTGATGTTATTATAATCTAGGTTTGTTCAAACAAGAAGGCATTTAATATTTTTCTCCTATTATAATCAGTAGAGTGAAAACAGACTATTTTTAGCCCTTAGCACTGGAAATGCTATATGAATTGTGAGTTTTTTTCAGGGACAAATGTAAACAATATATTATTTTATCCACACTCATTTTAAGACACGCATATTAATAAGCCACTAAAATAAAATCATGGTGCTAAGAATTTTTCAGGAAAAAATTCACCTTGCTGAAAGATCTATGCTCTGTGTATGTTTCTATGCAGAATGTTTAAAAAGTAATTGTGTCCCTCTGATAGTTGTAAGTAATCTGTTTTACTGAAAGAGCCAAAAGTACAAATGAAAAGAGTTTCAAATTTTGTTTTTCAACTAGCTTTATCTTAGTGTATAAGTAGGAAAAACAAATCAAAGGTCTACTTGCTGAGAACCTTTTGGAAAAGTCACCAGCTTTGATGTTAGCTTTTTGATAACCCATTGTATTATGAGAAGGGAAAAGGACATCTTAGAGTTTTATCCCTTTGATTAGGGTCTGATAAACTTAAAAATTCTAACTTTATATGAGAATAGCTGGAGTACTGGGATTTTCCTATAAGCAACAAATGGGAAAGCATATACCGCTGAGTGGAAAATATCAGAAGAAGAAAAAAAAAAGCATAACCTGTGGGAATAGGATATATTTGAATTTCGAGCTGGAAAGAGTTTGAAGATAATCACATTCAACATTTTAATTTTAGCCGTGGGGGAAAATGTTTAAAAGAGGTAGAATCAGCAATGTTTCTTATTCCACCAATCTTTTTTGGGGGTGGGTGTGTGGTGGGGTCAAACCTAGGGCCTTGTGCTAGCTAGGCAAGCACTCTACCACTGTGCTACACTCCCAGTTCCCACACCAATCATTTATTTACTTTGTCATTCATTTACCTCACATTATTTACTGAGTGCATATGATGTTCTAGGTTTGGTGTAGGCTTCAGTATGTAATAACGGATGGAACAGAAAATGGATCCCATGCTCATAGGTCTTGGAGTTGGTAATGGAAATGGATAGTCATCTCTTTTGTGTGGGCGCGCGCACACACACACACACACACACACACACACACACACACACACAGTGAACTCTAGAGCATAGAGACAGGATTCCGGAATAAGAACACATTATTAATAGAGTTGGGCCCCATGGCACAACACTGTGAGCGGTGAAAGCACGAGGATCATGAGCGTGAGTCCAGCCTCAGCAATCTAGCAACTTAGCCAAACCTTATCTCAAAAACAGTCTGGGAAGGTAGCTCAATGTGAAGGTCCTGGGTTCCATTTTCAGTACTGCAACAAACAACAAGGAAGGACAAACACAATAGGAAGACCTGGCTAATGAAGGAAGACAGGGCTGTGTCCCTACTTTTGTATAAACTCATTTTCCGTATTTCTTGTCCTTCAAGTGTACCTTCCTGTAACTTTCAGTCTTGGTTACATTTGTGTTCAAGTTCTCTCCACCTGGAAGAGTTTTTCTTCACTTTTCGATGTGGCAAACATCCACTTATCTTTCTTGCCCTATCTTAAGTGTCATTTCCAGAGAGAGAGATCTCCCCTGGCTCTCAGACTAGGTTACATACCCTCGCCATTTATTTTTATGGTACCACACACTTTTCCATTGTTATACTTTCCATAATTCAGCTCTCTCTCTCTCTCTTGGTCTTTTTCTCCCTCTCTTCCTCTCTTTCTTCCCTTCTTTCTCTCTTCTTATTATATAGTAGGGACTGAACCCAGGCCCTCATGTGTGCAAAGTACACACTCTACCACTGAGCTACACCTCCAGCCCTAATTGTCTGATTGTTCTTTAAGATATGGTCTCCCAGTAGACTGAATGCTGCCTTGACTTGTCCTATGAATTTTTGAATGTCCAATATCTGTTAGGGCTATTCATAGGACAAGTCAAGGCAGCGAACAGATATTAGACATTCAAAAAAAGATGTATTGAATAAATGATTTTGTCTCTGAGCTATCATTAATAATGTTGACTATTCTTTCCCTGGAAACTCAGAAGTCCATAAAGTCAAAAGCAACTTGATTCATACCCAGACTACCTTCCCTGTTGTCCTTACCTCTTTCCTTGTTTTGCTTTTTTGGTCCCCCACCCCACCAATTTTTGTAGTTCTTGTTATAAAATAATCATCTCCCTAGATTTTGTTTTTCTCCGTAGTCTTTGACAGAATTTGCTGAAATTAGCTCAGAGACTCTGATGAATTTTGGCTCCAAATTAAAGAAATAAGCCCTCTTTATTCTGGGTTTGTCTCACCACATGCTTCTCTTCTTCTAGCTGCCTGGCATGTCCTACAGTAAAGAAACCTTTGACAGTGTTGTGAACATTCCCACAAAAGTGTATTTCCCTGAAATGTCTGGGTAAGTTTGTGTTCTGATGATAAGGAAGTTCCATCAGCCACATACTGGTCCATGCTTTCCTGAAGTGGCCCGAGTTTTTGGTACAGATAGACACACAAAGGAAGAATGCTTCCAAACAAAAGTAAATTAGAGAAAAGAGAAATATCAAGAATTACAGAAGGCTATAAAGGAAACCCCTGGAAAAAACAATATGGTGATATAAAAAAAATGACAAAAGATACTTTTTAAAAAGTATAAACTAATTGTCATAGCCTAACCAGCACTTGGCTACCATGTGCAAGGCCCTGGGTTCAGTCCACAACACACACACACACACACACACACACACACACACACAGACACACACACACACACACGTAGACATCAACAGTCAACTATGGTGGGCCAAAACAGGACTGGAGGTGAAAAGAATGGGGTTGTGGAAAATGCAGAAAACATATAGTAACAGCACATTTGAAGAGATGACCTTAGAGGGCATCGTATGGAGCTGGACACATAGGAAGTAGAAAAATATTTGAGACCAACTTGTAAGGGTCTTTAATCCCACGTCAAAGTGATTGGACTGGATTCAAGTAGGTTGGGAAAGTTTGAAAGTTTAGACTGGTTCCTTTTCAAAACCCATAGTTTCTATGGATATATACTTTATTTCCAGTTTATCTTTGTAAGCTCATTGTATGAAACTGTTTTGGTAGATGTTTGCTTTTTTCACTTCTCTCTTTTTGACATAACCTAGCATATGTCAATATTCAATATACTTTTTTAGTGTTGCTCAGCTCCCTTCCAGCCTTGTTTATACACAGATTAAAAATTTCTACCACCACACATTAACTCATGTCTTTACAAGGGACCAATCTGGACCATTCAGGCTAAACTACATTCACCACTAGCCCATATGATAGCCCACCTGTATAATGCAACTCCTGATTTGTCTTGCACTTGTGGATAAAACCAAAACCAATTTAATTCCTTTTGGATTTTCTTTTAGATTGCTAACATTCTAAATGATAAGAAGACAGCCACACTACATAATTAAAAAGAAGAAAGAAAAAATTTTCCACCATGAGCAGCCCTTCTATTTCTCCTCATTTTCTGATCAATTGCTTTAACCCTGTACTTCAAGATGCCTGACTTAGTTTCCACATTTCAAGGTCTGATGCCTAATTCTTTGGAATTCAATTGACATGTTAACTTTGAACCTTCAAAGAAGAAAAGCATTTGCTCCCGCATGGTTGCATATGCCTGAACAGCTTGCTTCTTTACATACAGAACAGGCTTGGTTGCCTTTGCAGAAAATTAAATAACTCATCCTTTTTATGCAAGTGCCAAACATCAAAAGGGCCAACTACCTACTGAGTAGTGTTCAAAGATCAGCTTAAAAAATCAAGAGAGGGAATGAAAGCCAAGGTTTCAGCAAAGCAAGTGCTTGCAAGAAACTTCTGGTAGTCATGGAGTAAAATCCCATTTTCATAGTTTCTCTGTGCTTTTAGATACATTAGGCTGAATTTTTCTGTTGCTTGTCTTTTTTCCTGGGGTAAGGTGGATACTTTAGCTGTTTGGGAAGCAGAATTAATTTAAGCTTCTCTGATTCAGTGTGTAGTAAAAATGTACCAAAATGCTGATATCAGGGAATATGAGATTCCTGTGCAAAGAAATGGTGTGACCCATGTGTGGCTGTGCCTGTGGCATGCCTCCCATGGAGAAGGTGCCTGTTGAATTAGTCCAGCTTATGTCACCCGTTAAAACCTCCATCTCCATGAAGTTTTCTCTGTTTTCTGTTGGTTCTGGGCTGTGTTGGGAACTGACTTTGACTTCAATCTTTCATGGCTTCTCTCTCTCTCTCTCTCTCTCCTTCCCCCTCCCTCTCTCCCTCTTTCTCCCTTCTTCCCTCCTCAGCTCAGCCCAGATCAGTCACCAGTACCTGTCTGTGCTCATAAAAAACCAATTCTTTCTTGCTACTTTCTTGCCCCTGCCTCCCTGCCATAACTCCCCTGCCTCTTATTAGCCAACAGCATATTTGGAGACATCTTAGGCTTCATTCAGCTGAGATGGAATGTTCTCAGTAATAACGATCAGAACAGACAAAAACATACTACAGCCAGACTAATTTGATGAAAGACAGAGCAGAAATGAGGCCAAATGAAGGGAATTTCATTTTCTATCTTTCTACTCCCAGCTCTGATTGTACTAGGCCCTTTGTATCCCTAGGCTTGTCCCCTATATAGTCTTGTGGAAGGGACAGCTTTGTATGGCTAGGTTTTGTGCCAGATGACTTAATTTCTCTAAACATAGTTGACTGGATTAAATAAGACCAGATTTTATGTTAAAGACAGATGCTGTAGGCTGGCCTGTGTCTTGAATTATGGCCTAGCAAACAAAGATGAACTGGATTGACTATAATCTCCCAGGGAGATTTCAACTGGGGTGTATTTAGAATTTCTAGTGAGAGCTGAAACTGAAATATCATTATATTAAGAGAAACTTAAGATGCCGTAAGTGAGTCATATTTATGAGGAAGCAGAAGCTATGAGGCAAGGAAAAGATAAAGATTCGAGCAACAGAGTGAGAACTACGAAAATTGCTAATGAAGGTCTTCACAGCTGCTGCGGATATAACTGCTGTTCAATTCAGGCTCTGTGAGGCCGGACCCTCTTCAAATTTTATGAGGTTCTGGCTTCCTTTTAGCCATGTGAATCCTTATAGTAAATTACATTTGTGTGTGTGTGTGTGTGTGTGTGTGTGTGTGTGTGTGTGTTTGAGCCTGAGTATATGTTAGAAATGCCTTTAGTAGTAACAGAAAATTTAGCTGTAAGTGTCCTTAACATAAGGACACTGGTATTTACTTTTAAAAAATTTTTTCCCACTATTTTTATTAATATACAAATGTAATACATAGTATTTACAATGAATTTGGGTGTTTCGTACATCTATGTATCACATCGACTTCACAATCCCTTTCCATCTTCTACCCTTCCACCCGCTCCTTGTCCCTTCCCCCGGCTCCGGCTGTCTCTTCATATGGTTCCAAAGAATGTCTGTGTTCTGGGTTTTCCAAGTCTAAGAAACCATACGGTGTTTATCATATTAATCTTCTGTGCCTAAGTCATTTCGCTCAAGTCACCACTCTACACCAGCTTCCTATTCCTCTAATGGGTTCACAGTAGTCAAATCTTGATATCTCTTCCCTGAATCCAACCATTGGGATATTCACCAAAAGTTTTTTTTTTTTTTTCCATATGTTCCTACATCTTTGTTGCTAATGTTAAACCTGGCCTTACCCACCAGTTCACACTAGAAAATAATTACAAGCATGTAGTTCAAAAGGATAGTTAATTTGGGAAAGAAGAAAAAAAAAATAAATAAATAAAATTCAATTGCCTTATGTGAATACTGGAAGGTGTATATTTGTACATTCACAAGGTTATGTTTACATCAATCAGTTTCCTTAGGGTAAACTTTCATTAGTGACCTATTAAGTGAATTGCTACAACAAAACAAGGTTAAAACTATATCACATTGCTACATTCAATGAACTTAAATCTATACCACATAAATATGCTTAAAGCAACAGACATGTAGGCAAATCTAGTTATTTCTTAATTTCCTAACTTTCATATCTTACTCACTCATATTTCACTGATTACTAACCTACCTTTTTCTCAGCTCCTTCTCCTCTACCTGTTGTCACTTTTTCTCTGGGGTCATTGGTGTCGCTTTCACTGTCCAAGTTTTCATTAAGTATTTTCTGCAACACTGGCTCAGTGGCTACAAATTCCTTTAAGCTGTCTCTGTCATGGAAAGTAAGTTCTCCCTTTAAGTTAAAAGATAATTTTGCTGGATATAGCAGTCTTGGCTGGCATCTATGTTTTTTTAGTGCTTGGATGATATTGCTCCATGATTTTCTTGCTTTTAGAGTTTGGATTGAAAAATCTGCCGTTATCCTGATGGGTTTATCTTTGTAGGTCACCTTCTGTTTTTCTCTTACCACTTTTAGTATTTTCTCTTTGTGTTGGGTTTCTAGAATTTTAATTATGATGTGTCATATTGAGGGTCTCTTCTAATCAAAGTTGTTTGGTGTTCTATATGCCTGCAAAAGTTCCATGTTCATTTCTCTTCTTAGATTTGGGAAATTTTCTTCCATTATTTCATTAAACATGTCCTTTAAGCCTTTTGTTTTGTCCTCAGTCTTCTGCTGAATTCCCATAATTCTGAGGTTATTTCTCCTTGAATCATCTATTAGTCGTTGTAATGACTTACTTTCTTTATTTAATTTGTATTCTTCATGGCCTGTATGTTGCAGCTTAGTCACTTTATTTTCTAGGTCTGACATACTATTCTGAAGTTGTTTGAAGTGGTTGCTTATTATTACCTGTGTGTTTTTCATTTCCTTAATATCTGCATTCAATTTTTCTATATCTCTGTTGTGTTCTTCTCTAATTTCTTCTTTTGTCTTCATTATCTTCTGGTATATTTCTTCTCTGGTCTCCTCTAGTTGCTTTTCAAGGCTTGCTTTTTGCTTATCTATGTATTTGTGTAGCTCTTCTGCTGTCTGTTTAATTTCCTGCTTTAATTCCCGTTTTAATTCAGTGAATTTCCGGGCCCAGAAATTGCCATCATTTTTGCCATATTCGTCTTTATTTACCCTGACTTCATCTCCTGGGGTTTCAGGTCTTTTTGTAGATTTGTGCCTATGCTTCCCCAATTCTTCTTTGGTCTCCTCTAATTCCTTTATAAGGCTTGCTTTATGTTTAGCTAAGTGTTCTTTTAGTTCTCACACTGTCTGATTTATTTCCTTCTTTGCTTCCCGGTTTAACTCCTCCTTCAATTCCTGTTTTAATTCATTGACTATCTGGGCCCAGAGGTTACCATCATTTTTGTCCCTTTCTTTGGGTTCTGCAATTTCAGCACCCCTTGCAGTCTCCCCTGGGGAACCAGATCTTTTTGTATAAGATTTGTTACCACATTTCCCGATGGTACTGCTACCTCTGTCTCTGGTGCACAGGAAAAGTGAATGGCTCCTGCTGACATCACTGCCTGCGACGGCTGTTGAGTCCCGTTTCTGATCTGGGATTCCGGGATCTTTTCTAGGGCAAGCACACACTGCGTTTATAGTACAAACACCCGTGGGTTGGTACTTCTGAGGTCGCCTGCAGCCAATAATTCCCACTAGTCTGGGTCCGTGCTTACCTCGGGTTGAGGTCTGGCCTCCGGACCTTGTTTGTGATCTGTGGGTGCTGACAGCGGGGGCTGCGCCGAGTCGGCTGCTTCTGACCCGCCCACAGCCTCTTCTCCCGTTGTTGTGTGGTCCGTCCTCTCCAGCTCCGTTCAGTCAGATGTTCAGGTCCCCAAGGGTGTTCCTCTTTTCCGCCGCTGCCTGCTGCCTGCCATTTGCCACTGGCCTCGGTGGCTTACTGGACTGCAGGGTTTTTTTTTTTTCCCTCTTTGTTTTTGATGATCCTTCAGAGTTTCTGGCCTCCCGCTGGTCGCCTTTCAGTTTCTGGGGATGCGCCTCTCTTTACTAGCTACACCAAACACGCTTTTTCTAACTATCTTCTTGACTTTTTAAGTGAGTTGATGAGGTGACTTTGTGCAGTGCTGTTACTCAGCCGCCATCTTGACTGGAAGCCGACATTGGTATTTACTTAACAAGAATTCCAGTTATATTGTTGGTTCTTCAGTCCAATGATATTATGAAAGATCTGGGAGACTTTTTCCATTCTGCTTTGCGTCATTGCAGGAGGTTACTGTAATTACAAGTGCCAGATGGCCATTTCTAACATAGATAGGGAGGAAAGAGGCCAGCTAGCAAGCAAGCAAACAAACGTCCTCCTTGAATCCCTGTGATATGTTATTGTGGTTTGGATCTGGAATGTCCCCCAAAAGTCTCATGTATTTGGATGTTATGGGTTATCTATGGAACCATGCGCTGTTAGAAGATTGGGGCCTAGTCTGAAAGGGTGGATTGTGGGCATGTGGTGGAAGACAGGCATGTGGATTGGATTACAGGTGTGTGGTTGGGGCTTAAGCCTGGAAGGGGCCGAACACTGAGGCTGAACCTAGAAGGAGTGGATCACTGGGACAGGACCTGGAAGGATATATGCAACTTCCTTCCTTCCTTCTGGGACTTGACGTGGCTTCTTATCTGCAGTGCTGTGAGGAGCTGTCCTTACTTCCACCTCTGCCATGTGCTTCTGCTGCTGGCTGTCATTAAGCTCACTTTCTGAAACTGTGAGCTAAAATAAACTTTTCCTCCCCTCAAATTGTGGATGTCAGGATTGCTGAGTGATAGTGGAAAAAAAAGTCACTAAGACATATGAATATTTTTAATCAAGGAGGAAAATCTTCCCAGAAATCTCCTGCAGACATTCCCTTGTGTCTCCCTTAGAACTGAGTAATTGCTCATCCCTGCATCAATTACTAGCAAACAAAATTGATATTGGTCTATTGTGTTATAATTCATGTGCTGGGGCTGCATTGTTGCCTGTAAGAAATTGGGATGTTGTTAGCAAGAAGAAGGTTTGCTGGGTAGGCAACCAGCTGTAGCAGGGTGGGTTCTCTGGAAGTAGAGAGTAAGATGGAATTTGAGATGCAAGGTAAAATGTGTAAAGAACAAAGTGTGTGAGCTGGGCCTAGTGGCACAGGCCTATAATCTAGTAGTCTGGGAAGCTGAGAGAAGAGAACTGTGAGTTTAAGCCCAGCCTGGGCAACTTAGCAACACAGTGAAAGCCTATCTTAAAGAATAAAAAGTATGGGCTGGAGATCTCGATCAGTGTGAAGGCCTTGCTTGGTCATTTGCCCCAGAATGGGGGAAAAAAGGACAAAGTTTGTGAAAGGAGATTTGCCCAAAGAGACTTCATGACTAAATGAAAGGTGATATCCTGGAAGTGGTCCTGAAACAGGAGAAGGACATTAGGAGGCTACTGAGGAAATACAAGTAAACTAAAGACTTCCATTGGTAGTACTGTGTTGGCACTGGTTCATTAATTTAACAAACTTGTCATACCAATGTAAGGTGCCAGTAATGAGGAAGCTTGATCTAGAGTACATGTGTTAGGGAAGCTGACAGGATAGGCAGTTCAGACTATGGAAAGGAGTCTTCTGAAGGCTCTAAGGAAAGGACTAATTGTCAGGCACTTTGCTTTCCTCACTCTTTCGTTCTTCCCTTTAACATTCGGCAGGCACATTTCATGGCTTTTATACATAGCAAGACAAAAGGAAGAAGAGAAATCCAGATTCTGGGTTACACATTACACAAATGGCCAGGTTACAATAGGTATAATCTGGCAGTCCAGCAAATCTGGTTCTGTTCTATTGTGATTGGCATGTGGATACTGATGGAACCATGTTCTGTTAAGAGTGGGGCCTGCAAAACAATTTACAACAGAGATATATGTATATCTGTGTTCATAGCACAACTAACAATAGCTAGAAAATGGAAGTCACCAAAATACCCATCAACAGACCAGTGGATACACAAACTGTGGTACTTATACACAAGGGAACACTATGCATCTATAAAGTCCAACAGCGTGGAGGTTTTTACAGGCAAATGGAAGAAACTTGAGAACATCGTGCTTAGTGAAGTGAGTCAGAAGCAGAAGGTGAAACATCGAATGGTCTCTCTGATATAAGAGACCCAGACCACAACTATCTCATGGAACTTCAGAAGAAAGACAGAGTGAAAGAGGGAGACAGGGTGGTGGTGGAGGAAGGGAAAGGAGGGTAAGGGAGGGACAAAAGGAGAGCGGGAAAGCCCTTGTCACTTTGACAAGAAATGTATGTGCACAAAATTCTCAACTCCATTGTAAACCTTAAATTTTGCACTTGTACATATCAATAAAATGGGGGAAAATAAAAAGAGTGGGGCCTGATTGAAAGGGGTTGGTTAATAGGACAGGACCTGCAAGGGTAGCTCCACCCTTCTTCCTTTACTTGGCTCTCTACCTACAGTGCCATAAACAGCTCTCTGGCTGTGTTTCTGTAATAAGTTTTTACCATTTCCAGCTGCCCAAGGATAGACTGAGACCTTCTGAAACTGTGAGCTATAATAAATCTTTCCTCCCTTAAGTTGTGAATGTTGGATATTCTGCCACAGCAATGAGAAAGTAACTAAGAAATTGGTACCAGAGAAGTGGGGTTGCTGCTGTGACTTTACCTGACATTGTGGTTTAGAAGCCATTGGAACTGGTTCTCAGAAGAGTTTGAAAAGGTTTGAAGATGCTAGCTAGAAAAGCCTTAGAATGCTGTGAGCTGAGCTTAGTGGGGATATTCAGGTCAGAGTTCAGAAGACCAGAATGCTGATATAATTGTGAATAGTAAAGGACAGGCTCAAGAAGTCTCAGATGGGAAGTAGAGCTTTATTGGCAATTGAAACCATGCCTGCATGCTATCCTCTGACAAAAAGTGGACCAGCATTTTGCTCCTCTCTTGGGACTTTGTCTGAAGCTGTGATTAAGGATGGTGGAGTACTTAATCTGGTGGTGGTAATCACAAGGCAGCCCAGTGTTTATGCTGTCACATGGGTGCTTTTTGTGGCTTTTGGCCAGCTGTAAACTGAGAAGCAGGAGAAAATGGCAGAGGAGCATGTGATTGTTAAAGAGATCAGCATTAAAAATAAGTCAAATACTTGGAATCAGGATTATAAAAAACATGCTTTGTGAACATCTCAAAAAACAGCAAGACCCCAACCCTTTATCGATTCAAGGGTTGAAAGAAAAAAAAAGACCTTATTCTGAAAAGTATCCCAGAGCATTTTGTAGGGCTGAAGAGAGAAATTTTTGCTGCAATTCCACTATCTGAGTTCGTCCATCTAGGAACTCAGAGCAGAGTTCTTGGCAGTGATTGTTTAAGGGGGTCAGACTACTGCTCAATCCAGTGGCAGACCTTGGCAACATCTATGTAGTGCTGGCTTTATAATCTTGTAGAGTACAAGAGTTGGGTCATAGAGGCTTCCATGCAGATTTCATAGGAAGGCCTTTGAAGCCAGGCAGTGTCTTCCTGTGAGAGCAATGCATGAGTTTGTGAAGGAGAAGCCTAAGGTGCACTGGAGGTCCTGGAATTGTGGAGATAACAGAAACATGAATCAACTGCTAAGGAAGAGAATGGGCTGTGAACAGAGCCAGCTCAAAAGAGAAGCCATGGAGTCAAAGGCAGTGCTTTAGGGGCCAGCCCATTGGAGCTCACATTGTGCCACAGATTGTACAATGTCTTAGATACAAAGCTACAGAATTTAATGGAACTACAGATTTGGTTATTGTCCTGCTGGGTTTTGCTCTTGCTTTGGTCTGGTTATTTTCTATCCTCCTACTCTTCCCTTTTGGAATGGGAATGTTTACCCTGTGTCATTGTTTGTTGGAAAAGTTTAACTTCCCTTTGATTTTCACAGGGGCTCATAAATAGGTTTAGCTTGCATCTCAGAGGAGATTTTGGACTTGGGCTTTTCAGAAGTGCTGGAACTCTTAAGATGTTGGCAACTCTTAGAGAAGGACTGAATGTATTTTGCATAAAGAGGTGGACATGAGTCTTTTGGGAGCCAGGGGTGGAATGTTAAGGGTTATGTCTGGAATGTCCCCTAAAAGACTCATGTATTTGGATGCAGTAGGACACTGAAGGAATCATGTGCTGTTCAGAGGTGGGGCCTAGTCAGAAGGGGCATACTGCTGGGACAGGACCAGCAAGGGTAGATCCACCCTTCCTCCTTCACTTGGCTTTTTATCTGCTACATCGCAAACAGTTGTCCAGCTGTGTTCTGCCACGTGTTTCCACCATTGCCAGCTGCCCACGAATGGACTGAGACCTTTTGAGCTGTGATCTAAAGTAAATCTTCCCTCTCTTAAGTTGTGGGTGTTGGATATTTCTATCACCACAACTGAAAAGTAGCTAAAACACCTTTTATATGAAAGCCCAACCCCTGGGCCCACCTGGAGATAAGAGAAAACCAAAAAATCTATGAAAGAGGATTCTTTATGGAGGCAAAATGGACTTGCAGCTCTGGGTCTCCTTCCCTGAGTAGGAGATTTTGTTCTTTCTTCTTTCTAATAAACTTTCCCTTTGTAACTTCTCTGACTCTAGTTGCATACTTCAATATTGACTTGAGAGTAAGAACCAGGAAAAGCGGCTCCAGGTACATATGAGCCCAAGGACATGACATATGGGATCTGTGTAATATCTTCTGAGTTTTTCTGTATGTTAGAAACTACTCTAACAAGCAAAACCTGTTAGAGGAAGGAAGAAATAAAAAGATCGGACAGAAGAAAGAGTTGAAGTACAATGCAGGTCCCACAGGACCTTGGTCAACCTGCTGTGCAACTCTGGAGAGCGTTGCACACCCGTGTCTCCCCGTTGAACCAAATTGACTGGATCTTTTTCCCACAGCCCTTTTCAGCACTAGATGCAGACTGTGCCAGGAAGGCACAGTGTTGGGTAAAGTGGTCTTTTCCAATTGAGGCTGACCGTGACAAATCTGACAGCTGGGGACCATCTGCTGGCCACAGTCTTTGGAACTGGGCAGCAAGTCCTTCCATGGCAAAAAATCCGAGTAGTGCCTCTGTGTGCCCACCATATCAGTTTTGATAGGAGACATCTCACTAATGATGATTAGGGAATTTCTTACCAACAACTACTGCAACATCTCATAGTCAGAAGACATCTGTGATCATAAAGATGATGCATTAATTTCCAAGAACTATACTACAGGCTACAGGAGTCGTGGTCTTGGCATATTTATAAATTACCTTTATTCCAAAATTTCATGTAGAGATTGGTTGGTCTGAAACCCTATCTATTATCTATGTATTCTCTATTTATCATCTATTTGTCATTATCTACCTATTATCTACTTTCATGGAAATAGTAATAGAATTTCCATTAAGGCCATAAAAGCCCACAATGTACTGAGGTGTAGTATGGTTTCAACTTCACCAATTATTATTTATAATACTGTTTCTTTACAAAAAATTTTTTTACATTCAGGAAAGGCCACATCTGCTATTGTAGATGGTCTCAGATTCAGAGCGAAGATGGCAGCACTTCCTCTCTTCATTTCATAAAAAAAAACAAATAGGAACCTGGCTTCACAGTTCTAGCTTGACTGCTTTTTTTTTTTTCCATTAGAGTATCTTTTTCCGTTCTGTCAAATGTTGGGTCTATAGTCTACAGCAGGGATCCACAAGCAATTGAGACTTTACCATCCAAAAGACAGAAAAATAGAAGTACAAAAACACTGCAATGTTTTGAGAGTTTTTTTCTTCTTGATTTCATAATAAAGAAGCTGAAGTTAAAAAAGTTCGATGACACATGTTAAGGAAGGTCCCAAGGAGACTCCATGACATAGCACAGACCATTGATCAATGAAATTTGTGATTGATCTCAGGCAGCTGAACTTACGCCATACATTGAAGTAGAGCATGTGCATTATTTTTCTGAAGCATGTCAGCTCTGTCTGAGTCCCTAGACAATTCAGGCAAAGGTGGAGGTATTAAACTGAGCCCCTCTGAGATTTCATCCCCAAGTTGACACTAGGATCTAGATTATTGCAATTATGGTCTCTGTTGAAGTCTTAGCCAGTACTTTGAAAATTTCTTCCTGTTGCATCTCTAAAAAAATTTAAACGAATGCTAACATCTAGTAGAAAGATGTTTGTGTCTGTATTATTCAAGAAGAATCAGATAAACTACTTTCTCTTTCTTTTTTAGTTATTTCATCTATCTAATGCAAAAAACCCCTAGTGTTTGTGTTCCTCTCCTTTGCTTTTAAGCAGACCAAAGCATGGTCTAATATTACACAGCAAACTTGGAGTCAAACTGACCTAGCTATCAGCCTTAGCATCACCAGCTGGGCTGTGAGTCCAGTAAACAGATGTTAAATGTAAGATTTTTTTGGACTTGAATTTATTATTATTATTATTGTCAAATAAGACCATTTCCCCATGCCTTATACTGTTGGTTGGCTCACCCTGTATTCCTTCCAAACCTCCATTCCCTGCCTAGTTATCAGTACAGAAGAGACACTGGAAAATAACATATGGCTTAGATTCCCTTGGGGCAAGGCTGGATTTGTGTGATTTAAGGGGGTATTTGTGAGGCTTTCTGGGAAGAGTTATTTTATTTTTAATTTTTTTCCCACTTTATTACTATGTACATGTGTGATACATAGTGTTTACATTGAACTTGAGCATTTTATGCACTTATATATCGCGGTGACCTTCCCACACCTTTCCCCTCCCCCATGACTCCCACTATCCCCCGTTTAGTTCCATACAATGGCTGTATTCTGGGTTTCTCATATTAGAGAAACCATGTGATATTTAACCCTCTGCATCTGACTCGCTTCATTGAGCATGATGGTCTCAAGTTGCATCCATTTACCTACAAAAACCTCAAATCTATCTGTCTTTATAGATGAGTAGTACTCCATTGTGTACGTATACCACAATTTTTGTATCTGTTGGTCTCTTGAGGGGTATTTTGGAGTCTTCCATGTTTTAGCTATTGTTAGCTGTGCTGCTATGAATATGGGTATACATGTATCTCTTTTATATGATGCTTTAAACTCTTTTGGAAAGAGTCCCAGAAGAGGTATCACTAGATCAAAGGGGATATTTATTTTCAGCCTTTTGAGGAATTTCCATACTGCCCTCCATAGTGGTTGTACCAGTTTACACTCCCACCAGCAGTGTAAGAGGGTTCCTTTTCCCCCATAGCTTTGCCAGCATTGATTGCTGTTCTAGTTCTTGATGTTAGGTGATTCTTAGGGATATATTGATTTGCATTTCTCTGATGGCTAAGGATGTTGAGCATTTTTTCATGTACTTACTAGTCATTTGAACTTCTTCATCTGAGAACTACCTATTCATTCCCATTGCCAGTTTTTAAATTGTGTCTTTGAATTTGAGGGGTCTGCTTTTCTTCAGTTCCTTGTATATTCTAAATATTACCTTACTATCTGAGGTACAGATGGCAAAAATTTTTTCCCATTCTGTCAGTTCTCCACTCTATTGATAATTTCCTTTGCTGTGAAGAAACTTTTTAATTTGATATAATCCCACTTGTTGACTCTGGGAGCTATTTATTTTGTATTGGAAGTCCTTGCCTAATCCTATATCTTTTAGATTTTTTCCTCTTTTGTCTTCCAGAAGGTTCAATGTTTCAGTTTTAATATCTAGGTCTTTGATTCACTTTGATTTGATTTGGTGCACAGTGACAGTTGTATGTCTTGATTCATTCTTTTGCATGTGGATGTCCAATTTTCTTAGCACCATTTGTTAAAGAGGCTATCCTTTTTCCAGTGTATGCTTTTGGCTCCTTTATCAAAGATCACGTAGCTGAGGGTACTTGAGTTTGTCTCTGCATCCTCAGTTCTGTTCCACTGATCAACTTACCTGTTTTTATGCCAATACCACATGGTTTTTATAACTGTCACTTTATAATATGACTTGATGTCTGAAATTTTAATGCCACTGCTTTTGTCTCATTACTCAGGATTGCTTTGGTGATTTTAGGTCTCCTTTGGTTCCATATGAATTTAAAGTGGGGAGAGTTATTTTATTAATGAAGTGGTTAAAAACAGGGAGATCATTTCAAACCTCCTTTTTGATTCCAGCCTTGAAAGCAGTTGTGGGAACATTGCCTGGAATTTGGGTGATTATCTCCTCTGCACATAGAAATGGGCATGACGAGGATGGAAAATAGATGCTTTGAGGGTGGCAGAGCCTGGAGACAGCAAGAGTCTGTCCCTTTGACCACCTTGCTAAGCCACTGCACTGACCTCAGAGCTGCTTACCCTGGCCTTTTAAAAATGTGAAGTAATTAATTACATTTCAGGTTTCCTTATTCTTACAATTGAAGTTGTATCTTAAGGCATCTTAGTTATCTTAACAAGGTGATAATCTCTAATTATCTTAACAAAGTGATAATCTCTAAAGCCACTTTGTTCTAAATTTCTTTTTCTTACTATATTGACCAAATAAAATATTTTCTTAATATTGTATAATCCTAGGTTTCTTTTTCTATATTCTGCACTAGAGGTGTGAATGAGTAGTGAAATAGCAATAAAGTTGATGAATAGGAGAAAAAAATATAGGAAATTAAGATTTAATCAGAAAATAATCCCAAGAAAAAAAATACACTGACAGAGCTGGGATGACTTGGGAAGACCATCTCCTTTTCCTTTCCGCTTCCCAGAAGACTTAGATCATTCTCTGTGAGCAGTATTTGACAAGAATTTAGCAAGTGAGTTTCTCCATTCTGTGTAAGAATTTCAGTCTTGGGACTCCCCTCTCCAAATAATTTTCATTAAATCTAAGGAGAGGGATTGTTTCCATATGCAAGATGAAAGAAAATCACATCAGGACAATGAGGAAACCACCATTGTGGCTTATCTGCATTGTGCCTCTAATCTTGGTATCTGAAAGTCCTTTACAAAGTCCAGGGAAACGTAACTGGAAAGAGACTGGAATTATTTGTTCAGAGCCATTTTTGAGCAGCTGATACTGGTCTGGCTGGCTTCCTCTGGGAGATAGAATGCCCAGTGGCATCAAAAGGGATAGTGTAGGGCTGTGTGAGAACCTAATTTGTGTTCCAGCATCAATGAAGGCTTCACTCTATTTGAGTAGCTGTGAATAATGGGACTTTCCATAAGCATATGTGATGACTATGTGTAGCAGGTGACTAACATGAGCCTTTGCTTAGCCAACTGAATTGAATATTCAGTGTGCCTTCTGGTGAGGTCATATATTTGAGTTGTCAAAGCCTCATAGTCCTCACAAGAGGTGTATTTTTTGACATAGTAGTTTTTAGGTAATAGTTTTTAAAAGTAGATAAAATAGAGAAAGACAGTGATAGAACAAAAGTGTTAAAAGGGTATTTCTCAATCACTTTGCTCTTTCTGTCTTGCAAATCTCATATGCACACACAGGTGTTGGTTCTCTCCCTTTGAATGCATGTATCTCAGTTCTCACATTTTTTTTCTAAATTTAAAGTTAGAGAAGAAATGACAGTATCTCTTGAGCTTAGTACAAGCATAAACACTCAGATGCAGGAAAGTGACTAACAGCAGAAGAGGTAATGAAGGACTAATCGACTTTTGTCATTTCTCTCTCAACTATAACGTCATGATTCTATTAAAAATCTCCTGGGTAAGGCTAAAGTTATCCATTCTTTTTTATAATATATATATATTTAAAACTCTGAAAATGGTTTCAAAGGAGTGAATTTGTTCAAAGGAAAGAATTTTGAATAATTTTGTTTTGTCACTATAATTTTTTTTAGGCAAGGTACATCTTAGACAAATTCTTGCTGTAGTCATCTAGTACTCAGTTATCTTTTAAAATAGGGGTGCCTGCTACTGTCTGTGATATGATAACCATATTCAGGATATTATTGAAGGCAAGCCTTCTTTTTTGCAAAGAGTTATCATAACTGTTTCAATTAGTATGTTAATAGTAAAACCTAGTAATCTATGTAAAATATAAACACAAAACAAAAAATTTCCCTGTTTTACCAATATATGTATATGTTATATATAATGTTTACATTGAGCTTGACTATTTTGTACACATATACATCATATTGAAATTACAGCACAAATTGTTTTTGATTTCTCTAGCCTATTATTACTGTTGGTAGAAAATATTAAAATTATATGATAATATATTTATAAAGTTTCATATCCATTTGTAGAAGAGACATTGTGAATTTCTTATAGAGGACCTTTAAAAACTTCAAAAATATAAAACAAGTTTTAGCAGTATATGAGGTTTGATCAAAAATATAGAGTGAATTTAAATCAAAATTTTATTACAGAAACACATCACTATTAGCTCTTTACAATAGTCTCCCAAGCTCCACGCACAAGTATCTTGTCATTCTTGTCACTTTCTGAAGCAATTCTGAAAGTCTTCTTTCATGAATGTCTTTAGAATTTAAGATTAAAAATATGGTAAATATCATTCCAACAGAAAGGTAGGCTTGTAAAAACATTATGGTGTCTCTTCATCCACTTTATTCACCAGACCTGGCATCATGTAACTTCTAGGTCTTCCTCTAAGTCAAAATAACCATAAAAGTCAACATTTTGAAGCAATTCAGGACATCAAGACAGAGACAACAGCTCAACTAAAAATACAAAAGAGGATTTCTAGAACTGATTCAGAAAGTGGCAAGAATGATAGTATGTTCAGTTAAGGAGGGGTATTTTGAGAGAGATTACTGGCAGTGTTTTTTTGCTGTAATAAAAAATTTAAATTTAAACATTCAGTGTATATTTTGATCATTCTTCATATTCAGTACATTATAGAATGCGAGAAAAACCCAGTTCACACCAATGATCATGACAGTGAAAGTCACTTTCATTAGCCATTTGTCTACTGTAACCCAACTGAGGATTACATTCAGTATTATTTTTAATTTTCCCAACAATTATATGAGAAAAATGTTATTTGCCCTGTTTTGCAGATAAAGTAATCAGGACACAGATATATTGAGGAGTAACTCTGTCGTTTGAGTAAGAGTCCTTCCATGGTGTCTGCTGACCACTTTTCAAAAGTCTCACAGATTGGGGACAACTATTGGACCCAAAGAATGCAAGGCGGTAATATAAGCAGTTTTACGGAAAGCTCTATTTCAGTAAAAAAGAAAATGTTACAAAAGAGGGTTAAAGAATGATACAGCAAACACTTGTATGGTGCCACTTTGAAGAAGACACTACTCTAAGGGCTTTGTAAATGTCAACATATTTAAAGTCATGACACGGGGTAGATGTTTTCTTGATTAACCTGATTAACCTGCTTAAAAAACAGCAGAGAGAGGTTATGTAACTTGTTGAAGCTTACTCAGCAAGTAAGGAGTAGAGTTGGGATTTGATCTGGATAAATCTGGCTCCAGAGTTCCTGTTGTTAACCCCCTTACTCTGCTACCTTTGTCTTGTGTTTAATTCCTATTACCAGTTACAATTTAATGTCAGGTCCTGCTGAGTGTTCTCTAAACCAGGAAAAGAAGTGACTTTGAAGATCTTTTTTTATGGCCATATTATTTCTTGCTTGGAACAAGGGAGAAAATTGTCCCTCTCATAGTTAAAAAGATTACTGTGCAGCCCTCAAATGCTAAAGCAACACCATCTGCCTCCTCCAGGTGTTTTGAGTAAGGAAACCATGAAATGACTTTCCTTTCTCCATCCAGTTTCCTAAACATGCCTTCTTCTGTATCCTTAAACAGGGAATAACTGGCAAGCTCCATTGAATTTTGTAATGGTTGCCATTAACTGTACATAAAATGTAGTCCCTGTCCTTTGGAAGTTGGTTGGCCAAATACAGAAAACAAAGAAGTGCATGAGAAAGTCATGCAGTACTAAGGAGTGACATGATGAGGGGCCAGTGTGAGCCAAAGTTGTCCAGGAAATCATCACTGGAGATGTAGAATTCAGCTGGGCCTTGAGGAGTGATTATTGTGTGGTTAGGCCAGTTAGCTGGGGAATGTGGCTGGAATGAGGGAGGAAAGGAAGAGGGCAGAGAGATGCTGTAGCTGAAGTGGCTCTGACTTTCCATCCCTTCTGCATCTGCAAAGCTTGTAATCTTGTCTTTGCTGAGCCAATTGCTCACCATCCCTGCAGTTCTAGCCCTTTCTTAGGTTTACAAAAAAGAACAGTAAACATATTCTTGTGTGCCAAGTGGACAATCTAGACCCCATAGAACATTTGTGTCTAGTGTGTTCTTTGTGAAGAAATGAAAACTCTGTATTTGAGGAAAGTGAAGGAATATCTATAATACAATCTGGGAGTGACACAATGCTTGGGTAGTTGGAAGCCCTAAATTGTTATATATTCAGTAATGAGCTAGAGTGACAACATAAAACTGGACTGAGGCTACAATTTGCTCTGAAGTAAGAGCTCATGACAGCAATGTGGTTCCTTCACAGAAATACACAAAGGCCAATAAATTTTGCTGATGAGTAAAATGGGGATAACTAGTATATCTCAATGGGTTGTTGTGAAGATTAAGTGAGTTCATATGCATGGAGTGGTCAGACTAATCCTTACTGGCTTATAATAAATGTATTGAGAGATGTTTTGAAGAAGAGGTTTAGGTAGCAACAACAGCGACACAGCCACGTACGAGAAACATATATTCAAAGAGATGTGCTTCAGAAATGGGCCCCCAGGGCATGTAGAATGAATAGCTTCCCATAAGAAGTGGGACACTAGCAAGTTTGGTTCATAAAAGCATAGTGATGTATATAAGAAACACGATTTGGTTTATTTTAGTTTTTTTCTTTTTACAAAAGTTTAACACAACTTTATCATATTTAACATGAAGTAAAACCCAATGTATCAGTAGCTATTATCCTTTTTGAAAATCATCTGCACTTTGGAGAAAGGTTGGGCAGCAAGGTCAAAAGGATTGCCAAGGGGGCTTCATTTTATTTCTTAAAATAGTTGGAACAAAAAGTATAACGCTAACATTTGTTTAACCTGGGCACTATTAGATTATTTTCTTTACCATTGCTCATGTTTGACACATCTCCTTTCTTGTTCAGAGATGTAGCTTTTACTTCACCTCCTCTTGCCTCGTCACCAATCTTGCACTCCCCCACTTCGGTTCCACACACCACTCCATCTCTTCTAGAAACAGAGTGTTTTGCATCTTTCTCTTTGGGGATTTCCACTTTAGCCTGCCCAGTTTCAGTAAATGTTAACCCTATTTTTCCTTTCATCTCCGCCAGCCTTCTTGGTAGCAACTATTTACAGATCTTCTTTCTGAGGGTAAGATATCTGTGCCCTGGCAAGGCAGCAAATGTGAAGTTTAGTAAAAACGAAATCTCAAGGGTGACCTTGATCAGTATGAGTGTCAACACTAGGGACATTGTGGGTAGAAATACTGTGGGAGAGAAATGCAAGACAGCCATAGGGGACAGATGGGTGAAATGTCACAAAAGGGCAGAAGTCTGGCAGGGGGTCCAACCCTGTTGCCTTGACAGTGGGAAGGCAAGCATGGAGGCAAGGTGATGGCTGTGTAAGAGCTACTCAGAGGAGTTTTTAATTCAGCTGTCCCTCTTCCTGATGCTAGTGAGTGGATCTTCTTGATTTCTGTTAAGGAATAAGGTCCCCTGATCTGCAGACTGTAGAGACAGTTGTATTGTGCCAGCAAAAGTGTAACTAACACTGATGCCAGTACATGGACAATCCTGCTGAAATCTTGTCAATTGACTAGATCAGGAGTACCTAACTTACTCGGCAACAACAGGACCAGTTTTGTGGGAGACAGTTTTTCCATGGGGCTGGGCCAGGGGATGCAGATTACACTAGAGTCACAGCCTTGACTCCATTTCAGATCGTCAGGCGTAAGAATCTCAGAAGGAACGTGCATCCTAGACCTCTTGCGTGGGCAGCTCACTTTAGGGTTCACTTCTAGCTGATCTGATAGGAGCCAAAGCTCAGGAGGTAGTGGAAGGGATGGGGAGCATCCATAAATACGGATTGAGTTTAGCATGCTGGCTTGCAGCCCACCTCCTGCTGAGAAGCCCAGTTCCTCATAGGCTATGGACTGGTTACCGGTCTGGGGCCCAGAGTTTGGGGATCCCTGGATTAGATATCAGTCTGGGTCTGGTTTGTGCTGTTGTAACTGAGTGCCACAGATTGGGTAGTTTGTAATGAAGAGAAATTTATTGGCTCATGAGACTGGGAGACCAAGAGAAGGAGCTGGGATCTGGTGATAGTCTTTTCCATCATGGCACATTATCCCATAAGGGAAGGGCAGAAAGGGAGAGGGAAAATGGAGAGAGGGAGAGGAGGGAGGGAGAGGCAAACAGCTCCTGTTATGAGGACAAGCCTTAGCATAATATCATGAATTTGTTCAATGAGGACTTTCCTATCACAAGGTCTTACCTGTTTATATTTTTATACTGGCATTTAAATTTAACATGATTTGGGGAGGGAACAAATTTTCAGACCACAGCAATGGTCATTATTAACTCTGATGCCACTCAGGGGGACTAAAATCAGTAGTAGCCCTTCAGTTCAGATAGACTTACAGGTGTCCCTGTTTCCTCCCATGTAGAGTGGGGGTTGTACTTGCTGGCTAGAGTATCTGGGCATGTGAGAGCATAGTTAAAGCTGGTTCTTTCCCCTTCCCTAGGTCAGCTTTCCCTAGAATTCTCATGGTGGATTTCTTTTAAACTATAAGGTCCTGAAAGGGAGGGCCCATGTGTTCTGAATCTCTTGTGCTCTCCACCAGGACCAGGAGGCATTCAACAAAAGTCATTTGATGAGTTGCAGTTGGTTGGCAGATACATAAAACAACTGTGATTTCTAGAGAGAGAAATCTGTGACTGCTAAAATCTGTTATCTTTGACTCTGCCTTTGCCTTTTATCTTTTCCTTTAGATAAGAGTTTACTGTTTTGCATTTTACAAATAAACTAACTAAAGACCACCCTTAGCTGTTTTGCCATCTCAGTGCACACAATTTGAGTTGCTACCTTCAAATAGGTTGCTTCCCATGCTTTCATTAAGAATTCTAAATGGCATCTTAAACTTGCTTGAGAAAGAGGTTGAATAGGATTGTTTTGAAAATGTATAAATTGTAACTCATTGATTCTTTAGTTAATAAACATGTAAGGAGCCACTTTCTAGCTCATCCTAGATCCATTGCTTACTCATTTCTCTCTTCCTCAGTTTTTTACTATGCAAAATGGAACCAATAATAGTATTTATCTCATAGGTTGCCATCGAGGTGAAATGCTTAACATAAACAATTTGTCTTTAAGAACAGAGCCATGAGTTGGGAGGTGTTAGTTCTAAATAACAATGGGAGTTATGTTGCCAAGTGAGTATATGGGCCACACATGCTCTGGAGAAGTTAGCCCGTCCAGCCTTTCTCTTCTAGCTTGTGTTATTCTCTGTTTAGTCCTGTACTCTTTCTGCTCTCGGACCAGGGACAGCTTCCTGCAGAGCAGCCACTGGCTGAACTCCCAGACGAGCCACAGACCCCATCTGCTCCCACTTGGCCTCCTGTTCCTGCTTAAGAGCACAGCATTCCTGGCCAAACTCTGAGCATCAGGCTTGTGGTGTCCTCCTGCCCGTCAAGCGGCGCAGGTTTCTTCTCATTCTGACCTAATTCGGCTTGTCTAGTGAAAAGTCAGTCCCTCTCTTGGCTGTCAAAAACCAAAAATTCTTGATTATTAAACAAAATTCTTGATTATTTCCTAAAATCTTGTAACTGCCTCCAGCCATTAAAAGCCATCAGCCCAAGAACACTCTTTAGAGACTGCAGGGCTAGGATGAAGGGGGTTATTTGTTCCACTTGTGGCAGAGGACAATCAGCTTTTGACATTAGTCAGGAAGTAGTCCCCTCTTCAGTCTAAATTTGTTTCACCTACATTTCCTCTTGTCTTCTCCCTTGCTTCTATCTTTGAGGTTGCTAATTTCGGATACACCTAGGGTTAGTTTGCCCTTTAAGCTCAAATAATGTCAATTTTACGCACTTTTAGTTTCTTTGCTTAGCTAGTCATTTTATTTCCTATGATATCCTAAGCATATTCTCAATAATCCCTAATGCCTACCCTGGGGCACTCTGTACTCATACTTTATTGCTTGCTATAATGTGGTTTCTGCCAGCTCCATAAGGTCACAAAATAAATTAGCCTTGTTTAGGATCTTTGGAATGACAAATGTTAGATGAGTTTCTCAACACCAGGAAGCACTAAAAAGGTCAAATGAATGACAGCTACAACTTAAAAATTAAATTGTTTGTGGCACTTGTCTTTTCATCAGATTCAGCAAGATTATGTGGTATTTTTCTTTTCATGAAACCTCAGCATCAGGCAGAGGCATTGTTCTGCCACTCAATTGTCTGTGAAACGAGTGAAATTATCCCTGCTTATTAATTTAAATGGACAAAATGAGCTAACCCAAAGTAGAGAAAAAGGTACACATCTCAGACTCCCAGGAACAGGAGGAGGCCACCCTGGCTGGGGTGAGGCCTTCCCTCTTCGCTGATATCCAGACCCTCGAACGTGGGCAAACACTGCTGCTTAAAACAAACATTCAGGCAAAGCTGTCTAAGAAAGGAAATGAGCTGAGAAGTGTGGGCTACGTCCAGCTGCCTGGAAGAGAGCGCAGTAGTGGTGGCCAACATGTGAGTAGGTCTTTTCACCCTTCAGAGCCTCCATGGGAGGTCTGGATGCAGGGTAATCAATTTCACATATTTAGGCAGGGTGTGTCAGTTCAAAGGCCTGGAGTAGAGCTTTAGTGCTGGGGGAACATGAGCTCATTAACGTATTCCAGCACACACGATGGAAAGCCCACAAAATGATCTGCATGCCTAATGACAGTTCTCCAGTCCCACTTCCCCAGTGGACACTGCTCCGGATGCCTTCCCGCTCCTCCTCATCGCTCTCCTTTCTGATCTCCTGTGGCAACGGATCTGATTCACATACTGCTACCCTAGTTATCTACAGCTCCAGCTCTCAAAGTGCTCATGGTCGAGCAGGCTTAGCTATTGTACATAGGTGCTTATGTTCAAGTCACTGCTCCCTAACCAGATTATAGATTCATTGAGTGCAGCCAGAATTCCTATTAGTCTTTGTATTCCTGAAGCACCTTACAAAATGCCCAGGGGAGCGTTAGCTGAGTTACAGCATTAATCTCTGTCTCCTCCATAAGACAGCTTCAGTAGGAGACTTAGGGAGAATAGAGAAGGCTCTGCCGTTCCGAGAAGCAGTCTTCCCGTTGGCATTCTGCTGGAAAAAACATCCCTTTCCTAAGCCGTGGTGCTTAGAAAATAGCTTCTCAATATGCCAAGAGCTGATTGTTCAAGAATGAGTTGTTCCTGTGGGAAACGGCATCCTGGAGATGAGGCATAAAGCCATAGTTGAGGGCTGGTCAGCCCAGCGTGATGCAATGGGAGTGAGAATTCACACCAATACATTCACACCGGTTGCAGAGACTCTTTGTGCTGCGCAGTGATCCTTCTACCAGTCAACTTCCTCTCCTGTTCTCTTAGAGGTGTGTTCAGATATTTTCACTTCAGACTATCAATTCTCTTAGTCCTCCTTCCTTATTCTCAGCTTCAGACCTTTTTTATTATTTATAGAAAAACAGAATAAGCACAAGAGATTATCTGCCAGCTCCTACCACCCTAACTACACATTTACCTCCATCTCCATCCATCTTTCCAGTCTTCCCTCTTGTAATTGTGGATGAATTGACTGTGCTCTTCTAGAAGGCTGTTTTCTCTCTCCTGCACTATTAGTTTATTTTTTCCACATCAGTATTTCCCTCCTCTGCATCATTCCTGTCAGCCTGCAAATCAAAACACAACCCAATTTTCCTTGACCCAGTGTCCCCTTTCAGCTGTGTCCTCTATGTTCTCCTTTTTATAGCAGAACATTCAAAAAGTTATATTTCATCCTTGACTTCACTTCCTCTTTTCCCATTCTTTCTCTTGAACCCCTTTACAGCAGACTTCACTTGTACCACCCACCAAAGCAATTGCCTTGTGAAGGTCACCAGTTAGCTCCATGTTCCCAAATGCAGGGATTGACTCTCAGCCGCATCTAAGGTTCACAATGAATACTTCTATTTTTCAACTACTTTATTCACTTAGACTTTTAGACCACTCTAAATCCCTTCTTACCTCACTCAATCTTCTTTGACTGGACCCTCTGATCACTAAAGAGCAGTTAGTTCCAGTTCTCAGCTTTGCGGCTTCTTCTTTTCTGAAGACATTTACTCACAAGATGATCACGCACAGTTCCACCTTTCAAAATGCCATTTATATACTGATATTTCCCTAACTTATAGCTTTTATCTTGACCGCTCCTCTAAATTCCAAAACTGAGAAACCATTACCTAATCATCATCTCCACTTGGGTGTTAATAAGCATCTCAAATTAACATTTAAATAAACAAGTTCCTGACTTTTCACTGCCTCATACTTTAGTATGAGGCAAGCTGCTATATTATTTCTTGCTTAGACAGTTGGAATTGCCCATAAATGGTTTCCCTGCTTTCACTTTGCCTTTCTATTATGTAATCTCCAAACAGCGAGCAGAGTGACCCTTTTATAAATGACGTCAGATCATGGCTATTTCTCCCGTCAAACTCTCCAACTGCTTTCCTTTTTTTTTTTTTTTTTTTTAATTTCAGGATGAACTCAAAAGTCCATACCATCATCCATGCTGTGCTACCTATTCTGGTCTTTGGCTACCTCTCTGATCTGATTTCCTACCTCTGCCCCTGCTGTCACTCTGCTCCAGAGACCCTGGACCTTTTGAAGCCTTTTAAATATTCTAAGAAAACTGTCATCTCAGGACCTTTGCATTTGCTCTTCTTTCTGCTGGGAGTACTCTTCCCTGACATCCTTAGAACTTCCTCCCTACTCTTTTCTGTCCCTGCTCAAATGTCATCTTTTTAGAGATGTTTTCCTGTACTAACAATTAGATATAAGTTAGCCTTTCTTCCTTCATCCCCCCTTACTCCTTTACTTTGTGATATATATGTGTATATACATACATGTGTGCTTATATGTATTTATATCTTTTATCATTGTACATATTTATGAAACAAGATCCTGGTAGAGAATGAACAACTCACTTACTGAGAGAAACTTAGTGAAGAAACTATTTCCATGGTTGTTGGCAGTCTTAAGAGATTCGACCAATGTGAAGAAGCATCCCAGATTTGGTCATACTGGGAAGTCATTTTAAAGAAATCTAACTGGCCCTGAAGTGAAAAAGGGAGAGAGTTAATACCGGCCCCCAGAGGAAGTGTAGAGAGGGGAGAGGACTTCCATCAGGAGATGTGCCCCGTGATAGAGGCCTGTGGCTGCTGTAATAACCACCCAATGGAGGGCACACTCTGATCTCCCATTCTGATCTCCTAATGCCTCCTGATGATGTACCTCATTGGCCAAACCAACCAGAAGCAACAGGTCATGGGAGCCCAATGATCAAATAGGTAGAGCTTGGCTTCTGGGGCACAGAACAACGTGGACAAGAGTGGGAGTAGACCTGGAACAGTGGAGAGGGTGACTGACATCTGTTTTCTCTCTGCGTATTTGTCGATGGCCTTTTCTTGTCTAGCTTTGTGAGGCCCATGGAAGCAGGAAGTAAAACAGTGCATGGCCAAAAAGCTGCTCCATAAACATTTAAGAAATAAATGACTATGTGACATGTGGTCAAGTGCAAGCAAGGTGCAAAGGAGAGTTGAGATCTGTGAGGTCAGGGCCCTAACACCATGTGGCTGAATGAGTGTGGGAGTCACTGGGAGAGTTGGGAATCTGACAGCCATCTTTTGACATATGGTCAAAAATGGACACAAATCACAGCCCAGAGAAGCAACACAAAGGAAACAGCTTGTATGGCATTCTGTGGGGCACACAAATATGCTGAGGCTGTAATATGCCTCCAGCTGCAGCAGCAATGCAGTTATGGCAGAAAAAAATTTGCTGGCAAAAGGAGAAAGTTCTTGCATTATAATCACTAGAAATTGAAAGATAAAGAGAGGCTGCGAGAGTCCTGTAGTTGTCCAGGAAGATTAACATAAAAAGCAAGTAAACTGAATCCCAGTTGCAGCACATCTCTGGTGAGGTTGTACAAGGTCTCCCTCATTTTCACGAACTGGGTGCTGCAGCAGCTGGCAGGCAGACCTTTGCCATTTACACACCAGAAAGTAATCATATCCGTGCTTTGTGATTAAAAAAAAAATTGTATGGGGAGCTCACTGGCAAAGCAGAGGAAGCAATTTGTATTGCATACTACAGAGCAAACAGCTGCAAATGTGTCATGGGGCAAGTTTGCTTGCCCAAATCCACTCCCCTGCTCTAACTCTTACCCTGTTTTCACCAGATTCCTCGGCTCCCCTATGTCACCTACTGAGTCCACGAAACAAATATATTCTTTGGAGGAAGGCATTTAGGGAGCATTCACTATTGCCAGGAGGGCCCTTAGCAGTTCCACTCTCAAGCTCAAAGGAGCAAATAAAGTATGTCTTCCACACACCCATATCGTCTTCCTGACAAGAAGACCGTAGATGGGAATTTGTTTAACTCATGACATAAATATGACGAAGTTATCTAAGATAGCAAATAGTTAAATAACCTCGGTACAGATCAATCATCCTGTTTTTACCATTCCTTTTAAAACCTGAAGTTAAAGAAGCTCCTCAGATACTTTCAACCAAATATTCTCAGCCAGTAGCTCAGCTGTCCACCTGGTGCTGATGTTTATGCTGAGGCAGGACAGATCTGCTTGAAGGAGTGCATTTCCCAGATGCTGGCTGTAGCACAGGCATCAGCTCTGCAACACTGCAACAGGCTAGGAGAAATAAAGAAAGCGGGAGGCACTGCCCTGCAAGAGCCTTCAGCCTCTCTTCAATATCAGAGTGGAAGCAAAAGACTAAGTGTCTGTTGTGGTTTAGGTCTGGAGTGTCCCTCAAAAGCCTCAAGTAGTATGGGTACTGTGTACTGTTAGGAGGTGGGGCCTGGCTGGTGGTACTGAGAGCTTGACCTGGAGGGGTGTGTGCCGGTTCCTCCCCTCCTCCCAGACTTGGCTTTGTCCTGCCATGCGGTGAGAATCTCTGTCTCCGGAACACCGCTTTGGCTCTGGCCCCACCTTAAGATTCTAACATTCCCAGCTGTCCACCCATGAATGGACTGTGACCTTCTGAAACTGTGAGCTAAAATAAATCTTTCCTCCCTAAAGTTGTGCATATGGGTATTCTGTCCCAGCAATGATGCAGTAGTTAAGACAACATCAAAATGCTTGGGGGAGACACAGCAGGCAGCGCTTGGGAAAGAGGAAACATGTATCAGAAGGACTAGGTTGGAAAAGTCTCTTGGTGCGCATAAGTACCTAAGGGACAGGATGCAGTTTCCATGAGATGCTGTGTTTCCAGATGAAGAAGCAGCGTAGAACCTTAGGTCTTTATTTAGGAACAAAGGACGGAGGGACAGAAGCTCCCACTACCTGGCAAGTTGTCCCTAGTGGGTTAATGCCTGCACCATAGATCTTTGAAACCCCCAAGCTGGGGCTGGAGGAATGGCTCAGAGATTAAAGCACTTGCCTAGCAAGTGCTAAGTCAAGCAGTAAGTACACTAGTTCGATTCCCCAGCACCACATAAGCACACCTGTAATCCTAGCACTCAGGAGGCTAAGACAGGAGGATTGCTGTGAGTCCAAGGCCAGTCTGGGCTCCATAGTGAGTTCAGGACCAGCCTGGACTACAGAGTGAGATCCTGTCTCAAAAATAAAATAAAACAAAAGCCCCAATTTACAAAAGATCTTGCTGTGTTCACTGAGAGAAATAACCATAATGTCTTTGAGGTAACTCAGTATATGTGAGAAAAGGGGCAGAGACAAAAGCATTCTAACTGAAGCCTTGAGCACGGGAAGTGTACCTGAGGCGAGGTGGTGAGAAGCAGGCAGGTGATGAGGGGTCAAGGAAATACTCTGGCTGGAAGGAAGGACATTGTTATCCTACCCCATCCTTTGTGACTTTGACAGTGGTATCCCATTGGACCTGCAGGTCATAATTCTGAGAGGTAACACTAACTTACATTTAGATAAAGCTGTCCTCTCTCTGAAAATTCCCTAAAACTCCAATTACTCTCAAGTTTGTGATCTTTCAAAGAATAATTTACTGTAGAGCTCAATCTTTTATTTATGCCCCAAGATGTGCATATGTCTTCTTTCAGAAAACTGATCACAGCTACTTTTCCCTAAAAAGTTTGTATAGATATGCTGTATTTTCTGTGGTTCAGATTATATACTTAGCCCCTCAAATCCCTATGATTGGCTCGGTTTTTGGGTCTGGGTTGAATAAAAAGGATTCTGGACTCAAACCAGTGAGAGTGAGGTGGATGAAGGAGCCATGGCTGCTATGAGCCTTTAGCAGAACCTGCAGCTATGTTTCTCTCCACTTGGTGATGCTCCCCAGTCCTGGCTCTTTTATCCATGTTTGAGGTTGGAGGAAGGAAAAGAGCATACATTGGTACTGAATTTAGGCTATAGGAACTCCAGGAGCTGGGAGGGAAGCTTTTCTGTGGAGGGAAGCAGAATAGTCCGCTATTGAGTGGATTTCTCTTAAGTAGAGATTACTAAGGTCTGAATGCTTATTTCTCCTTAAAGTTCCTCTGTTGAAATCTGTACCCTAAAAGCAATGTGGAGCAAAGTCCTGAGAAAGGGGTTAGTGCCCTCATAAAAGAGGTCTGAGTGAGCTCCTTTGCCCATTCACCATTGTGAAATTAGAGCAAGAAGACAGCCAGCCCTCACCAGATACTCAACCTGTTGGCACCTTGACCTTGGACTTCCGTGTCTTCAAAACAATGAGGGAAAGAGAGAACCCTGGAGTTGGTGAGCCACTGACTTGCTATAGTTTGAATAGGATTTTCCTCCACTAAAACTCAGTTTGGGGCTTGGTCCCGAATGTAACAATATTGAGATGTGTTGAGAGAGATAGTTGATTTTCCTGCAGGAGCGAGTCCTTGCTTTCCTTAGACTAGATTGGTTCCTGTGAAAGCAAGGTTGTTTGGAGAGGGGCTCAATTCTTGCTGTTCCATGCATGCTGTTTGCCCTTCCACTTTCTGCCTGTGTTGAAGCTGCACATGGCTGCACCAGAAAAGTGCCGGCCCTTTCCCAGCCTCCAGAGCAGTGGGCCAAAATAAACCTCTTCGCTTTGTACATCTTAGGTATTCTGATACAGCAATAGAAAATGGACTAAGATGGTATGGTATTTTGTTATAGCTGTCCCTGCAGAACGAGACAGCGACATCTAGGTCTGCTTGGCCGGGCAGTGAAGTGGCAGAGCAGCGTGGATGATGCATGCTGTAGAAGGGTGAGTTCACAGAGGCCAAATCCCCTTAATATTTTATACTTCTAAAGGCACTGGATAACTGGATTTTGGCCCGGAGGACTCCCTCCTCACTGACGGTTTTAGCAAACTCCTTTCAACGTTAGGGAATGTCTGAGACAGTGAGCGAAGCAGCTGGGTGGAGACTTGGGCTGTCTTGACCGTGGGGAACTTCCAAACTCTGCCCAGTTCATAACTGGTCAGCCCGGTGCAGCTGCTTGCAAAGGCAAACAATAAGTAGAAGCCATAAGGCCCGCTTGTGGCTTGAGATCCTCTTTACCTCTGGCTCTGACACTGCCCCGCTGGGATGTGGTGCTTGGGGGCATGGTTCCTTCAGTTTCCGCCTCAGTCAGGATGCCTTTGAAGCCAGGCTCAGCGCAAGCCAGGGTGGGAGAGTGGGCAGGTTGGTGCTTGACCTCCGTTCATATTTACAAAGGCAACTTGAAAAAGAAAAGCGCTTGTGGGCGCTTGTGGCCTGAGGCCTGCTCCCAGTTGCCTCCCCGGGCACGGAGGGACTGGCGGGTCCTTGCCCTTCATTCTGGCTTTGCCTTACCAACCCTTTAGGCTGTCCTCCCTCCCCTCTCTCCTCCTCTCCTTTCTATTTCCTGTCTCCTTGTCCATGCATCTCATATCAGGCCAGATCCTGTCCCCACCCCAGGTCTGATCAACTCAGGCAAGCCCTTCACCGCAGCCAGCTGCGGCTTTCAGGTGGGAGACAGCTCACGGTCAGGAGGGAAAATGGGCAAGCCGCGGCCAAGCGGAGGGACTGCCATGCGCTCAGGCCTGCCACTTGCCTGGCTTCTAATTAGAGACACAAGAAATGTGTCCTTCTTCTTCCCCATACCACCCCCGGCCCCAGATTCGGACTTTGTTTTTTCTCTTCACAAAAAACATCTGAGTCCCGTCTTTAGTGTGATCTTGTGCCATTTTGCTGGCACTTCCACAATGGCCACCAACTTGGGGACGGCTGAGGGAAGCCAGATATCCCTGCCAGAGACAATTCATTCCTGAACCTGACATCTGGGTCTTGCAGCTGGAGGGAAGGAGGAGGAAAAAAGAGAAGCGGTCCTGAGTGTCATCAAAGGCAGTTGATGGTGCCAAGCGAGTATGGAAATTACATACAGTGCAGATGCCGTTTTCAACATCAGAGGAATAATGCGGCTATTTAGGAGAAACAAAGATGTGCTTAGAAATTGATCATGCTTGTACGTGCAAGGAAAATGTTCCTAGCTTTCAGGGTGTGCCAGGGATGGGCCGCCGCTGTATCCCAGCGCCTCGGTCTTCTCTGCCTGCCATGCTGAGGGAGTCAGTTGCCCTCCCCTTGATGAAAAATAACAGGACTGATGAGAAGACTTGACTGGAAATTCAGCATTCTGAATGCACTCTATGTGGCAACTAAGTTTTCAGATTTATGCTTTCCTTCTAGGTAACATTTTAGAAAGCTTTGTGTGACAGACAAGGAAATATGAAAGCAGGAAAGGACTCCCGGCTTTCTATAGGCCACAATCAATCCCAAAGAGTTAGTTCATTGTGCTGGGACTTAAGGGAGGAGTAGGAGGATGAGTGGGAGAGGAAATTGAAAATGCTAATAAGCACAAAACCACCTTGCTCCTCCCTCCCCATTCCTTCTGAGCTAGATCTTTCAAAGATGAAAAGCCCTGAAATGCAGAGCCACAAGTATTCAGGTCAAAGGCACTGTGCAGACTCACACTGGGGTTATGCACACTGAGCTGTGGAGGAAGTATGGGGTGATACCAGTTCCAGCCCCAGGAACTAATATTTCAGAGAAGGGCTTCATTACCTTTTGTTATTTGCAAAGCACACACTGTCAGAAGAGATGCCTTTTATTTGTTTTCTATTCTTTTATTTATTTATTTGTTTGTTTGCCTCAAGACAGGGTCTGGCTCTGTAGTCCAGTCTAGTCGTGAACTCACTATGGCTGACTGGCCTTGAAGTCATAGCAATCTTCCTGCCTCAGCATCCTAAGTGCTGGAATTACAACTGTGTGCCACCACGCCTGGTGGTGCTAGGGAATTGAACTCAGGGCCTTGCACATCCTAGGCAAGTGATCTAACTGCTGTGTTACTCCTCTAGCCCGAGGCATTTACCTTATAAAATTTCATTGCCATGAGGGATCCTGGAAAGAGATAAGCTTCCTTTAATCTAAAAGACAACTTGGTACTGGGAATCTCATGTTCTGTTGGAAGGCAAAGAAGTTTAATACATTCTTGTTTTTAACTACTCCTTTAAAACATTTACTTTTGTTGATGTTTAGAGAAAGACATCATTTGCATTGGCATCAACAGTGCTGTTCTAGACTAGATCTGAGCTTTGAGCAGCTCTAGAATTATTATTATTATTATTATTATTATTATTATTATTATTTAAAATCAAAGGTGCTTAGAATTAGATACCTGTTAGAATAGTGGTGGCTGGGGGACTTGGCTTGAAATTGTGGTTTTGTAGCAAGCATGCTGTTGTCATTCAGATTGTACGGTTGTTTGTATGGTTTGGAAAATTGTTGGAACTAAGGTCTCCTAAATCTGTCCTTTGATGCTGCCAATGATTTTGTCATGAGCCCCTGCTTCATGATGTGGGCACCACTGGCTTTTGGATTGGACCATTCTTCTTTGTGTGGAACTGTCCTGTGTTGTAAGACTTTCAGGATCCCTGCCCCTGTTCATTATAGAATTGGAAAGTGCCATTGTGGCAAAAACAAACAAACAAACAAACAAACAAACATACAACACAGACACACACATGCGCACACATTTCATATATTCCATGCCCTGGCTGAGAACTGTTAGATCTATTTAAGTCCTTGAGAAATATATTTTTTAATAGAGTACATTTGGGTAAAAAATGAATAAACACATGCATAAACAAGGCCGAATCCCCAGGGAAACAATGCTATTTGCAATAGTGGCTGTATTTTTTCTCTTCATTTCTGTACCATTCCCATGTACAAGGCATGCCTGTTAAGTTAACAGCTCTCATTAAAGAAACTGTTTTCAATTTGTCTAGGATGAGGGTGGGGGTGTAGTTTAAGAATCCTTCCTTGGATTCAATATCCAGAGGAGGCCTCACCTGTCTCCTACTTCTGGTTGAGTGTCTCTGGTCAATCAAAAGTGTACTGGATTTTGAAGCCAGTGTTTCATAAAATATCTGTTATATTATGCAAGCCTTTCAGGCTCTTATGCCTCAGGTAACTCCTCCACAAGATAGGAGGACAAAACTATAAATATAACAATGCTTTGTAGGGTTAAAAGCATGACAAATAATGTAGTCATATGGAGAGCTCTTCATTTAATCCAGCAATTCTACTTCTGGGTTTATATCCAAAAAGATTATTAAATTAGAGTCTCAAAGAAATATTTCATCCTCGTAGCAGCATTATTCACATTAGCCAAAAGCGGGAACAATCCAAGTAATTGTCAGTGGATGAATGGATAAGCAAAATGTACTAAACACATACAATAGAATACTACTCAGCCTTAAACAGGAAAGAAATTCTATCCTATGCTACTTCATGGGTTAACCTTGAGGGCACTATGCTAAGTAAAATAAGATAGTCACAAAGTGATAAACACCATATGATACCACTTAGTTATCTATAGTAGTAAAATTCATAGAAACAAAAAGTAGAAAGGTGGATACCAGGGACTGAAGAAAGGAAAAAAAGAGTCATTGTTTAATGAATGTAGAGTTTCAGACAGAAATGTTCTGGAGCTCTATTTCACAATTCTGTGAATATCCTTGATGCTATTGAAGTTTACACTCAAAAGTTGTTCAAATGAAAATTGAATGTATATGTTTTTATCATAATGAATAAAAGCATGATAGGAGCAGAAAGTCCTTGCTACGGTTGGATTGGTTTGTTTAACAAAGGTTCATTTGTTGGAAACTAAGCCCTCAGTGTGTTGGAACTAAGGTAGGCCAACCTTTAAGAAGTGAGGCATATTGGGAGGTAGCTAGATTTTTAGGGTCTGGCTCTCACAATATATTAAGGTGGTAGTTTTGCAGAGTGGGTTAGTTCTCACAAAGAGAGTTGCTATAAGAGTGAGCTTGACCCCTGAATTGTTCTCTGGTTTTCTGTCTTGCCATGTGATCTCTTCCTTCTACCATGATGCTATCTACCATGACATGTTGCCACAAGGAGGTCCCCACCAAGGCTGAATCAATGGGGCCGTCCATTCTTGGACTTTCAGCCTCCAAAATTGTGAGCTAAACAATCCTCTGCAACAGCAACAGAAAACAGGCTAATACAGTATGAACATGAATCATAACCCAGAGATTGGAAGAACAACAGGAGCAGCTACCTATTTCCTAGAGTGGCCAAGTTAACCTTGGTGGTTCACTGTGTTGGAATCCTTCAGAGCACATTTATAGAGGAATGCACATAGGAATAAGGCAGGGAAGTAATTAGTTTTTAAAAAGTAGTTCGTATCGAGAGAAATATAATAGAATTCTATGAGGAATTTAAAAGATACACAGGCCAAGGTTTCTGACTGCATATAACAGAAGCCATTCTGGTTACCCATATTAGTGAGGGTTCTCCAGAAAAATGGAACAAACAGGATGTATATAGATGTAGAAAGAGATTTAGGTTCATGTGATTATGGATACTGGCCAGTCCAATATCTGCAGTGTGGGACCCCTGGATCTGTGGGACCCCAGGCTTCAGTATTTGGATATTGCTGATTTATTAGCTCAAGCCCAAAGGTGTCCTGCTGAAGAATTTCCTCTTTCCTTGAGGGAGTCAGTCTTTTGTTCTATTATGTCTTTCAGCTGATTGGATGAAGCCTACCTGTGTTAAGGAGGGCAATCTTCTTTGGTCATAGTCTACAAATGTAAATGCAAGTCTTATCCACTGAACAATGAACAGCAATGTTTCACTCAATACCTGGATATCAGTCAACTTGATGCATAAAACTAACTACTACATTATGTTTAGCAAAAAAGGAATTCACTGGAAGTATATCTAGGACTTCCTTTGACCCCTAGAAAGATTAAAGAACTGGATCGAGACAAGAGCAGGAATCGACATAGTCTCATGGGATCAGTTTCTCAACTCATGCCTATTATTGCTACTGTTCCCGCTTGTGGACCCTGAGCACGGGGTCTGCTGTGCTGCCTCTGGCACTGATGCCACTGAATTCTAAATCCTCTCTGGGCCATTGTGTCAGATCCAAAATCCTAGGTAGGAGCATCTGGTCGGCTGAGCCTGGCTTGTGTGCAGTAGGTACCAGAGGGCTAGAGGGCGAGTGCCTGGAGTCTTTAACCTTCTGCTGGAAGGCATGCCACACTTTCTGACAAGATATGTAATGGAAACTTCCCAAGCAGAGGGAAAGACTTAGACATTGGGCAGTCAAAGAAATGATGAAGGTTTACTACATTTATTTTCACTGACGACCCTACAGAAAGTGAGAATAGTGAGGCTGGCATGTAATTTCAAAAGTTTCCCCCAGTTATTCTAAAGCACTTCCCCTCTCCCTAATTTTCAACATTGTATATTTTGATGTTTTAAAAATGATGATTATGACAATCATGTCTATCTTCTTATATCCAGCTAACTGTGATATCATCATCAGGGATTAGACTAACAGTGGGAGAAGATGTCTAATTTTGACTACACCTTAGACCTCAAGCTGGTAATGGACTTGAAGAAGATACAGTCAGATCCAAGAAAATGAAGCCAGCTCTACATATCTTAATCAATTTAGCAGAAGTTTATCAGAATTTACAGGGCCAACCAAATTGTAGGTTTGGGACTGAATATTAAAGTTAAGTGGCTCTGGGGACAGAGAACCTGGTTTTTCAGCAGGAGTGGTTGGACCTGACATCATGCCTAAGGCCTGCTTCACATGCTCTTTGGCATGATTCTGAGAAGATTCTAACCACCAAGATTTGAAGGCTATGGACCTTAGCCTTCAATTCTGACAGTGGCTAGAAGGAGTGTCTGGCCTCAGGCTAAACTTCCTCCATGGTTACATTTAAGGGGGACATCTTCTCAACTAGGAAGGAAGGAAAGCTGTATAGTAAAAAGCAAAGCAAAACAAAACAAAATGATAACATAGACATGCACATGCACATTTATGAGTATTCTTCTAGCCAATGGAGCTGTCAGTAGTCCTGTTCGCATTTTGCACTGGCATCTTTGATGATTCCCGTTGCTTTGTTTCATCATTAACATCTAAAATTTAGACTCCAAATGATCTCTGTCCTTTTTACTGGTTTATGATCTTTTCCTTGTATCCTGTGGTTGTTATTAATGCAAGTTACCAACCATTTTCGTTTCTATCTTTTGGTTATGTGATTAGATCATATTTTCTCATTCCCTTGAGCTTGAGTTTGGACATTTGTTTTATTTTGGTCATCAAGAGCACATGGAAATAGACTTCTGTGTGTGGAACTCTAAGAGTCTGTGCCTGATTTGCCACAGTTACGACATGGCTGGTGATCACTGGTGGTGACAGATGGAGCCTCTGTCAGCCTAGGCCCTGCAGGGATTATGGTGAGTAAAGCCACCGGCCAATTTTCATGGATAGGAATCAGGGCAAAAAAAAAAAAAATCCTTTATTGCCTTTAATACTTTACAGTGTTTGTTACATGAGATCATTCTAGCTGACCTTGCTCTCACATCCCCTCCTGCCACCTCAGGTAGTGTTGTCTCAAGGTCCAGATTAACTTCACAGCATGTATTCCTCACACAACATGTATTCCTTCCAGCTCCAGCTTTCACCTGTATGCATTAGAGCTAAGCTGCATGTCCTGCCTCAGATTTCCACTTTTAGTTTCCTCTTGGATACCAAGTCGGTATTTTTGGAGTGTACTGCATTCAATTCCTTCTTTGTGTAACTTCTCTATCTGCTGTGACATTGTCATTCATTTTTCTAGTCACTGAGTTTTTAGTCTGACTCACTCTCTGACTTCATCCCCACTTTTAACTAGTCACCCAATTCTTTTTTATCTTTATTTGTGAGGTCTCTTGAGTTTATCTTTAGTGCTCTCCCCTACTACCGCCTAGGCTTTGTTATAGCTAGGATGAAGGCATGAATCAGTTCCCTTATTTGTTGACCAGGAATGCCTAAGCAAAACACCACAAATGGGTGGCTTAAATAGCAAAGATTTATTTTTTTTCACAGCTCAGGAGCCTGGAAGTTCAAGATCAAGGTGTCAGCAGAATTGATTTCTTCTGAGGCTCTCGCTTGGTTTGCAAATGGTTGTCTTCCTAGTGTGGCCTTTTCTCCATGTACATGTACCCTTGGTGTGTCTTCTTTTTCTAGAATGACAATAGTCATTTTGGATTAGGCTCTGACCCTATTATCTTTTTGTAAATTATCAATTACCTCTTTAAAGGGCCTCTCTCTAAATACATACTGGTGGTGAGGGCATCAACATATGAACTGGGTGTGGGGGGCACAAATCAGTTCACAATGGTCCATCCGCCAGCCATACTGAAGTTAGGCTTTGACTCAGGAATTAGTGCAGGAATGTGCATCAGTCAGTTTGCTGTTGTTGTAATAAAATGCAAGAGACCATCCACTTTTATGAGAAAGCAGACTTGTTTAGCTTACCTGGCATTGGCTCTGTTCTGGTGAGGGCTCTTTTTGGCTACATAACCTCATGGCAGATGGCATGGGGGAAGCATGTGTGGAAGCAAATGATTACTTTCTCAGACAGCAAGGCAGAGAGGTGGGTGGGCAAGGCTCAGGATTTTACAACAAGCTTTTCTGGGGAACTACCAAGTGGCCCTATGAGAATTACCTTAATCCCTTCCAAGGGCACACCTTCCATTGCCTGAGGCCTCCCACTAGATCCTACAGGTTCTATAGTATCTCCCAGAATTGCCACCTGAACCCATGGGGGAAACAAACCATACCCAAAGCATAGCAGAAGGATTCCATGCCAACAGCTGGGTTTAGAAGCCAAGGTCATCTAGCTCAATGTAGTCTGCAGTGGCAAAGATTGGTGTAAATTTGAGTTCCAGACTCAAAAATGTTATTCAAAAATAGCTCAAGCTGTATACTGAAAGCTGAAATGCCTTGTAACTGGTGGCAGCAATTGTGATTGTCTTATCAGATCAGTTGTGTGATGATAGGGACACTGGAAATTAGCTTTAAGGAGATTCCCTTGTCTTTGCCATTTGTATGTGTGTACCTTTTCATATGTATACATTTTTACATTGCCATGTATATACATCCACTGTTTGGATCTTGAGGGTTCCCCAAAAGCCTCGTGTACCTGTGAATACTATGGATGGTTGGGAGGTGGGGCCTGGATGGAAGGGGCAGGTGCTTGGGGATTGAACTGGAGGGGTGTGTGCTGGCTTTACCCTTCTTCCCCGACTTGTCCCTGTTCCATTATGCTGTGAGGATCTCTGTCTCTGGAGCTCTGGTTTGGCCCTGGGCTCAGGCCATGTGCTTCCACCATTTCCCAGCTGCCCACCCGTGAATAGACTGGGACCTTCTGAAACTAAAATAACCTTTCCTCCCTAAAGATATGGATGTTGGACATTGACTCTCAGTGACAAAAAGTAGCTAAAACATACACATATGTGACATATGATTAAAATGATATGGTTCTATAGGTTATTTGATAAAAACAATAGTCTTTCAATACAACTTTTTGTTATAAATGTGTCTGTAGAAATTTTTTGTTTAAGTAATTTTCCTAGTCTTTGAAATAGTAGTGTTTCAGACATTTTCAAGAACCAGAAAACATCTTTGTGATTGAGGTCATCTACGTGTTATAAATGATTTGACCAAGGTGTAGTGACTGGGTTCCCATGTTCCTTAAATAAACTCCGTTTCTACCCAGACAGAGTCAACTCTGAGAACTTGAATTGCAAAACCTTAATGTCCAGACTTTGGCTCCAGGCTCCCAATCCGATGCCCAGACTGCAATTTATCTTAAAAACTATCGTCAAACACACATTCCTAAAGCATTGCTTTCACCAAGTCCATCTCTGTCTACAAATTCTTAGGGAATCTTAGGTATTATTATTTCAGCTTCATGTCTTCTCAGTTGCAACATCAGTTTGAACTAGTGAAAGCCAAAAGATCATTTATTGGCTACCATAGCTATGAAGTTTAAAAGAGCAGTTATAACTTCAGGCACTGCATTCGGGGGCTTAAATTACACTCTAAGGGCTGACAACTGACTCTAGGTGGGCTCAAAGACAGACCCTAGCTACTTTACTTTTGAAGAAGAGATAGAGAATGCTCCTCCCATTCCCTACCAAGCTCTCATTGATCTGGTGTGAGTCAAATATCCTTCACTGTATCAATCAATGCCCAGAAGAATAGGATTTGAATGGACCAGTCTGGGCCATGTGTCAAGTGCTAATGTGGGAAAGATGGGCAGAGTACCTCTAGATTAAGGAGAAACAATTTCTCAAAGGAAAAAATGTCTCAACAGAACAATTTCAGAAACCCACCACCTTTTGGGCAGTGTACTCTCCATGCTTCCAAGTTAGACTGGCTGGTTTCTTGCCCTTCAGAAGAGGTGGGCTCTGAGCTTTCTCAGGAAAACAAGCTCTGGATTTGAGGGAAACAAGTAGCCACTGAAAACTAGAGAAGATTGTCCTGGGCAGGACGGCTGTGCACTGGTTCTCTGGTTTCCTAACTGGTCACTGCTTTTTAAAACTGGTCAAAGTCACTTTTCTCTAGTGCTGGAAGCATCACCAGCTACTTTCCACTGAGCCCGGCAGGAGGCCCTGTGTCTTCTTTGACAACTCTCTCCCTTCATCTACAGAGAAATGGGCCCTTGTTTCCTGCGGTTTCCTTTAGGCTAATCTGAGGAGTGTGAAAGAACCCATTTAAAGGGGTCTGATGAATAAGGACAAAATAAAGATCAAACCCCCTACACAATCAAAAGCTGTTTGTTAACAGGCAAGTTGTTCTTCAAAGCCTTTATCAGGAGAAGGGAGATTTATCTTGAAACACTATGTGAAGAAAGTAGGCGGGGGGCATTCATTTGAAGTTTTAAACACATCACTGCTGGTCGGGCAGCTGGGATCAGAATTACCAGTTGGTCTCTGGGGTTAAGTGGGCGGCACTGATAGAAAGAGTCTGAGTTAAGTAACAAGTCATCCAGTGGTAGGTAGCGTTTATTGGTGGAGTCTTCCAGGTTCTGCCCTCTACCTGCTGCAAGTTGAATAAGCTCTTCCCTAAATCTAATCCCTGGTTTAGGAAGGTGAGCTAGGCTGATGTCGTGTAAACCATATACCCGCTTTTCAGATGACAGACACATCTTAGCGGCACTGGCTCCCTTAAGCCAGCACTGCAATGGAGGCACGATGTTGCTTCCAGGCCTGGTGGACACACAGTGCTGCCGTGACTACCGAATGCTACCTCGAACAGCGCTGTTCCACACCTCCCTGGACCCATACTCCATGTCGTGACTGGTTTTTCCCTTCTGTTGACAGCACAATTCAAGCCAGCTCTCCTTGTCACCTCCACCTCCTTACCACCCATTCTCTCCTCACTCCAGTACTGTCAGGGTTTCTCCATGAGCCGCTGTACCCAACTCTGTCTTTTCAGATTCATTAATAATTTTCCTCTGGGTGAAGCCCCTGGTCAATGACCTCACCTTGTTTGTTTTCTTGGCTGTGAGATGACCACACTCTCCTTCTTTAAACACGTTTTTTCTCTGAGCTTCTGACACCTCTTCTGGCTTGGTTGTTCTGTGTAGATGAGACACATAGCAATCCAACATTGTATAACTTTGGGTAAACTGTTCCTGGGTCTTCGTTTCTACATTTGTTGAGTGATTCAGTTTTTGGTAGATGGTTCCTAGCTTTTCTATCAATATTGTCGTTCTAATTCACTCATGTCACCTTAAAGAAGCTCAGGCTACATTCTTTCAGGAATGTGATTGAATAATAATTTAGAGATGATTCCAAATAATTTCCTATCTACAACTTTATCTTAAAGACATAGAAATTTGAACAGAATTTTTTTCATAGCTGTGTACATCTTAGTTTTATTAATAATTGAATAAATATTTATTGGACATCTTTTCTGAGCTAGGCACCATGCCATTAGCTGGGATAAACATGAGTAAGACTGAAAATGGCCTAGGAGAGGGACTGAATGCTGAAAATCTGCCATGGACATGAGCACAAGATGCCATGGAAGCACCAGGAAGAGGATGAGAGTTTTTGAAGAAAGAGATGACCTTGGGCCAAATATATAACCTCTCAGCTTTTCAACTGTTACTGTAAAATGAAAATAATACCTCTGGTTCTTTCTACTAAACCAAGTTGTGATTTTTGAAGATCATCTCAAAAAAGTGTGAAGAAATGCTTTGCGCATGTTGTGGTTAGGATCTGGAGTGTCCCCCAAAAGTCTTGTGTATTTTGATGGAACCATGTAGTGTTGGTGGATTGGGGTCTGGGCTGGAGGGGTGGATTACAGTTAAGTTAAGATTAACAGTGTGTAGTGGCCACACCTGGATGCAGGAGGGACTGGATACTGGGTGGAGACCTGGAAGGATACATAAGCTACACCTGCCTTCCTGGAGGATTGGGATTAGTCTCAACTAGCCTCAGCTTGTCTTCCTGTTTGTCCGGGGAAGCTGCCTTCACCTCTCTCTCTGCCATGTACTTTGATTGTTGCCGGCCACCCCTGAATGGACTGTGACCTTCGAGACTGTGAGCTAAAATAAACCTTTCCTTTCCTGAGTTTGTGGGTGTCGGGTACTGAGTCACAGCAACGAAAAAGTAACTAAGACAGAAATTGGTACCAGAGGAGTGGGGTCGTTGCTGTACTTTACCTGAAGATGTGGCTCAGAAGTCTTTGGAACCAGTTTGCAGAAGGAATTTGGAAAAGTTTGGGGATGCAAGCTGGAGAAGCCTTTGAGTGCTCTGAGCCGAGCTTGAAGGGAGAATCTGGTCGGAGCTCAGAAGACCAGAATGCTGATAGAAGTGTGGATTGGAAAGGCCAGGCTCAAGAAATTTCAGATGGGAAGGAGGACTGTATCGGCAAGTGGCCTAAAAACCATGTGTGCTGCGCTCTGGCAAAAAGTTTGTTGGAATTTTGCCCTTGTCCAGAGACTTTGCCTGAAATTGAGATTAAGGGCGGTGGACTGCTTATTCTGGTGAAGGAGATCTCAAGGCAGACTGAAGTTCAAACTGTTACATGGCTACTGTTTGCGGCTTTTAGCCAGCTTTATAGTGAAGGACAGGAGACAATGGCAGAGAAAACAAATGTAAAAAGATTGCAGTCTGGAGTGGAAAAGCATGTGGCTATTCAAGAGACTAACGTTAAACAGAAACCAAGAAGTTGGAATCAGGACTGTAAAAAAGAGGCCTTCACAGTGACTCAGGAATCTGCAAGATCTCACCCTTTGCCAACTAAAGAGTGCCAAGGCAAAAGATCTTGTCCTATGAAGAGTTGCCCAGGACTCCCTGTAGGACCAACGAGGGAAGTGTTTGCTGGAGTTCAGCTTCCTAGAGTTCAGCAGTTCAGGCACTCAGAAGCTGCTGCAACCGTGGCACAAAGGAGCCAGATTCCTGCTCAAGCCAGGGGCGGATCTTGGAGATGTCCACGCGGTCTCGGCTTTACAAGCTTGCAGAGGCCAAGAGTTGCGGGTTCAGGGAGGCTTCCACCCAGGTTTCAGAAGAAGGCCTTGGAGGCCAAGCAGTGTGCCCCTGGGAGGGCAAAGTGTGAAGTTGTGAAGGAGAAGCCTAAGGTTCAGTGGAGAGCCCAAAAATTTGGAAAAGCCAGGAGCATGGATTGTCGGCTGGAAAACGCAGCAGTCTGTGAGTGGATCCAGCCCAAAGGAGAGAAGATTGGGGTTGCAGCCAGCAGCAGTGCCACAGGGATGGGACCACTCAGGCCCCTTGGAGTTCATGCCTCACCACAATTTGCTCCAGTTGCTGGACATGGAGCTATAGGATTTAACCCTTGCCCTGCTGGATTTAGGAATTGTTCTGGTCCTATTGCCTTTTATTACCTTATTCATCCCTTTTGGAATGGAAATGTTTACCCTGTGCCATTTTATGTTGGAAGTGCTTAACTCTTTGGTTTGAACAGGAGCTCACAGTTAAAAGTTTGTCTTACATCTCAGAGGAGAGGAGACTATGGACTTGGAGTTTCTTTAGCAGTGCTAAAACTGTTAAGACTTTGGTGACTCTTGGAGAAGGACTAACTGCATTTTGCATGGGGAGAAGGACATGAGTCTTTTGGTGGACAAGGGTGGAATGTTGTGGTTAGGATCTGGAGTGTCCCCCAAAAGTCTCGTGTATTTTGATGGAACCATGTAATGTTGGTGGATTGGGGTCTGGTCTGGAGGGGTGGATTGCAGTTAAGTTAGGATTGATGGTGTGTAGTGGCCACACCTGGATGCAGGAGGGACTGGATACTGGGTGGAGACCTGGAAGGATACATAAGCTGCACGTGCCTTCCTGGAGGACGGGGGGTGGGGGGGGGGCGCGGATATTAGTCTCTACTAGCCTCAGCTTGTCTTCCTGTTTGTCAGGGAAGCTACCTCCACCTCTCTCTGTGCCATGTACTTCGATTGTTGCCAGGCATCTCTGAATGGACTGTGACCTTTGAGACTGTGAGCTAAAATAAACCTTTTGTTTCCTAAGTTTGTGGGTGTCGGGCATTGAGTCACAGCAACGAAAAAGTAAGACAGTGCACCTGAGAAGTACTGTTAGGACCTTAAAGAAATAGCCCACAGGTGGCAGGAAGAGATTGGGGAGCAGCCTCCATTTAATCATTAGAGCAGCAAGGCCTGGGGCCAGCTCCACACAATCCTCTGAGGATGCTACTTCTTCCTTCAAGCAGCTGTTGTGTGGTATGTCATTGTTCCAAAGAAGTGCAAAAAAGCTGATACAGGGATAAGATGAGACTTTGGGGGTGATTCTCTGCTTCCACATTTTAGTGTTTCCTTCTCTTCTCCTTCGTTTCTGAGTGTTCTGGAGTCATGCGTTTGACCACTGCTATAGTTTGGATGGTGAGTGTTCCCCGAAAGCCTCATGTATTTGGAACTGTGTGTTATTGAGAGGCAGAGCTTGGGTGGAAGGGGTGGATGTTTGGGGTTTTAACTGGGAAGGATTGCATTAACTTGTTGAGATTGGAGGTTGCCAAGTGCAGAGTTTTCAGGTGTTTGTTACTGACTTGTGAACTAGGAAAAGAGCTCTTCTTTTGGGTTGATACTGGCTCTCTCTTGTATACAACAGTCAACTTATTATCCCTTAGTCTCTCTTCAGTTGCCCTTTATCCTCTTTACCTCTCTCTTTTTCCTCTCCTATTTTTCATTGATTCATTTTCAACAAATATTTATTGGCGACTTACTATGTTCTGGCGTCATGTGGGAAAACAACATGAACACACCTGACTGAAAGTACAAATATATACCTGGCGACTTGGGGGAAGCTGATTCTACCAGGCAAAATGACCAGGTAAGGCTTCAAAAGGGTCTTTCAGGTACAGCGTCTTGGGAAAAAAAGGCTCTTCTCAGCTCAGTTTTGAATCTGAATCTGCAGAAACAGAGTGCCTGCTAGGTGGAGACAACAGCATGAACAGAAATGGAAGCCATATAATGTGTCTTGAGTGTGTCAGGGCAGTGTTCCCCAATGTAAGGAACTGGTTTAATTGAACACCCCTCTCCCAAGGATATGGATGAGGGAGATGGGGAAGGAGAGAGGTTACTTGTTATGCAGTAGGTTGTTGAAGGATAGTTTTGAAATGGCCAGCAGCAGCAGGAGGAGAGCGGGGAGTGAAGCTTTGCCTCCTATCAAATTGGCATTAGAAGCTAATAGCAAGCGAGCAAGCAGACGGGAGGTGGAACTTCGTTAGCTGCTCACATCTTACTGGTGCTCATCTATCCTGGTGGCCCTGACCTTCCAAGGCCACACAGACTAGCACCTGCCTGCAACTTGGGGATTGGGGCCCCCAAGTTAGAGGGTGAGATGTCAGAGCAGGCAGGAGACCACCTACCTTTGTTTCTCAAGTTTTCCCCAGATGGATGCATAAATCCTCACTCAGCCATGAGAGTTCTATTTCTTACATAAAATCTTTCCCTCTTCCAGTTTTGAGGGACTAATCTCTGTACAGTAAGCTCTTCCAAAGCTTAACTAAAGAATTTAGGCATAAAAGGATGCCAAAAGCAACATGAATGCCTTCAGTTCAGTGAGTGAATCCCTGCTAAGTTACAGAAATTATTAATATATTCAGACATCCATGATGTTATGAGCCTGCTCTCTCTGCGTGACGAAATAAGCCACTTGATAATGAAAGTCTCAGGCCTCAAGGAGCCCTGTGGTATACCTCTATACACCAACAAGTACCTTGAGGACAGAACTAAGGTCTTATTTATTATTGTAAGCCTATTGTAGTACATTTTAAAAACTTGTTGGCTGATGGTACTAATATGAACAGTCACTTAAGGACATGTTTTGTGTAATTTGAGAATAAGAATAAGGTTTCAGCACCAATTTTCTAGGAAGACAATTGAGACTAAGTGACGAAGAGATTTGCTCAGCCTTTCTACCAAAATTTGGCAAGGTTTTTTGCCGAGTTTTGGTCCCATGGTGAGCTCTGTATGGCCTTGGCAGAGCCAGGCCTGTCATGTCTACCACATGGCTGCTCTCCTGCGGTGCCGAAGGAGGAGGTCTTTTGGAGACAATCACCTTCTGTCTCTGGGCGCTGACATCTGGAAGGTGGACGACCAACAGGCCTTGGCCAGGCCTCCTGGCCCTTCAGCTTGCCTCATGTTTGTTGGAACCAGTTTTCAGGAAAAAGCCACAACGGCAAAGGTCACCTTCTGGACAAATAATTCTGGTCCAGGGGCACCAGATGCATTTGGGAATCTGAGGCAATGAACAAATGAAGAAGTCACTTTGTTTTAAAAGAGGATTTCCAAAGAACGGGGACTGTCCTTTGCTCAATAGGATTGGCACTGTATAGAGAAGTGACTGAGGGTGGCTTGGTTAGAATCCAATTTTAGTAATTAGTTCTATTCACAATAAGGCGTGTTAATAGGTCCCATGTTGAGCCGGCGGAATCCCCTGTCTCAGGTGCCAAGTGCCAATTAATGAGATCAACATTAGTGTCCCACAGGTAAACACCCAATCTGCATCCATTCTCTTAGGGCTGAATTCAGGCATTTTCCTCAGTAGAAGCTTGAGTATGGCCCTGAGATACAGGAGCTGCGTCTGTTTGCCCATCCCTGTCTTAGTGCCCAGCTTGTCCCAGGACATCTGTGGTGGGGTGCAAAAACCCCAACAATTCTTCCCTTTCATCTATGCTCACCATTTGCAATATGACTTTGGTCTTGTGCCTTGTTTTAGCCATGCCACTTGGCAAGAGTGGCATGATTCTGTTCTAGGCTTATACTTCAAGGGGCTTTCCATATTTCTCTCCTTGGACTCTTTATGTGAATGAGCTCGAGGGGGTCTGCTGAAAGATGAGAGACACAAAAAGCATTCACCTTTCTTGCTCCAAATGAGGACCAGCCAAACTCTAGAAATATGATGCTTGGATGACCAATAGCCAACCATAGAGGCCTGAGGGTGCTGGGTATGACAAAGAATTGTCCAGCTGGGCCTATCCAAGGACACACAAAGAACTGTGAACTAAAGAAATGGTGACTGTTTTAAGGCGCTAAGTTTAGAGTAATTTGTTATGCTACAAAAGCTAACTGATTAAGTACCCAATATATATTTGTTGAGAGGTGGATGAATTATTAATGATATGTCATCCAATTGTAAATAATTCGCTCAGCCACCCTCTTTCATATTATTGCTTTGAATTTTTTTTGCTTAACACTTAACCAAAAGAAGAAAATTTCTTGTTTGCTTATTGACTTATTTGTTTACTAGCCTCTTTCCAGTGTGAAAGCTCCAGGAGAATAGGAGGAGATTTTGCCTATTTTGTCTTAAAATGCCAACAGTGTAGAAAAGTTCTTGATGTGTGAGTGGTTTCTCACTAAATATTTATTAAATTAAAGGCTGACTGGATTTTACTAGTATCACTGATAGGCTAGCTGACAAGAGCTTGGGAAGAGGATATAGTATGTATTGGTTAAGGTGCCCTTTGCTCTCTGTGTATTTTCTTTAGTTCCTTTCTCAGTAAATTAGCATTTACTGAAGTATGGTGGGCAGAAATAAAGGATCCTACATCTGTGGAGATTTGTTATGTTTTATTTCTTTTAACTCAGGTCTTGGTCCTCTGCTTCCCTTCCTTGGTTACTTGAATATCACTTATGACAATGTCAAAATCAACATAAGAAAACAGCAGCTGCAGAGATTTGTTTCTGAGATGATCTTTTTCTTCCTTCCCTTCTTTTACCTTGATGGTATTTATCTTGATGTCTTGGTATTTACCTTTGGCATTTCCCTTATTTAGTCATGCTTGTTATCTATCTTAGGCTTCAGTAGACAGAGAAATCACAGCGAGAATGGTGGAGGCTGGGTTTATGCCATAAAAGTAGAAATCTGTTTTTTCACTTGTGAATCAATAATAAAAATGGAAAATGCTCCTTTCAAATGGAACATCCCCCAAATGAAATCTTTCTCTTGTTTCTCACCAACTATTGCTAACAAAATAAGGTTTATCTTTTATAAGGAACAGCATAGATAATTAACATTTTATTGCCATTTCATCTTGGAAAAAAACATAGTATAGTTGGATTCAAATTTGAGTCTTATTTTTAAATGGCCAAAATTATGGTAGGTTTCTTTTGCCTTAAGGTCAGAAACTCCAGCATCTAACGTCAGTTGGAATTAGATGAATCTTGACTTTCCCAGAAAGCTTTTGCACTGTCCATATTATTGCCTTCTATCTCTAGAGCTGAATAATTTTTTTTTTATGAGTCAAAAGAATGTGTAAGTTTCTAATGTGGACACTCTAGACAATTTCAGTACTGTCACAGATTACTACAGTAATTTTTACTTTAGGAGGGAGGCCAAGAGGTAGGAGGAGCCTTCCTCTACTGTAAAAATTACCCCTCCTGGACAACTGCCCCCCTGGCTTCTCCTCAAGACTGGCTCTGACCATGAGACACACACGCCACATGTGACACAATGTATATGTCAGACAGAGTGCACAGTGCTCAGAAAACCTCATATGAAAGATTTCAGCTAGGTCCATTAAAGCCTTAACTTTTAAAAGGCAGTATGCTCCAATTCTGTGGGAAATTTCTGGCTTGCTAAGGTTTTTCTTTCCCTACCTCCTTTCCATGTGGGACTTGAGACCATAAAGTTTCTTTCTCTTCCTCTCTGTTTAGGGATGTTTCTTTGCATTCACATCAGCCCATTAGGACACTCACTTCAAGGGTGACTGAAAAGGAAGGAATACAGCAGAAGGCCACCTGCACCTCTCCCCGTCATTGACATTTCAAAGGGGATTTGTTAAGCACTGACTGGTGCTTGATATCCTCTAGAGTCCAAATTTATTGTTGAGAAATCTTAGGCCTTCATGGTGATCCATTCATTTTCGATTCACTTGCAGATGAAGCTTAGCAACATGTTAGAAGACAATGTCCCACACACATCCTTCTCTTGCGTTTATTTAGTTACTACCTGTTTTTATGGGTTTTGTAAACTGAGCGTGTTAGCCTTGTACCTGTGAACCAATTTTTGTAAAGATCACATTCTAGAAAATTAATGTAGGGGTGGCATTTTGAAGAGAAATCTTTTCCTTTGGACAGCACCTCAGTTTCTCATTTGTCCACTTCAGTGCCCTGACCCTCGTTTGCATGTATTAGGAACCTCAGATTGTGGAAAACCGAAGGATGGGAATCAAAATGGGGATGACAGGAAGCTCAGCAGGAAGATATTAACACTAATTAGAATACTTTTTCCTGATCATAGATAATGATGGCTTTCTTTGTTCAGCATCCTGAGTAAATCCTCTCACTGCACATTTCCATACTCTGAACCAAATCTGAGCATCTGGATAGAACTGCTGTTACAGCTGAATTAGCCATTCTAATTAGAGAAAGTAGGGAGTTGCCACGTGTTTCCATTCCTAAATCATCTGTGATGGGGGGGTTTATGAAGCTTTTCCTAGAAGGACAAAGCATTAACTCTGACATGACCTATTAAGCATGTGCAGGAGCTCAGGAAGGGCAGGGACACACATAAGTATTTGGAATTGACACTTGCTCTTGCCCCTCCACTGCACTGTCTCTGTGCTGAATGAATTCCACTTTTATCTTGCTTTTAAATAAAAATTTATGGATGGCAGCTGAGGTCCTTCTTAGGGTCTTTATGATTTGGGATTAAGATCCTTAAGTGTTTGGGCACCTCATTAGTGTGTGCACACTAGCCACTTGTATGTAGTCAGTGGAGGGAAAAAAAATGAAGGAGGAGCAGGGGAGGACAAAGGGAAAATAATATTTTCAGGCAAAATGATAATGTTTACAATTATTAGTATTAAATTATTATGATTTTAGTGGGACAATTAAAGGGCCTTCTTTAAGAATTAAAGATTTAAGAATTAAAAACCTTGGAGAAACCCATATTTTCAGGTCCCCTTTCTGACCAGCAGAAGCTTTACTCTCCTTTTCCCTTCTATCCTTCTTCTTTCCCCCTTTGTAATTTTCCCAATAAAATAGTCTCTTCACAACCTGCAAAAAAGAATTAAAGATCTTATGTTACCCCAAGTATAATACAATAACAATCTTAGCCAAAATTTAAACTCATTTTGAAAGTAGAAGTCTAGATACTGTATTAGGTACCTTTTTGTGGCTATGACAAACTACCTGGCATAAAAACCTTAAAATCTGAGATTTGTCTTGGCTCATGGTTTGGGGGGCTTCAGTTGATGCCTGCCTGGCTCCCTTGCTTTAGGTCTACAGTGCGACACAAATATACTGGCAGAAGGGAATGGCCAGTGTGTGACATTGATCATGCTTTTTCAACTTGAATGAGTTGAAATACCTAGCAAATCCGTAAGGCACAGCTTTGGCTGTGTGTGGGTGACTAACAGGTAGGCCAGCAGACTGGAAGAAGCAGAGAAGAGATACCCTGGATGTAAGGTACCAACCAATAGACTTGGACAGAATAAAAAAGTAAAGAAGAAAGATCCTCCTTCCTTCCTTCCTTCCTTCCATTTTTGAGACAGGATCATGCTCTAGTACAGGCTGTTCCTGAATTCACTATGTAGCCCAAGTTGGCCTCATATTCATAGCGTCCTCCTGCCTCAGCTTCCCAAGTGCTGGAGTTACAGGCATGAAACACAACGTCTTGCTTATGAGGTACTGGAGAATCAAACCCAGAGCCTTGCACTTGGTAGGCAAGTGCTATAACTCCAGTGCTATTCCTCCAGCACTGCTCTCTTTTTTTCCTGGAAAAGCTCTGGTCTTTGCCGTGACCTCTGGCCACCAGTCTCTTTCAAGTCTTCTCTATACAGACAGCCATTTTGGGCTTTTCTACCTCTACTTCTGTAAGCCTACCTAATTAATCTCTTTGCATAACTTTACACCTATATTTTCTATTACTTTAGTTTTTCTAGAGAACTCTAACTAATACAAGAGGAAGATTGCTCACTTCATAGCAGCTGGGAAGCAGAAAGGGAAAAAGCCAAGAGGCTGGGGCTGGGGGACCAGATGTGGTCCCCAAGTTCACATCCCCCCGTGATCCACTTCAACTAAGTCCCACCTCCTATTTTCATCATTTCCTAATATGGCATTAAATCATGACATTATCACTGTATAAATCCACTTGAATCTAGAGCCCTCACAGTTCCAAAAAAATCCCATCAGCTGACAAACAACACTTCAACACATGAATTAAGGGGGACATTTCAAATCCATGCCATAACAGATATCAAACATAAATTCTGAATATTGGAATTCTAAAAATTTTAAGAAAACAGTAAAATATGCAAGCAATGTTTAACCACATAAAACCTGCTTTAGCTAGCTCAATCTGGGCTTGTTGGGCTGAACTAAATAGAGATGGATGCTAGGACACAACCTTAAGCTCTAAACAAAGCCCACATCCTTATGCTTCTGTTGGAACTCCGAAAATGATATCCCAAAGTTTTGCTTAGACATACTGAGCTAAGGCAGCCATAGGGTCTCTCTGACCTGCCCCTCCTCCCTTGTCTTTGAATCCTCTTTCTCTCACAAAGAGCATGTCTCAGATGGAGTTTTCCTGGGGAGACACGGCTCAAATGTCTATTAACCCCAGATAGAGCATGGCCAATAGACCAAAGTAATGTTTACGCAAACTCCAACTTGATGAACCAATGAGGTTACTGGGGTTTCTTAGAGAAGTACGGGTAGCGGGTTACCTATAGAAGCGTGGATGCAGGAGCATGGGTAAGGGGCACTTACAGGCCTATGAGTGACTCAAAAGGCAGCCTCCTCACTGAGAGCTCCACCCTAGGCAAGAGGGACGCCTCAGGAAAACTGCGTACTGCCCCCCTGGGACTTGCCTTCCTGGTCGGCCACTGCTCTTCCCTCAGAACTTGCTTTTCTCTCGGAATTCACTTCCCTCGCTGGTCTCTTGCTCATTCTTAGGACTTCCCTTGCTCTCTCTAGCTCTGTGGCCTCAGTGCCCTTAAATACCCAAGGTGCAGTGTTTCTACTCAGGAATGAGGGTGTGCTCCATGTGCCAAAGGGCCGCAGGGTGGTGCCACAAGCTGAAGAGTGTGCCCCATGAGCTCTAGGTTTCAGGGTCTTGAGCTACCACCCTAAGGCATGGGCTGGGCTGCTGGCCCTGAGGGTCCCCCCTAGCCCCTCTGTGAGTCTCATGAGCCTCCCTGTTCTCTTGGGAGGTAATATTCCAATTTGGATGAATCTGCCACACGACAACAAGCAAATGCTCTCTCTGAAGTTCTTCTATCTACTTAACGGCTGGATCCTTGAGAGCACATTCCATTGTTGCGAATCCCTTCCTAGGTATCTCATTGGCTGGAGCGAACCCAGGCCCGGCACAGGAAAGAAGACTGGACTGGGCGCCATATCTGGAGCCCATGTGAACGCTGTTCCTGGCTATTATCTGTTCTTTAGGCCCATTCATCTCCCCTAGAGATAATTTACTCTTCTTCTAAAATTGCCTATGTTTTCTACCTCCCTGTGCTCTGTGAAGAGAGTATTTAGGCTACAATCATCTGGCCCTTCTTTGAGTTTCATATTTTATTTTGTGTAGCTACTGTGCACATGAGTATATTAATAAATTGGTATGCTTTTATCTTTTTTGATTATTTTTCTATTTTTCCTTAATATCTTTTATCAGTGCATATTGGTTATACACATTAATGGCTTTAACTATAGCAGATTAATACATGAACATATCCTACTTTAATAGTTTTCTATGATCACCCCTTGCTCCATCTTCCCACCCCAGTTTTACATTTTTTGTTTCAGTGCATGAATTGACTTTGATTATATTCATCTCCCCATTTGGCTATTCTTACACATCTTTTCCCTCTCCCTTTACTCCTTTGTCTAATAATAGTCTCCCTTCTATTTTCTGCAAGCTTTCGCAGATTTCATATGTTATGGAAACCATATGATGCTGGTTTTTCTGAGTCTAACTTATTTGGTTCAACGTGATGATCTCTGTATCCATCCACATTCCTGCAAGTGACATTTTTTTTAGTGGCTGAATAATACTTTATTGCACTACATATATTGCATTTTCTTTATCTGTACATCTATCTGTTGATGGGTACCTAGGCTGGTTCTATCTTGGCTGTTGTGAATTGTGCCACAACAGACATGGCTATACAGGTATCCTTATAGTGCACTGACTTGAATTCCTTGGGGTACTTACCAAAGAGAAGTATAGCTAGATAAAATGGCAATTCTGTTTTTAGTGCTTTGAGGAACCTTTGTACAGATTTCCATAGTGGCTGTACTAAATTACATTCCGACCAGTAGCGTAAAGGGCTCCTTTTTCCCTGGATTATCACCTGCATTTGTTTTCTTGTATGGTTGATGATAGCCATTTTGATTGGAGTGAGAAGGAATCTCAATGTAGTTTTGACTTGCATTTTCCTAATAGCTAAGTTATTAAGCACATTTTATATATGCATTGTACAGAAACATTTTAATTTGATGTAGTCCCATTTATTTACTTTTGCTGTTATTTCCTGTGCAAATGGGATTCTGTTCAAAAAGTCTTTGCCTGGGTGAATGGCTTTGTTTCCCCTATGTTTCCTTTTAGCAGTTTCCAAATTTCAGGTCTATACCTAGGTCTTGGATCCCACCCTAGGCAAGAATGATGCCTCAGGAAAACTGCATACTGCCTCCCAGGACTTGCCGTCCTGGTCAGCTACTACTCTACTCTTCCCTTAGAACTTGTTTTTGTGAAATTTATGAATTTTGTACAGGATGAGAGATAGGGATCTAATTTCTACCTTCTATAAGTAGATATCCCAGTTTTCCCAGCACCATTTTTTAAAGAGGCTGTTGTTTCTCCATTGTATTTTCAAATGGCTATAGTTGTGTGAAATGGCTTCTGTCTCTTTTGTTCCGTTTCATTGGTTGCTGTGTTTATTATTGTACCAGCACTATGTTGTTTTTGTTATTATGGTTTTGTAATATAGTTTGAAATCAGGTACTGGGGTATGATGCCTCAAGCCTTGCTCATTTTGCTTAGAATTGCTTTGGCAATCAGGGCTATAGGAAAGATACCTTGAGGGCATCTGAGGAATCAGCAAGATCCTGTCCTTTACTGATCCAAGGGTGCAAAGGCAAAAGACTCCTCTGAGAAGTATGTCCATGGCTGCCTGCGGAGGGAAGTATTTGCCAGAGCTCAATTGCCAGAGTTCAGCCATCCAGGCAGGTGGAGGCTGCTTCAGTCCTGGTCCAAGAAGATCAGACTATCATTAGAGCTAGTGAGAGACTTCATATTCTCCACATGATCCTGGCTTCACAGGCATGTAAAATTCAAGAGTTGTGGGGTCATGGAGGCTTCCAGTCAGATTTCAGAAGAAGGTCTTGGAGGCTAGACAGTGTGCCCCTGAGAAGGAAGACCTGAAGTTATGAAGGTGAAGTCAAAATTGCAGTGGAGACCCCAGAAATTTGGAGATGCCAGAAACGTGGATTTTCTGCAAAGGAAGGCTCCAGGCTACAGCAGATCCAGCTTAAAAGAGAAAGCATGGAGGTTGCAGCTGGAGACCATTCAATAAGGGTGTGGCCACCTGAGGCCTCTGGAGCTCACATTTCACCACAGCTTGAGCCAGGTGCTCCACAGCAGTCAGTGAAGCTGTAGACTTTAACACTTGCCTTGCTGCGTTTCAATCCTGCTTTGGTTTGATTGATTTCTATTCTCCTATTTCTCTCTGTTGGAATGGGAATGTTTACCCTGTCCCATTGTAGGTTGGAAGTGTTTGACACTTTTTTTTTTCTTTGATTTTTGCACAGGAGCTCACAGCTAAGAGTTTGCCTTAAGTCTCAGAGGAGACTGTGGAGTTGGACTATTTGGCTGTCTCGGAACTGTTAAGGCTTTGGCAATTTGTAGAGATAGACATGCATGGGAAGGTAGACATGAGTATTTTGGTGGTCAAGGTGGGAATGTTATGGTTTAGATCTGCAATGTCCCTCAAGAGTCTCATGCATTTGGATGTTGTGAATTATGTATGCGTTTTGTGTGCTGTTAGGATGGGGGTTCTCATCAGAAGGGGTGGATCACTTGGGCTTGAATCAGAGGGAAGGATTACTAAAACACTACCTGGAAGAATGTATGCCAGCTCCGCCCTTCCTCACTCACTCATCTGCCTGCCCCACCATGCAGTGAGTGGCTTCTCTCTGGCTAGGTCTCTGCCTAGCCGTTCCACTGTTGCTAGTCACCCAGGAATGGACTGAGACTTTCTGAAACTGTGAATAAAGTAAACCTTTCTGTGTTAGTTACTTTCTTGTCATTGTGACTCAATACCTGGAATGCACAACTTTAGGGAGGAAAGATTTATTTTAGCTTACAGATTCTGAAGTTTCAGGCTATTTATGGGTGGGAGGCTGGAAAATGGTGAAATTATGTGCCAGGCTAGAGGTGGATTCAGGACCAGAGCTGGAGCTCCAGAGACAGAGTTCCTCACAGCGTGGTGGAATGGAGACAACTGGGAGGAAGGGCAGATAAGACTATACCCTTCCATGTCAAGCCCCAAGTGTCCACTCCTTCCATCCAGGCCCCACCTCCCAACACTACACAGTATACATAGATACATGAGGCTTTTGGGGGACGCTCCAGATCCAAACCACAGCACATTCCTTTGTTAAATTGTGAGTGTTAGCTACTGTGTCCCTGCAATGAAAAAGTAGCTAAGATAATGGTATTGAAGTATAAAATACCGAGAGGATTAAAAATTGGTTACAAATATGTCTGGTTCTTTTATTTCTAAATCACCATATAGCATGCTGTAAGTCATCATATGTCTTATAATCAGATACTTGACATATCTCATGAAGATTTACAGGGAGTTGTTCGAATTAGAGAAGAGTTCAGCAACTCCAAAAAGCTAATTATATTCAACATACTCATATAATTACATACTTAAAATTCATATTTACTTGATATGTTTAATACTAAATTTGACCTAATTTTCAGCAGAGGGGTTGTGGTGAGGCAGGTAAAATCAGTGAAGGCAGGTTGTGTTTATTATCTGAGTCAGCCAAGATGGACCTTTGTTTTATTCGTATGCCTATATTTCAAGGTTCTGGGAAAATTGTCACATAGCTGAATATCAGAAAAGGAGAGAGCAATGCAGACTTCAGCTTCTAAAGCTACAACATCCCTGGGGTATGACTTTGCCTGGTTCATAATCAGAGAGTCTGACACTGGGTACCTAATAGGTGTGTGATGAGACAGTGGATGAATCACAGGGACAGTTACTGGAAGTGCATTTAGTGGGACATAGTGCTTCAGCTTAATGAGATGGTTGAATATTAATTTGCACGGTGTTTTAAATGCAGAAAAAACACTTTTATTCTTCACTGATGTTAGACTTTTCATGTGTGAATTGGAGATTTTAATTAGATAATCTCAAAGGTCCTTCTCCATCTAAAAGGCTAAGTGTCTATTCCCAATTATTGTAGCTAGATATTCTATATTAGTCAGTAAATATTAGGTACACATTAGCTTGGATACCTGATTAATTCCTACTAGCCTAATGGTGAAATGAGAATATGTGTAATATAGTCTGTATCCTTAGGATTCTGAGAGAAAAAGTAACACACACAAAAAAATGCACCTTGGAGTTCTTAAGAGTCAAGATTGACTTCAGAAGTTGAAAGCTGTGAAGATGGGGCTAACTTGGGTAACTACAAAAGGGGAGTATATATAAGTCCGGGTGAAAGAAAATCTGATCAAAAGTGGGAACCAGTTGACACATTCAGGGACTGGGATCATGGACATGATTCTAGAGTGAGGTGTAGAGAAAGATGGGTTCAGACAGACCAAAAACACATCCTAATAACTTAGAGGAAAAATAGAAAAGGATAGGCTGCCCACAGAGGTGCATTCTGTGCCTGCACCCTTGTCTTACACGTCTCATTCGCACATCATACAATGGGCTTTCCTCCTGGAAATGCTCCTTGCTCTGGTTTTTCTTTTTGGCTTCTCCCCTACCTCACTAGTTCTCTCAGTCTCTGCAAGCTTATCCTCTTCTACCAAACCTCTACCTGTTGATGGCCTTTGCATTTAACTTAATCTTTACCCATGGCAGCCTGGAGGTAACTTTCAATGCATCTGGCCTCTTTCTACCCCTATAGCTCCTTAGACTCGTATTCCATCTGCCACTAGACACATTCACTTGGTCACGCAAGAACTTTCTGCTCTCCTTCATGGTTCCTATTTGCATGCTAGGCCTTCCCCACTGTGACCAAGGCTGCTGCTTCTCCATCTGTGTTCTTAGTAAAAGGACTTTCCAGTTTTGCCTTGCATGTACTTGCCTAGCCAATGTTCCCATGTCACAGCTTCATTTCAGTAAGGTGTGATCTTGTGGCTCAGCTCTACCCAAAGAGTTGTTAACAGAAGTGATGTGGGTCACTTTCGGGTGATGGCTCTAAAATCATGCTGCCCTTGCTGTTTGGGATGCTGAAGACTAACACAACCCAGACAAAAATAGAAACTTTGTGGTTAAGATGGCAAGCCTGCCTTACTAACCCAGGACTCCCTACCTATGGCTTATTATATGAGACAGAAATGTCTCTACCTTCTTTGAGCCATTAGCCATTGGGTCCATCTAATATAGTAGCTTGGACTGTACCCCTAACTGGTATGTCCAGTCTTCCCCAACTAAGTAAATTATGTCTTTACCCACATAATTTTTCAAGTCAGAAGCCTATTTATAACCCATCCTTCTTCAGATCCAATTTATCAGCATGTCCTGTCAACTGTACCAAAAAGAATTTATCTTCCATTTATTCATCACAACCCAAGTTCACACATGGCTAGTACATTACCTCTTACAGGGCTATCTTGTGTATAAATCCCTTCTCCTGACTGCAGCCAGAGACAAGTTGAAAATTGTAAATGTGTCTGTCTTGTCATGCTGCTGCTTGAGATCTCTCTGTGCCTTCTTACTTCATTAGGAAAGCATCCCACGTGTCCTGAATGTAATTCTGTATGATCCAGATTGGATTCCTTCCCCAACCTCATCCGGGGTCACTTTCCCCTTGCTCACCTGTCTCTGGCACAGTGATCTCTCTTCCTATCAGCTCCTCAAACTCTCCAGCCTCCTTTTCGTCACCGGCCTCTGAGCACACATTGTCACTTCCGTGTCTGTTCTTCAATTGTTCGTGAGTTGGCTCTCATTTATCTTCTGGCATCAGATTAACACTCTCTTTCTCAGATCTCCAAGTGTATTTCATAAGAACCTATTGTTTTCACTTATAATTGTCTTAGTTATCTTTTTGTTGCTGTGACTTAATGCACAACATCCATAACTTGGGGAGGAAAGATTTATTGTAGCTTATAGTTTCAGAAGGCCTCAGTCTGTTCATGGGTGGGTGGCTGGAAAAAGGTAGAATCACATGGTGGGGAACTGGAGTTCCTGGTGCAGAGATCCTTACAGCACAGTGGAAGAGAGAGAATGGGAGAAAGGGCAGAACTAGCACATGGCCTTCCAGGTCAAGCCAAAGTATCTGCCCTTTCAACCAGGCCCCACCTCTCAACCCTACACAGTATCCATAGGAACATGAGGCTTTTGGGGGATACCCCAGATCCAAACCACAGCAATAGTACATCATGATATTTAATGATCTTTAGGAGGGAGGCTTTGTCTGTTTCATGACTGTCTTCCCCTCTAGACTGGAAGCTCAGTGGAACCAGATGCTATGTTGATATTGTTCACCTCCACAAATTCATACCATAAGAGACCTATCACAGAGCAGCTCCTCAATAAATCTAACATTTTGTGAAATAAGTAAGTAGTTGAGGAACAGGTTAAGAGCAGAGTTTAAGAAAAGCATATCTGGGCTGGAGGCATAGCTCAGTGGTTAAAGTACTCTCCCAGCAAGTGCAAGGCCCTGGTTTAACCTCAGTAGCACCTGAGCTAGGCATGGTGGTGCACATCTATAATTTCAGCACTAGGGAAGATGAGGAAGGAGAATTGCCATGAGTTTGAAGCCACCTTGGGCTACACAGTGTGTTCAGGACCAATCTGGTATATGGAGTGAGACCCTGTCTCAAAAACCAAAAGCAAACAAATTAATAAAATGATATCTGGAAGAGATATTTAAAATGGATTTTAGTTACATGTGTTAGTTTCCTAGTGGTACCATGTCAAATTCGTACAAATTGGGGATCTTAAAACAATAGCATTTATTCTTTCACAGTTATGGAATCACAAGTCTGAAACTAAGCTAACCATGGTTTCTGGTTTCTAAGGGAGGATCCTTCCTTGCCTCCTCTAGTTTCTGGTGGATTTTGACAATTCTTCAGGTTCTTTGGTTTGTGGCAGCATCACACCAATCTCTGCTTCTGTCCTCATAGGCATTCTTTCCATTGGACTCTTCTCTGTCTGTGTCTCTTCTCATCTCAAAAAGGTAGTTGTTATATTGAACTTAAGAGTTCTTCACTTGAGTATGACATCATTTAAGTGACTATGCTTGTTTAAGTCCCTATTTCTATGTAAGTTCATAGTCTGAGGTTCTCAGTGAACTCTGGAAGTATGAGAAAACCAGTGCACAATCATCAAGGTGTGAAGTAAAGAGGCCTAAACTGTACTGAAGTGAGAATAGAGAGGAAAGAGTGAGACCAAGTGGCTTTAAAAAATAACATATCAACAAGCATAGTGGCCCACACCTGTAATCCCCAAAGTTTGGGAGGTGACACAGGAGAATCATAAGTTGCCGGCTAGCCTGGGCACCTTAGTGAGATCCTGTCTCAAAATATAAAATCATAAAAGACTTAGGGATGTAGGTCATTGTTAGAGCATCTCTGGGTTCTTATGAAAGAAGAAAAGAAAAATAAAGAGAAAAGAAACAATTGGTCCTAGAATTTTAGGACTAGTGGAGAATTGAGAAGCATCATCACCTGTTAATTCTTGGGTTAGGCTTTTTTATGCCCTTTGCATGAAGTGCTTTAGGAATGATCAGAAAGTGTGGAGTACTTTTCCTACCCCATGGCCTTTGCTCGTGTCCTTCGTGCTGTCATTTCCTGCACTTTTTATTCTCTCCAAACATGCACTCATCCTGCAGATGCTAGTAGAGTCAACATTCTAAGTTTAGGCCAGGTTTCTTTTTCTCTTTCAGAGAATCAAGCTCAGTTTACAAATATTCACCCATTGCCCTGGTTATTTGATGTTTACCTCTTCTATGTAGGTTTCATATGAGCTAGGGTATGCGTGTTTCACTAAGTTGAGCGCCTGACACATAGATATGGAATGAATAAAAGCCAAAACCTCAAATATTTGACTTTGTAAGATTTCAAATCTTAATGTTGCATTCAAAAGCACAAAATATTCTTTCTTGAATAGTGGGAAAACACTGCTGTTATCTAAGAGACATAACACACTTTAGCAAAAAATTTTAATTTTGATCTTCTTTCCACTCTAAATATTGGCAAGATTAAGTTATACTGGGTTTTATAAATACAGTTCCTTGAAGACTTTGATTTTGGCTAAAAAAAAAAAAAAAACATTTCCTGAAAGATGGTCCCATGTTTTAACTGTAAAGGCATTGCTTATACTGACAAAAAAAAAATTCTCCAGAAAGGCAGAACCCTATATCCCTATCAAGGTTGCAATGGTGGTGGGGGTACAGTTCTGATCTCCCATCAAGAAAGTTCATCCATGAGCTCAATAAGCTTATGATCTCCAGTGTGAGCATCTCACCACCCACCTCAGCCTCTAGGGACAGATGGTTAGCTTGTTCTTCACAGGCAGCACAGGCCCAGAAAGGTCCCTTGGCTAGGCCATCTCTGCCCAATGTGGACCATCTCTAACAGGTATCCTTCCTTCTGGCTCTCAGTTGTGTTTGTCACAAATTTGTGCAATCTACACTCTGTTCTCAGGCTCTTTTTTCTCAACCATGCTTCCTTCCTAAGGTTGCAGTCAAAAGCTTTCTGAGCCCAGTACACTCTTGTTTCCTTCCATCTTTCATACCTTGTGCCATCCAATAAACCTGTTCTCTTAGCTCTGTCCCTACATCTGCTTCCCCAAGACCCAACTGATGACCCCAACTGTCTAGCAGTAGAGTGATAAAACATAAAATGTTATGGTTTTATTTCTCTCTTTTTTTTCAATTTTCTTTTGCTGGCTCATTTTCTCCAAAAATTTTTAGCTTATAGGCAAATTTATAGGGCCTATTTCTAAAATGAAGAATAATTCCAGAAAAAGGGTAATTCTTTTGTTACTGATGTGTGAATTCATGGAACCTGACATTGTGTTTGTTACTATCATATTCCTGTGCTTGTGCATAGTTAAGTAGTCAATAAATACTTGTTGAATGCTTGAATGTATATCTTAAATACTCCCTCCCATGGCTTATATTTATATAGAAGAGACAGGAAGGAGACGTAATAAAATGAACTTGTGGAGAAGGCTGTATTAGTGTATTAGGGCTGCTATAATAAACTGCTATAGATTGGATGATCTAAGCACCAGAAATGTATTTTCTTATAATTTTGGAGGTCAAAACCCAAGATCAAAGTGTCAGCTGAGTTCAGTTCTTCTGAGGTCTCTCTGCTTGGCTTACAGATGACCATCTTCTTCCTGTGTTTTCACATGGTCTTCCCAGTGTTTGGGTCTATGATTTAATCTCTGCTGCTAAGAACATCTGCTATGTTGGATTAGAGTCCACATTAGTGACTCCGTTTCACCTTATTATCTCTTGAAGGACCTTATCTCCAAACACAGTCACATGCTGAGGCACTGGGGTTTAGAAGAACTTCAACATATGGATTTGAGGTGGGCATACCTCAGCCTATTAGTAGGGCTCATAAAATTGCCAGTAAGTGGGGCTGGGTGAGTAGCTTCCTGGCTGAAGCACTTGCCTAGCTTGTGCAAGGCCCTGGGTTCAATTCTCCAACAGTATATAAAGATTATCTGGGCATGGTGCACACATTTGTAATCCCAGCACTTGGGAGGTTGAGGCAGGAGGATTGCCATGAGTTGGAGGCCAGCCTGGGCTACATAGTGAGTACATGATTAGACTGAACTCCAAAGCAAGACCACATGACAAAACAAAACAAAACCAATAAGCAATTCCTCGGTGTAAAGTGTTTTAATTTGTGTTGAATGTTGATGGAAATAAAAAAAATACGTTGAAAAATTAGAGTTATATGAAATAAGGAAAAGAATTCATATCTTTCTTCAAATGTCTAATTTTTATTCAAAGAGTTACATACCTGTATCAAAACAAACAGACAAATAAACAAATAAACAATGAAATATAAGATAAAAATTCCTTAGTAATTCCTGAGTGGACTTACAATGTTCATGTAATGCAAATCATAGATCAAAGATCACAACAGAGCAACAGGCCCCAACTCATAGTGACTTGTGCCTTAAACTAAGAATGACCAGTGGACTTAAAATTTATATCAAGACAGACAATATCTTTATCATTAAAACATATACTCTTTAGGAGAGTTTATAGTCACACAGAAGGACAATTTGTTTGCCAGAATAATAGTTAAAATGCTACATAATTATTTGTTAATATATTAATTTTATTTTAACCAGGAGGAAAATATTAATTTTTCCTTTGGAATTCTTGCTTTTGGTCTGATTTTTGAGCCTGTCTCGAGTAATAAAAATACTGAACTTGCGATATCTTCTGGACAAAAGTGAACCTAGGTCTCTTTCTGTCGGCATTTCCCACCTCAGGACCTTGCATTATGTGACATGCTATAAACCACCATTGTATGCAGCTATATTTTGGGGACCTACTAGAATGAAGGAAGTTCTTCCCCAGCATGACATTTCCTTTCAAATACAATACAAAAATGGAATATTTAGGGTTGACGGCTTATACATTGTTCCCATTGCAGGCCCTACACTGTGGCCGTCATATATGAATGCCTGACCCTTTCAGAGATTTCCTTTAGGGTTTTCTAGCATGTTTACTTTCCTGTGGAATTTGAAAGACTTGACCTCTAAGGAAGAAGTTCTCTGAGAGAACTCACTTCTATGTTGATTCTATCACAGTTTTGATGGGTCAGACTTATAAAGATGGTGCCTTGACAAAGTATTGCTGGAACACAGTTCACATATCATGCGCTCAGTCTGGCCTGAGGCTATTGCCATATAGCCCTGAATTTCATCTCCTTTATTTTTTAACTTCTCTAAAATGGTTCCCTGAGATCCTGACTTTCAGTTTGGAAGTATGGACTGGACCAAAGATGTAAAGGAGATTGAATGATAAGGTACCTGCTGCTGGCGGACTCTACCAGTAGACTCTGAGCACTTTGAAGGTAATATATGTGCCTGATGCTCTTCTAGTTCATTCACCAACCATTTATGTAGCACCTTCTTAGGCCCTGAAACCACTTGAAACTAAGAAAGGAAGGATGGAAGGAGGAAGGAAGGAAAGAAGAAAGAAAGAAAGAAAGAAAGAAAGAAAGAAAGAAAGAAAGAAAAAGAGGAAGAGAGGAAGAGAGGAAGAAAGAAAAAAGCAAAGTTCCCATCTTGGAATATTTTCAGACTAAAAGAGAAGCTTGGGGGTAAATACTTCTTTCCTCCTTGCCTGTATCTGTTAAAGTAAGCTGATTATTTGATTTATTCATTCTATCAAGTTTAGAAATTACATAGATACTAAAAAATCTTAATCACCCAAAATGTATGACTGAAACATCTATGGCTTTTTAAAAAAGTATGCATTGACTTTTTAAAGTATTTTAAAAATCTGATAATAGTATGCACAATTATGTTATCGGCTTCTTTCATTGCACACATTATAAACATTTTCTAGTGGCTTTCATGTATTTACAAAGCTGGGTAATATTCCCTTGAGTAGATTTACCATAGTTCCCCTGGTCCTCATTCTATGCTAGATACCTAGATGTATTCTAGTTGTGGATTATTATAAATGCAAAATTCAACTTTGCACATGAGGCGTTTTCCATTTTTTCCCTTTATCTTCCTTGCGGCACCGCAGACTTAACCCAGGGTTTTGTGAATTCCAGGCAAGCACTCTCTCTACCACTGAGCCACATCCCCAGCCCTTTTTTAAATTTTATTTTGAGACAGAGTCTCCAGGCTGACCTTGAATTTATGACCCTTCTGTCTCAGTCTCCCAGGGAGCTGGGGTTGCAGGCATTCTCCCATGCGCTAGCCTGTCCACAAAGCATTTTTAAGATGTCATGATTTGTTTTCTGAAGATAGACGTCCAGAAACATGTCACTCTTGTCAAGAGGGGTGAGCATCACGACTTTCAGAGCATCTGCTGTGGCTCTGAAGGGTCTGGCCAACTCTTATCTGGTGAGCAGCACTTAGTGGTGGGTACTCACTGTGCACTGGTGCTGGGGACACTAAGACTTTGAAAATGTTTGCTAGTGTGATATAGGAGAAGCAGTATGTTATGGTTTTGATTTTTATTTATATGGTTGCTAGTGAGGTTGAACATTTCCTCATATTTTTGTTTATCAGTTTTATTTCCTCTTTTGTTCATAAAGGCACTTTGTGTCCTTTCCCGTTTTATTTGCTACATCCACACCTCTTTGTTTTCACTCCGCCCTGGTGATAAATTGACCCAGCCAGGGACTGCTTCCCTCGCCTAGACGGCTTGTCTTCCTTCACTCTGGGCCATGGACACTTGGCAGGCCTTTCTGTTCTGCCATATAGATCGGAGAGAAAGACCACTTTGAAGCACAAAGCACATTACTCCTTCAGGTTCATCTTAGGCCTTCTCATTTGAGACAGCAGTTGCGTCTCTCATCTTGCAAAGAGTGTTCTATAAGGTAATAGAGTTTGCTTGCAGGTGTTTTAAGAGACATAAAATGATGCTCCCTTGGAGATTTTACATGCCCACGAGGCACCTGAAGTCTAAAAGGAAGTAGTGGAATTATCCCCTCCTCCAAAAGCTGGGGTCAGGCCCAAACATTTTCCGCACCACTGATTTTTCTTGAGCTTTTGTGGCTCAGCTTGTGGCTGGGAAACTCTATTCATTGCCATGGATTATGGCTTTTCCTTTTGTTCTGTTTAGTGACTGTCTGGGGAGTTGCTGCCAAAAGTTGTGACTGGTGATTATCACTTTAGAGGAGCCAATCATGCCCGAGGAAGGTTAGGCAGTGGCCTCAATGACTTTGATTAGTTAGCTGCCAGCCTTCCATCCATAGGGAGTTCTAGGAGAAGGACCCCTCATCAGGGAGGTGGGAATGATGGAGCAGCACAACAGTAGATTAAAAAAGGCAACTCTCTCATCCCAAAACTTTCTTCCCAAATTAGTGGGCCCAGTAATACATGAGAATCTTGCCAACCAATATGGCAAACTGGTTCACAATCACACGTGAAGGTCTGCCCTGTGAAAGCTGTTTTGTTAATGGGAAAGTGCAAATGGTAAGTGTCATATGTATGCAACTAGACAAAAGTCATTCATTCCTTGGGGTTCTTAGTGCCTTAAAGCTTAAAAAGTAAACTTTCCTATATTTAGGGTTACACTTGTTCACTCATGTTTATCAAATTTCTACTGTATTTTAAGCATTAACTAAGTTAGGAGTCAGCAAATTATAGCCTGTAGGCCAGATCTGGTCTACTACTTGTTCTCTGTAGCCCAGGACAAAACATGATTTTTACATATTTTAATTTTTTTTAAATCAAAAGAAACTGGGTATGGTGGCACACACCTGTAATTCCAGCATCCAAGAGGTGAAGACAGGAAGATTATGGTGTGTTCAATGCTAGCCTAGGTTACATGGAGACTTCAGGATCATCCTGGACTACAAAGAAAGACTGCCTCAAAAAAATAAAAATCAAAAGAAGATTTGTGACATGTGAAAATTCCACAAATGAAGTTTTATGAAGCAAGGCCACCCTCATTCATTTATGTATTGTGTGTGAATGCTTTCTTGTTACAATGACGGAGTTTAGTCATTATCACAGAAAATGCATGACTCACAGAGAATTAAATGTTTACCGTCTGGTCCTTCACAGAAAAAGCTTGGGACTCTTGTTCTACATCAAAAGTTTATCTATAAACAAGACAGGCATAATCTTTGTATTCACAGAACTTGCATTTGCCTGAGGCTATAACTCTGTGGTAGAGCATTTGCCTAGTATGCACAAAGCCCTGGGTTTTATTCCTGGTAAAACAAACAAACAAGCAACAAAAAATTCCATATAACTTCCATTCATGTGTAATGTTCCTATAAAGATAGCCTCAGTCAGATTGACACTGTCAATTCTGGCTTCAGAAGACATCAAGTTCTAAACAACTGAGTAACCTTATATAATTTTAGCTAACATTGGCACAACCTTATAATGTATGTATTTTTTTCACCAAGACAAATCAAATGTCCAGTAATCAATGTTGCAAGGCTGTAAAGGTCTAAATGCTGAAGATACTAGGTGAAAAGCAAAATCTATTTAAAGATTTTAAAAGAATAATGGTGGCATGCAAAAGAGCTGCCTTTAATTTCTCCAAAGTCTCTTATTTGCGTGAGATTACAGGCTGCAGATTTCATGTGTTAAGAATGTAAGATGGAAAAGCTCATTTGGGCTGATAGAGACTGAGTAGATTTGCCAAGGACATGGGATGTGGCCCAAAACCATGATCTTGATTTCCTTCTTCGGTCCCAGGAGCCTAACAAATTGTCTTCTGTGTACAGAAGGCTGAAAAACTCCCTTTAGGACTCTTTCCCATATTCTATAGTTTGGCAAAATTCCTGCTCTTAACTTCACGACATGAATAGCTTCCTTGGTCGGGGGGCGGGGGGGAGGTGGGGGGTAAAAAGGAAAAGATCAGAATTGGAGGACCCTCTCCCACTTGTGAGGTGGGATAAGTTATACTGCTCCCTTCAGTGAAGAATGAGGGGAATCCAGAAGAAACTATTAGATGTGGTCAACCTGTGATATGCATGGGGGATTGGTTCCAGGACCACATGTGAACAGCAAAATTTGGGAATGTTCAAGTGCCTCATATAAATGAATGTATAATAGTTTTTATATATAACCTATGCATGTCTTCCTACACACTGGAAAGTAGACTACTTCCAATACTTAATACAACATGAATGCTGCGTAAGTAGTTGCTACACTATATTGCTGAGGGAATAAACAATGAAAAAATTCAGTACAGTGTAATTATTTTTTCATGGATATTCTCAATTCATGGTTGAGTCTGTGGATGGGCAACTTACAAATATGGAGGGTTGACTGTAATAGAAAAATCAGGTGAGTGGGTGGAAATTCTGATTTCTTTTGCTTTTTTCTTTTCTGTGTATTTTCCTTTCCTTCCTTTTTTTCTTTTTTGGTGATACTGAATATTAAACCTAGGTCTTCCCACTAACCTATATCTCCAGCCCATTTTTAATTTTATTTTGAGACAGGGTCTTACTAAGTTGTTAAGTGGTCCAGGCTGGGCTCAAACTTACTGGAAAGTTTGAGAGTCCTTTAGCTTAATTTCTGGTATGTCTAGAGTGTCAAAGGACTATATGTAGTCCACTCTGAGCAACGTTCATACTTGTGTGGTCCAGGTTTTTACTCAAAAAGTTGCCCAGTAAATGAATGACTGTAAAAAAATGAATACAGAACCAATCTTGTTTGTGAATGGTGAGTGGTGATTTCAAGCTGTGCCCTCACCTAGTGAAAGGTGCAGCTATATTTCTGGTCATCTTTTATGATGGTGTCAATCCCAGGCATGAAGGCTATGCTGTTGTAAACTAATTGCCTTCCAGAGGCCCCTTCTCTTACAAGGTTGAGTGGGCCACACACATGCAGATATTAATTAGGGTGCTTAGAAGATGGTGTGCTCTTGGGAATAGAAATCTATGGATGTTCATTAATTTGCTCATTCAATAACATCTTGTTGAACTCATCCTGTGTGCCAGGCATAGTATATTAAATTAGTTTTAAACTCATTTTATTTCAATAGTGAAATCTTTCTAAAGTGTTGTTTTTTTTGTAGTACTAGGGATCAAGCCAAAGCCCTTCACACTAAGCTACAACCCCAGTCCATTTTTGTTTTTGATTTTGGGACAGGATCTCTAAACTCTTTAGGCTGGGCTTAACTTGTGATCTTCTGGCCTGAGCCTCCATGTGCTGGGATTATAGGCCTGTGCCACTGCTTGAAAGTAAATCAGGTGAGTGTCCAGTATGCAACCATGAAGAATCCTGAAGCATAAGCAGGACCTTTTTGATCTCATGTCATACCTTGATTATTAGATGATTATTAACAGCATAACCAAAACTAAAGTTCTTGTCATACTCCAGAGAGCTCACTCTGGTGAGCCAGATTGCCTGGTTTCAAGTCTAGATTTTACTATCCATTAAATATGTGCATCGATTTTAGATGAATTTTTATGACTCAGTTTCAACATCTGAAAAATAGACAAATAATACCTACTGTGTATTACAATCATAAAAATTAAATAATCAAAAGTGCCTTGGTATATAGGAAGCACTCAAGCAATGGTAACTTACTATTATTATTATGAAGAACTTGCAGTGGAAAAGATATAGAAATCTGGACTGATTATATTGAGAACTTAAGGACATGCCCAGAAATTGGAGGTTCTCTTTTAATGCCATTTGTTATTTGTGAGTAGATAGAGCGTAACTCTTTTTTGTAGTTTAATTTCTTTGACAGTGTCCTTACCTGAAGATAGCAATATTTAACTGGGTGGGGCTCTTCTATCCTAAGAATGAGAATGCTTGGAATTTCAAGTCTCTTGATATATATATTACTTTCTATCTGACAGAGTCAAATATGAGGAAGTAATTCCCTTTAATTAAGAGTGCTGATGAGTAGGGTTCTGGTTAGTTGAACTGTAATATGTAAATCAATTTAATTGTGGACCAGCTCAGCCAGATAAACTCTCAGCACCTGGTATAGTTTGGTTGAGCACCTTTGTTTAATTTTGAAAAATTCTTTCCTTTCTTGTAGCTTAACATTTTGAATCCCTCAACTCAGCCTGCAACCAGCTTGCTTTTTTAGATTGAAAGGGGGATTTTTTTTCCCAGAAGGTTTAGAAGATTTTAATTGTTGAACTTAACAGGATTGATTTAAATGTAGCCAAGTCTGTGCAGACAATGGAACAATAGTCTGGCACCTCATCATTTCGTGGTAGTGTTTTTTTTTTTAATAAAAGGAGAAAAAATGGTAAGTGTTCCAAATTGAGTCACAGGCATTGGTAAGGATTAAATGAATAAACACTGTGGGCTTTAGAGGGACAGATAGTTGAGGGAAATTAGAAAATTCTCAGCAGTCAACAATCATTTATTGTCTTCTGAACATGGCATAGAGTAGCCCAACAGGGAGTAGAGAAGAAATGACAGAGTGCCTGCTCTTGGAAAGCTGATCATACAATGAGAGAAGAAAACAAAGAGAAAGATACGTCAGTGATGACAAAGGAACATTAAGATAAGGCGGAAGAAAATTGTGTGAGTTGCATAGGTGAGAAGGAGTGTGGAAATGCGCAGAGTGCTCTGAGCTGAGCCTGAGTATGGGAGACCTTGGAACTCTGTCCTATGAGCTTGTCTTAGCTCATTGGGGCTGCTATAACAAAACACCATAGACTTGGTGGCTTAGAAACAACATACATTTATTTCTCATGGTGCTGGAGGCTGCAAAATTGAAATCCAAGTCACCAAAAGAGCCAGTGTCTTAGTTACTTTTTCATCGCTGTGACTCAATACCCAACATCTACAACTTGAAAGATTTATCTAGCAGACAGTTTCAGAAGGTCTCAGTCTGTTCTTAGATAAGAAGCTAGAAAATGGTGGAGTCACATGGTGGGGCTGCAGCTAGAGCCAAGCCGGAGCCAGAGGTCCAGAGACAGAGATCCTCACGGCAGCACGGCAGCATGGCAGAAGAGAGAGAAGTTTGGGAAAAAGGGTGGAACCAGTACACGCCCTCCCAGGTCAAGTCCCAAGCAACTGCCTCTTCCAGCCAGGCCCCACCTCCTAACAGTAGACAGTATCGACAGGTACATGAGTTTTTAGGGAACACTCCAGATTCAAAACACAACAGCCAGTATCTGGTGAGGGTTTGTTTTCTGGTTCACAGATGGTGACTTTGAGTGTCTTCATATGGTGGAGAGGGTTAGCTAGATTTCTGGATTATCTTTTGTAAGGGCACCAGTTCCAAAACAAAGGCTATGCTCTTTGGACTTAAGTACCTCCCAAAGACGCCAGCTCTTACTATTATCTCAGGGGTTAAGATTTCAACATATGAATTTTGGTAGGACACAAACATTCAGGCCATAGTGGGCACAAAGTTCTTGATTAATTCATACTATTTTATAGAATTGTATCAGCTGGATATATTCTTATTGTGATAATTACTATCATTTCATTTTTTAGTCTTTTTTTTGAGACAGGGTCTCTCTCTGTAGCCGAGGCTGGTCCTGAATGCACTATGTAGCCCAGGCTGGCCTTGGACTCATGGCAATCCTGCCTTAGCCTCTCAAGTGCTGGGATTACAGGCACATGTGATCACGACCAGCTTTATGTGGTGCTGGGGAATTGAACTCAGGGCCTTGTGCTTTCAAGGCAAACACTTTAACTGCTGTATCATTCTGCCAGCTCCAATTACTATCATTTCAGCAGAGAGATTCTCAACTTTGAGCACTACTGACATTTTGGGTTGAATAACTTGTGGATGCTGTCCTGAGTATTATAAAATGTTTAGCAACATCTTAGACCCCTACCCACTAGATGCCAGTCGTACCTCATCTACTGTTCCCTGCTCACACTGTCCAGTTGGGTCACCCAGAAAGTTTCTTAACCTACCAAATGTTCTCTTGGGGGGAAATATTCCCCACAGTTGAGGACTTAATTTTTTAAAGAGTTCATTTTAACTCCTTTATTAGCTCCTGAGGACCTAACATCCAATTTAGGCTGTCCTCGTGGGAAGGACATTTCTCCAGCTACTTGCAGATCACTCTGGCACGAAGTGGCTAAACTATGTTGGCAGCTGGATTGAAGAACTTCTCAAAGTGGCTGGACAAATCCTTAAGATGGGGCTGGAGGAGTAGCTCAGCGGTTAAAGCACTTGCCTAGGCAATTGAGTTCAATTCCCCAGCAGCACATAAGCTGGGTGCAGTGGCACATGTCTGGAATTCCCACACTTGGGAGGCTAAGGCGGGAGGATTGTCCTGAGTCAAAGGCCAGTCTGGGCTCCATAATGAGTTCAGAACCAGCCTGGGCTCCAGAGTGAGACCTTGTCTCAAAAAAAAAAATCCTTAAAATGTCAAGCTATAATTTTACAATTCTGTTACAGAATACTGAATTATTTTCCAAACTCATTTGATTTTTGTCTGTAGGGGTCCTTTCCAAATCAGTATTACATGGAAATAATGATACTCAAATGTTTGAAGAGTCTCTACATATGACAAGCTAGAAAAATTATAGAACTGATAAATGTGTAGTTCAATTATTACAATAAAGCCTATATTCTCCTAAAGAGTACCCTGTAATCATTATTTTAATATAATTGTAACCACAAACCTACAGTAGGGGGAGATATATTGTCAAGTGGCATTTTAGGACAATATAACCTTTTCAAGATAAAAACATTCATGTTGTTCTCTGGCTCCAGATAATGTTATTAATAACTCAGATGTCTTATTTATGCCACTATTGGCAGCATGCATACAATTTAAATATTTTAGCTTTCATTATGCAACTGGAGCTACATTACTGACCTTCCAGGACCTCATTCATAGGGGAAGAGAAGAGGGAACAATCAGCTACTCATGCTAGGGCCGGCCCCACACCGTCAAGACAAACCACAGCACAGGAAAAGGTTTGGAACTGAGCTGAGCATGGCAGGGTCAGAACACAGAATGATGGGGGCACCCTTTTGGGGCAGGGAGAGAGCCAAGGCATCTTTTCTTTTTGAAAAAAGGGCTATCCTATCTTTGTTCCAAAGGAGAATGAAACATCCATTAAGACTGGTGACACTGGGTATTTTCTTTCGGCTCAGTTCCCTTTGTTGTGACTCCACGGCAAAGGACAGGAATCTGGGTAAGGAGGTTTCAAGCCAAGATGAGAAAGAAAAAGAATTCCTTCCAAGAATTTCTCCTATTGTTTCCAGGAGAATAAATATTTATAGAGAAGGTTCAAGTGAAGTCTGTCAGAATGGTCATGGCTTTAAGACTCAGCCTTTGAGAGAGTACATTTAAAACTATGCTTAAATGAAGGGGGATCCAATTAAACTTCCCAGGGAAAATCAAGAAACCTTAAGATAATTTCCTATCTGAAATCTAATTGTATTCTTGAGTGGAACAGGAAAACCAGTCTGAATTATCCCAGATCCATAGACTGCAGCAAAAATGTACAGCCAAATTAGATTCTATTTTAAGTAATTAAGTTATTTCCCTTCACAGGATCTATAATTTGTCTTGAACAAATGTGATTTGCCTTAGAAAGATAAGGCATTGCAATTTTTCCTCCAAAATGGATTTTCTGTGCCAGAAATGATTACTAAAGGTAGACCAAATATTGCCTTAATTATATCCCACTTATCTGAGTAGAGGCCCGGAGCACTCTGCGTTTCAAAGTGAGGTAGGTATGGCCACTATAGTTTAGAAATTATCTTTAAATGTAGACCGGAGGTGAAATTTACTCAAGAGTCTGTTGCTTACACAATGGTAGTGTAAATAGCTAAGGTGATGTTACATAAGACTCCAAAATCTTGTGCAAAAATATGGGTTAACAGGAGCTTGCTTCAGTGGATCTTCCTTTTGAGCTTTTAAAATCACCAGCATTGAGTTTCAGCTGCTTGGCTAAGCCCTTAAAGAGGGTCCCAGATATTGTAGTAGATTAACATTGTTGATATTTGCATAGAAAACATTGCAAGCGGGGTATTTTGGGTATGGTTAATTTTATGAAGAAAACATTCACTTTTAGCCTCATTCTCAATAACAACTCAGTTGACTTATGACCAGGTGTTCTGGGGCACAAGCGGGGTTAATAGTTAGGAGCAACAGCTGGAACCGTACGTGTCATCAGCTCAGCTTCACCTGTTGAAAATGCAAGTTATGTAAAGTTTCTGAACCTCAGTTCTCTTATCTGTGGAAAGGGAATGATAACAGCGCACTAGGTAAGACAAGCTGCAACGCCTGCTGGGGCACAGACTTGCACCCCAGGACCAGGACCACTGTGTACTTCTTTACAAGTTTATGCTACCACAAGGTGATCTCTCACAGGAATGGGTACTGATGAACATTTCTCAACTTCCATCTTAGTCAAAACTGATTTAAGGCCACAGATTCTTTGATCATGTTACCTGGTTTAAAATACTGTCTTTCCTTTCTACACGTGCCTTTGATCACATTTATTAAGACCTTCTCTCCCTCAGTTTCCTCCTCTTCAAAATGTTATTAATAGAAATAGGACTTATTGCAAAGTTGTAACAAGTCAGGTAAAATATTACAATACCCCCGACAGCAGCACCTTATAAGTCATAAACATTTCTACAATCAGAGTATCGTCAACAGAAATCAGAACATAACACTAAGAAAGTTTATCATGTACTTTTATTAACAACTTAATACAAGACTGCACACTGTAGGTGCTGAAATCAACTCCAGAAAACTGAAAAACCAGCATTTTTATACCACCTCAGGCTTTGGTTATACGTGCCATCTTCTACAGCAAAATCACAGTATAACTAAACAATGTAAGAACAAGGGGAAAAAAGGCTGTTCCACTGTAATGGAGAGATTATTTATGAACAAACAGCTGAGGATCACTTCTAGCTTTACGTGACTCAGTACACACTCTGGAATGTTCAGTTCTCTTTTTTACAGTCCTACCACCAGACACACAGCAACTAAGAACTTGGCCACAGGTCCTGCCTAGACGCTCAGTAACATGGAACAAAAAATATTTATATAAATAAGTCAATTAAACCTCACAAAACTAAAGAAACACACAACAAAATCCAATAGTCAATAAAAACTGTACAGTATTGGTCAGTCTTATTTCTGAAACGTGTGTAACTTAAAAAAAGTTCTTTGTTGTATAAAAACAGTCTCTGACATCAGCGTTAGCTGGAGTGAAAACTTGAAGACTCGGACTCAGTTGAAACAGAGGAATGTCCACCTCGCTTGCCTTTGGAAAGGATCTTAAGGCTGGAGCCTCTGCTCACAGAGGTGAGTGCGTGCTGGGCGGAGGTTTTAAATTTGGCCCCAAGGAAGGCATAGAGGATGGGATTCAGGCAACAGTGGAAAAAGGCCAGGGCCTCGGTGATGGAAATCCACTTGTGCACAGTGATCTGAAATTCACATCCTTGCTTGATGACTTCCAGGAGGATGAAGGAGTCGATGCTGATCCCAATATAGTAGGGCAGCCAGCAGGTGAAAAAAGCCAGAATGAGGATGACCGTGGTCTTTAGGGCCTTGCGCTTCTGGTGGCCCTTGGAGTGTGACAACTTGGAGATGATAATGCAATAGCAGGACAGGATGATAATACCTGGCAGGATAAGGCCAACAATGATGTGCTGAAAATGGAACACGACCAACCACAAGTCATTGGGATAGAAGCGGTCACAGAAATACCTGTCCCCCACCTTGCTGACATTGGCAAAAATGAGATCAGGAATTGTCAGCAGGAGAGCAGGGATCCAGACACCAACATAGACTGCCTTTTCTGCCAGCAGCTTCCTTGGCCTCTGACTGCTGGTAGCATGGACGATGGCCAGGTACCTGTCCAGACTGATGAAGGCCAGGATGAGGACGCTGCTATAGAGGTTGACAGTGTAGATAACGTGGACAGCTTTGCACAGAAATTTCTCAAAGCACCAGCCTGCCACAGCATCAACGGCCCAGAAGGGTAGCGTGATGACGAAGAGGAGGTCAGCCACAGACAGGTGTAGCCTGTACTTATCCGTCATGCTTCTTAGTTTCTTCTGGTAACCCATGACCAGGATCACCAAACCATTACCCACTATGCCAGTCAAGAAGATGATGGAGAAGATGGTGGGCAGGAAGATACTGTTAAATTGGGCATTTTCATCCTGGTAGCAGGGTTCCTTTGTGGAGTCATAGTCCCCGGAGCCTGATTCCTCAGAGTAGTTATCTGAAGTGTATATCTGCAAAAGAGCAAAGGATAGGCACGTTCTATTCACTTCCAAGATCAGCAAGCATTGCCCAACTTTTAAAAAGATGATTCCAGGACTTAACACGAGCAATTTATTCTTGTTGTTAACCCAACCCAGGCCAGCCTTCTTCAGGAAATTCTCATGGCCAAGATAAACGCCCAAGAGAATTAGAGATTCCTACAATAACCCTCCCCATCTTGTCCCATAGTCATTTCATTATGTCCCTCTTTAGTGGAACCAATTACAAGATTCTTTGTTTAGAACAAAAGGGCGCTGAGATCCTGAGGGTTTCAAAGTCACATTTTGGCTAACTCTTCTGCCCCGCCTACTACAGAAAAAAAAAAAAAAAACCCACCACACACAAAGAGGCCACTCCCAGGCAGCACAGGACGGGGGCGGTGTGGGAGCGGGCTCTAATGTAGCGGCACAGAGGAGCAGGGATTAACTTTTTGTATTAAGATTAGCCCAAGGGTGGGAAAAGGGAAGGGTGGACCTTGGTGTGTGTGTGTGTGGGGGGGGTAACCCAAAAATTTTTATTCTCCTAAGGCCCAACACACTGTTTTTCCCACGCCTGTCTAAACGCAAACCATTCTGTGCTTCAAGCTATAGTTGGAAAGGATTTCTGGTGCTCAGAGTACTGGGAGAGTCAGAAATGGGCAAGAGGCACCTCCTATTCCAAGCGGGAACTTCTTGGAGGCGCGAGTCTCTTCTGCCATTCTCGTGTTTTGTCATCTGGCGCATTTGGGACGTTAGCGCGCGCGGCATTTTCCTGGGTGGGGAAGGTCACGGGGTCTGCACTCTTGGTCCTCGCCCCAAGTTTCATTTCCTCACTCTCCCGGGTCGCTTCCCACCCTGCCACTGATCTGGGTAATGGGGTCCAGGGACGGGCAGTGGAAGTCTTCAGACCATGGGCAAGCCTGGGGCCGGGGTACCCAGATCCCGGGCGCCGCCGCCGCCGCCCGCCACAACCGCGTCCACGGCCACAGGCAGCGGCTCCAGAAGTTCCGGCGGGCTGCGAGCCGGCCGGCCCGCTAGGTGCTAGTGCGGGGTTGGGCGTCTCCGCTACGAGCGCCTTTGAATTGCGCGCCTCGAGAGGAAACGAGAAGCCTCCCTAACCAGGGGGTTTCAAAAGGCGTCAGGAAACCACCGACGGTTGCACGCCGCAATAGGTCCCTGGGAGAGCCAAACGGTCTCCCCACTTGCACCTGCTCGTTGTCGCGGCGGCGGCCCGGCAGCCCAGGTGCCACACAAGCACCACCGAGTCCCCGCCTCCCCATGCCCCGCCAGCTGTCCTCACCGCTTTAACCTTTTCTACTTCACCAACTCCCGAACCTCCGGGTCCTTTTGCAACGGTGCGGAAAAAGCGCGCTCCGGCCGCTGGCACGGCCTTGCCACCGCGCAGACCCCTGAGGCGCACCGCGCGGGGTCGCCGTCTTTCCCGCCCTCGGCCCGCGGCGCCTGCGGTTCCGAGCCAGCCAAGTTGCGCCCAACGGCTAGCAGTACGCGCGCACCTCCGCTCAAAGTTAACCCGAGGTGCAGTCCGGCGCTGCGAACTCGGCCTGGGTGCAGGCACCCGCCTCTAAACTCCACAACGTAACTGACTCCAAGAAGCGCCACTTTCCCGCGGAAGAGGCCGGCGGTGCGAACGCCGGGAGCGCGGGTTTCTGCGTTTATGCGCGGCATGTTTATGTTTGCAAACAGCGTGCACCACGGCGCGCGCTCAGACCTCAAGGGGCGCACACGCCCCGGCCGACCCTCCCGGCTCCGAACACCCCGACGCAGGGCGCGACATTCCAGCTCTGCCCCTGCATCACCACAGCGCGGGGAATTCACGCCCGCGCCCTCCGCCGGCACGGGACCGCCGAGGGCCGGGTCGCTCCCGCGCGCTCCGACAGGGGCCCGGCTCCAAATTCACGCGTGCGTGCGATCAGGACAAAGCAGGTTGGAACTGCACTTACGCTGATTCCTTCCATGGTAAGAGCTGCCTCTCCAGCCGCGGCGGCTACCGGAGCAACCAAGTCCTCGAGGTCACTTTGCTACCTGCTGCCAGAGCCAACAAATTGAAGTTTCTGGTCGCAGCCGGACTTTTATAAAAGCACGCTCGGAGCGCCGCGCATGCGCAGCTCGGGCGGGGCGGGGCGGAGGAGGGCGCGGGGCGGGGCGGAGGGGTGCGTGGCCGGGGAAACCTCGTAGACGCCGCTGCGTGCCCGTGATCACGTCGTGGGGCACGAGCCGGGTAGGACGTCCCCCAAAATATTCCCGAACTTGGGAAGAGCGAGGTGCGCACGAGCGGGGCGGGCAGGGCGAGCGAGGACGGCGTCGCGTCGAGGCGCTTCCATCCTTGCCCACGTGGATGGAGGTCTAGACCCGGAGTGCCGCGAATGGGGACCCTGAGGCCCCGGGAGGACAGGGGCGCGCTGGGGTAGCCCGGCCAGTAGGCGGCAGTGCGGGAAGGGGCGGGGCGGCCCCGTGCCGAGGCTCTCCCCGCTGGTACTTGCCCATTCAGGAAACAAGGCCAGGGTAGCGGTGCAAACTTGGGATCTCAGTCCTAGTGGGGAGAGGAGGTTACGCAGTGGGCCACGCCCGGCGTTCAAGGCCAGCCTGGCCGCACAGTGAGAGCCAACTTCAAAAAGAGAAAGAAGGAAGGAAGACCCTTCAGAGAACAGCTTTGTGTACTTCACATACTCACAGTAAGAACGTCGGGTCAGGTGGAGACTATCGAACACGTTCAGCAGACGGTAGCGTTTGGCACAACTCTGAGAAGTGGAGTAGACGTGTACTCAGAAATGTCACAATAGTGGTAACCAATTCTTAAACAATGTTTGGGAAAAGGTTTAGTATGCTTTATTGTGAGAAAGTTAGCATCTGAGACTTTCTCGGGCAGGTGACAGACTTGCACAGAATCCCACCACTTGTGCGACACCTCGTAGGTAGTGGCGTTACAGAGAAGCACTTAGACCGCAGATGTTTAATTTTACAAGAGCGGACTGCGTGCCACGCACAGTTCTAGGCACTGGGGTAGGACACTGGGGGCGGGCCGGCAGGGACCAGAAGCCCGGGGTCACCCTGGAGTTCCAGGCTCCGCCTGAAACCAGATCTCTGCACCCACATCCAGGTTCTTCCCGGGTTGCGCGGAGGAAGAGCGCTAGCTTGGCGGAGAAAGCAAGCTGCTGGGCGGGGCTGGTTGGACGGTTAAAGTAGCCCCAACCGGCGGGCTGGCCGCAGGCGCCTGGACGCGAGCTTTCCAGCCCAGCCGGCTGCGCGCCGGCGCGGAGCACGGGGGAGGGGGGTGCCGGAGGGGGGGGGACGGGACGGGACTGGGACGCCGTCGCGCGGGTGACCGCAGGAGCGATACCTGCGGGCGGGGTGAGGTGCCAGCGGGCGAGAGCCGTGGTTGTACCGCAGCCCGGACCCAGACGTTCCCTTTTCCTGCACGGTCTCAAGGAGGAGGCTTGCTGGGACGGCGGTCTGAACGCGCCTCCCCACCCGCTTTCTTTATGAAAAGCTAAAACCTTTTCGGTTTGGAGCCTTCTGTCTGCAGAAGGTTTTCCTCTTTTGAGAACACTTCCCCCCCCATCCCCCCCACCCCACCCCCCACCCCCAAGCCCTCAGAGTTGGCAAGGGCGTCATCCTCTCAGCACTTTGGCCTGTACGGTGATACAGGAGAGGTGGTACAAGAGGGGATCAGGAAGTGAGACCCTCAACTACCAAAATAGGACACACCAGAAACTTTTATAAGCACGTTTACTTTTGTGAGGCCATTAATAAAAATTTAGAACCGGAATTTCAGTCCGGTTATGTGCTTTGCCTTTCAGGCAGCCTGAAAATCCTTTGTTTGTAGCCTGGAATGCCAGTTGTATTGTGCCTCAAGAATCCTTTCCTCAGTGCTGCAGTCTAGAAGGTGGAAAGCCCCAAACAGCCCAGAAAGGGGGAGAGAGGTTACATTCAGAGTGAGATGATTTGCACAATAAATATTTGCTGATTGTTGGCAGACAAAGGAAAACTGCTTTATCTGAAGCCTTCTTTTAGATCCCTTTAATATATATCTGTTAAGAGGAAGCAGATAAAAGAACAATGAATTGCTACTTGGTGGCTATCAAATTAGGCAAAATTTTTTTTCTTTCTAAGATAATTTTTTGTTATCAGATGTGAAAAATCCAGCTGTCTCTCTCATGTTACTGTTGGCAGTGTGGGTTGGGAGCTTCATCAATGTAAAGCATTTTGTACTCAATAGCAACCCAAGAAGAATAATTCACCTATAGGGACTTCACTAAGGAAGTAAGCCACAAAGGTATTCATGGAAAAATAGGGCTGAAGGAATGGCTCAGTGGATAAAATGCTTGCCTGGCAAGCTCAAGGCCCTGAATTCAACTCCCTAGCACCACGTAAAACCTAGCATGATGGCTCACGCCTGTAATCCCAGCACTTGCGAGGCTGAGGCAGGAGGATTGCCATGAGTCCAAGGCTAATCTGGGCCACATAGTGAGTTCAGGACCAGCCTAGGCTACAGAGCGAGACCTGCCTCAAAAATAGGCAAATAAATAAATAAATAAAGTGAAATAGCTGAACAGTGCTAGAAATAGTTGAGAATATTTTGGTATGTTTGTGTATGAAATTTCATTGATGAATTTTTAATGATATGGGTAACTACTTTTGAATCAAGTGCAAAAACCAGTATTCAAAACTGTATAGTGTCTTATTTACAATTGAAATATGTATTAGGAAAGAATTGGGAAGAATGTGAAATATTTATAGTAGTTTTTATTGGGTGGAAAATTATATTTGATTTTGATTTTCTTCCTTGCATTTTTCGGTGCTTTCAAATGTTTCTACAACATCATAACGTATTTTCGTATTCAGAAAAATTGTAAGACAAAGAAAATATCATACCTTTGCTACTCTCTCTCTCTTCATTTTGGCAGTACTAGGGATTGAGCACAGGGACCTTCACATCGAGCCACATGCCCAGCCCATTTTTTGTTGATTTTGACACAAGATCTCACTAAGTTGCCCAGGCTAGGCTTGAACTTGCAGTGCTGCTGCTGCTGTGTCATTTATCTGCTAGCTGTGATGACTTTTATCATAGTAGTTTTTCCCAGGCTAATCCTATCAAAACTTCTACTTTCAACTACCCTGTAATTAAAAAAATATTCAAGCATTCAGTGCTTTTTAAGTGCATTGGACCCCAGGAATCCCCTCCACAATAGACAGATGCCAATCACCTCTTGGGAGAGTAAGAAAACCAAGGACTTGAGAGAGGGCGAGCTTGCCTGTGACCACACATTGAGGATTGGCAAATCATCTGTCTGGCTCCAAAGCTCATCACAGTGTCTCCCCCTCCCTGGCCTCTGCAGGTCACCCCCTGAAAGCTCCCTCCTCTGGAAAGCCCTTTGACATTTACTCACCTACTTGAGTGCCATCTCTTTGTGATGTTATTCAACTTTAAAATGCAGGTATGACTTTACTCTTCCACCCTAAATATTCCAGGTTCCTTAAAGTGAATGTCCAGATAGATACTCTTACGCTAGGCACCTGCTGAACAAAAATGGGCATCAAAATCATTTACTAAACTTTTTTAAAAAAAGAATTAATGACTTTCCTGTGTGGCAGTGACAGCTGAACCAGGCTTAAAGGCTGTCAGGGCTTTGGCAGGGTCCCCCAAGTCTCTGGTTGGCTTTAGCCCAGGGAATAACTAGCCTTGGCCCCAGTTTGGAGAGGATGCTTACAAATCCAGTGACACAGTGGCAAGTATCCTGCCACCTCCTGTTGCTCGCTCGGCAGCTGGCTGATTGCGTATGTTTGTGTATGTGTGTATATGACAGAAAGCTGTACTCTGTCCCAAAATAGGTTCCAAGTCAGGCCGGGAGGAAGCTCAGGAGCAGTCCTGTTTCTGGTGCTTGGTGTCAGGAGGCAGAAGCATTAAAGGTTTTCAGAAAATCCAGGGTCTTTCTGACCCCACTGATTCCTGTCACCTAAAAAAAATTGACCACTTTTGTTTCTGAAAGAGAAAAAATAAGTACAAATTTACTAGATGGTAGTAGAGGTACTCTAAGGGATAAATCTACATCTATTGTTTTCCTAAGGGGAAAAAATAAAAGAAGGCATTTCCCAAAGGGTGTGTAATTCTAGCAGTGAGTTATAAATCTTAAAGAGACAATGCTATCAGATGTCAACTATTTCCAAGCTGGTGTTAAATGGAAGAAAGGACTCCCTGTCTGATCATACTGAGCCCACTTCTCTTTCCCCGTTGAGAATTTACAGGTGGAAAGTGACTTTGAAAATGATTGTATGCCTTCTATCTTGCAGGAAATGTAGGAGAATTATTGTTGGTTTCCTGGGAACCATTTTTATCCAAAATTTAAGTCATATCTTGAGTTTCTAAAAGGCTTGTCTTCATTAAAATGAGACTTTACTGATTTCCATAAAAAATGTTTAAGAGTCAACAATAGCCAACAAAATTTCCTATGGGTAGGGAGGGAAAAAAGCTAGACTGGTAAACAAATACAGTCAATTTAGAGTCACCCTGGTAAGTCATTTTAACAAAACAACCACTTAATTAACAATGCAATGATAATTGCTTGACCAGTTCCACTGCCAGAAGGCTGAATTGTTCTCAAAGTTTGCTGTGCTCATGTGGTAGGTGCTGTGCGGCTTTGTAGCTGTGAAGCACAGCAACAGACAGACTTTGTGCTGTTGCCTCAAAAATTATGGTGTCAAGCTGGGAAAGAGGGCATGACTTTAGGAAATAATTGAGTGAGCAAACCCTGTTCTCCATGGAAAAGGCTTGTCGTTGTTTTCCTTAAGCCAATAATTTATTGGTGGTGAATTCAGGCTGCTTTATAGCGAGAGGAAGCCTGGAGCCCTGTGGACAGGGGGTTTTCTAAAGAGAGCTGTGCATCCCATGGCAGGGCCACAGTGCTCCCAGAAATGTGGTGATCTGATCCTACATACAGATGGCTTTGAGTCTGCTGAGGACATTATATTATCAGAGGAACAGGATGGGAATTATTTGTGTTTCTCTGTGTGTGAGGGGAATCCATACAATGTTTTGTTTGAGCAGTTTTCTAAATGTAAAACCATGGAGCCCTTATAGGGCTAAGGAGCAAGTGACAACATCTAGAAACTGAAAATTCTGTAAATGGGTGAGGAAAAATGAGTTAGGCAGAAAGAGCGGTAGGGACTGTGGCTAACTGGAGGGCTGGAGCGGAAAGAATACCAGTTAGGCCTGGAGGAATAGCTCAGTGGTTGAAGTGCTTGCATAGCAAGTGCTAAGTACCTGAGTTCGGTTGCCCACCTCCACATAAGCTGGCTGTAGTGGCACACATCTGTAATTCTAGCACTTGGGAGGCTGAGGCCAGTCTGGGCTACATAGTGAGCTCAGACCTGGCCTGGACTACAGAGCGACACTGTCTCAAAAAAAAAAAAAAAAATCAGTTACTACCTCAATTGCCTTATGTAAGAATTTAGTTCACATCCTCGTCCCCCTTTTTTGAGACAGAGTCTCACTCTGTAGTCCAGTCTGTTCCTGAGCTCCTTTTGCTCCCTGTGTAGCCCAGGGTGGCTTGGAACTCAAAGAAGTATACTTACTTGCCTTAGCCTCCTAAGTGCTGGGATTACAGGGCATGTGCCACCATGCCTGGCTAACATTTTTCTATTTTTTAGGGAAGGTAAAAAAAAAAGTCTGTATTTTTGGAAATATAAAATCTGTCAGTTTAAAAGTGTTAATTTAAGGGGTATGAGATTGTAAATTATTTATCTAGTATACACAAGGCCCTGAGTTCAGTCCCTAGGACAAGAAGGAAAAAAAAAATGGTTTAGAACAACAGCACCACCAACAACAAAACAAACACAAAAGCTCTTTGTGGGAGATTGGTGGGAGTTTCCTCAGTGGTTAGCACGCTTGCCTAGTGCACATAGGGACGGCCTACTCCACCAGCACTACATCAAAGTTAGCTGGACAGGGTCGTCCACGTCTGTGATCCCAGCATACGGGAGGCTGAGGCAGAAGGATTGCCATGAGTCCAAGGCCACCCTGGGCTACATAGTGAGATCAGGACCAGCCTGGTAGCCTGGACTACAGAGCAAGGCCCTATCTCAACAACAGAAACAAACAAAACTCTAGAAATTTCCAGTTTACACTGTCAAAAGGTATTGGCGCTAGGCATAAAAAAGGATGGGCGGGGGGATTCAGGGATTAGAAAGATGGAAAAGAAACACATGACAACAACGAAAATAGCAAAAAGTGGCCTCAGAATCATTTGGAAGGTGGTGTGATTTGGATCTGGAATGTCTCCAGAAGCCTCATGTGTTAGCCTGTTGTGGAATACCTATGAATTCCATGTACCAATCAGAGGTGGAGCTTGGTCAGGAGGTGTGGTTTACAGGTGAGTGGTAGAGGACAGGCGTGTGGTAGATGAGATTACAGGTGTGTGGCTTATGCCAACTTCTGGAGGCCTCTGGTTCTCCATCTTGTGGTGCTGTGAGCAGCTGCTCTTGAGGCCCTTCTTGTTGTTGCTAGCCACTCATGATTGGATTCAGGCCTTCTGAAACTGTGAGCTGGAACAAAGCTTTCTTTCCATCAGTTGTGCATGTGAGGTATTCTGTCCCAGCAAGAGAAAGTAACTGAGACAGAGGGCCTATCTCTCTGATAGTGAAATTAGTCACTTTGCGTTTCTCAGTTGATCCCCCCTCCCTCCCTCGTTTGGCTCCTGACTGGTTAATATTGGAACCCTAAAGAGAATTAACAAGCTCCATGTGACTCATATTCCTCAATCCCTTTTCTATCCTGGGCTGTCTGCCGTTTTTTCTACTTTGATACATGAGAATTAAACCTTTTTCTTTCTGCTGTTGCAGGACACCATTATTTTAGGAAGAGAAGCATCTACCCTCCTTCTCTTTAAACTGGAGGAGCAACAGCGGAAGGCACTTCAGGCTGGTAAGAAGGGCAGCTTTGCGATCCAGATGCAGGGTGTGGGAGTTGGCTCATATGGCACTGGGTGCCGACTGCATAGCTATTCTAACTCCAGAATCAGAGACAACAGTTGGCCACATTGGGAATATTTATGCTATAGAAATCAACAAATGGAGTAAATCAGGGCTTACTGATTTTTTTGAAAGATGTGGTTACCAGTACATGATTTACCAGTCTAGATTGTGGGCAAACATATATCTGTCTTCTTTATTGTAATATCCAGAAAACAATAGCATTTCACTTTTTGGATTGCTGGATTAAATATGATATATATATATATATATATATATATATATATATATATATAAAATCTTTGGAACTGTGTGAGATACATAGTAAATGCTCAATAAACATGACCTCCTTTTAATATAGGTTCATATCTCACTTGCTTAAATGTCTTTCTTGCCAGTGGAAGGCTTTAATTAACCAGGCAAATGGCTTTCTCTACCATTACCCATAGAAATTAGGTAATTAGGTAAAGGAAAATGGAGCCTTAAATAAAGTGTGAAATGTTCTTACTCCTAATTGCAGGGCAAGAGGGAGACATGTTTGGTGAGAGAAAGAAAGTGATAAACAGGTCTCCTATGTGCCTGGACGGCCCTCCCTGTAGTTACAGAGATTCTAAATAGGCTTGGAAGTGGACTTTGTGGCCATTTGGTTTTACCCTGCAACCGTTGAAGGAGGTCCTTCTGCACCACTGTCATGTGGGCTGTCCTCTCTGTGTGCAGTCCCAGGGATGGGCTGCCCGTTACTTGGAAAGAGAGATCATCATCTGCTGGGCAGACCTCATCATGAGGCAGGCCTTTCTTTCTGGTAGGCACCTGTCTTTGCTACTTTCTGTCCCTTGGGTCTACCTCAGCTAGAGCTTGCCCAGATGAGATGCCAGGAGAGGAAGCCAAGGAAAAGTGGCAGCCAGCACCATCCTGGGGCTAAAGCAAAATGTGCTCTTTCTGCAGCCACAGGGATGAGTCTAATGAGAAACCTCTTTGTTCCATTAGCAAGTTTCAGAGGGGAATCGGGCCAGGTCAGGATTTTTTTTTTTTTTTTTTCATAGAGGAAATTGTCTCCAAACATGGAAGATTTGGGGATTAAGTGATTCAAAAGATTTAGTGTTGGTCGTGTTAAGGCCTCCTGAGACTTTCAGATGTACTTGCCTTGGAGAAAACAATGTGGGAAAGCAGTCACAGTGGAAGTAGGCTAATAAAGAGTGTGGTTAACCCCATTTTGCTTGGTTTTACATTAGGCAAAACCAGGTTAAAAGGAATACTTTAAAATTTTCCTGAAGATACTTGTCCAAATTGGTTTCTTATAGCAGGTACTACTGGCTGCCTGGAGAAAATACTGAGTCGTCATCTAGCCTCCCATCCTCTCCAATCAAAAGCTCAGGGTATTTCCTGGGAGATGTCTGTAAATTGTGGATTTATCTGTGTTGGAGCGATTTCTTTTTAAGTGGAGGAAATGAAAACATTTTCAGTGTCATTTAAAAATGTCAGTGGGATATGTTTCAGGTTTTCTTCTTTTTCATTCATTTATTTCATTCATTTTCATTCATTTATTCCTGGTTGTAGCATAATCTCTAGAGCTGTACCTTTTTGGGTCAAGTTTGCCAACTGATGCTCATGGCTCTGTTACAAGTGAGGGGTCCTTGGTCCCCTATTTGCAGGTTCTTTGTAGCTTGCCCAAAGCCCTGGGCAACTTGCTGCTGCTCCTCTAGGCCTTTGGAGACCCCAGTTTGGAATTTCCCAGCCATTGTAGGCTGGATACAGCTCTTTATGCATTTAGGGACTCAACCAGTGGTGGTATGCCATCAAAAAGATTAAACGATTTTATTATTAAGCATCATAAGGGTGCAGGTTAATTAAAAGAGAAACTGCAGTTGACTGTGGCTGTGTGGCCCCAAGAAGGAAGCTCCGTTTCTGCAAGAGAGTGTGTCCAAAAGAGCTTTTTTTCAAGTTGCTAGCTCTTTTGACCTCAAGATAAGAGCTAGTTGGCTGCACCACCACTGTGAGTAGTACACAAAGGTAGCTTGTCTAGTCTCAGGATTGTTCTGGACTGATGCCCAAAACCTGGGCCTTGATTGGTCCCACTAATAGCACCAGAACTTGGAGAGGCCCTGCACCTGTAATCCCTTTGGAAAACTTTCTGTTTAACTGGGTATTTTGTCTGCCTGGTTTCTAGATTTTTCTAGCCTTAACATTCAATCATTTGCTCCCTGAGAGAATTGGGGTGTGTGTGTGTGTGTGTGTGTGTTTTGAGACAGGGTTTTTCTCGGTAGTTCAGGCTGGTCCTAAAACTGTGTAGTCCACGCTAGCCTGAAGGTCATGGCAATCCACATGCCTCCCAAGTGCTGGAATTATAGGCATGTGTGTCATGGTTTGGATCTACAGTTTTCCCAAAAGCCTCATGTATTTGGATGTTGTGGAATATGTATGGATTCCATGTGCTTTTAAGAGTTGGGGCCTTGTTGGAAGATGGGGCTTGACTCAGAAGAGGCAGATCCCTGCGATGTGTGCTGAAAGGTATACCCCTTTACTTGGCTTCTTATCTGCATACCATGAACAGCTCTTCTCTGACTAGTCCTCAGCCATTGCCAGCTGCCCATGGATGGACTGAGAACTTCTGAGCTGTGAGCTAAAAAACACCTTTCCTCCCTTAAGTTGTAGGGGTCAGGTATTCTGGTCTAGCAACACAAAAGTATTTAAGACAGAAATTGGTGGAAACTATGTGTGTTATGTTGTGGCAGAAAGTGTGTTGTCATTTTGCGTCTGTCCTGAGATTTTGCTTGAAACTGAAATTAAGGGTAGTAGACTAGTTAATCTGGCAGAGGAAATCTCAAGGCAGCCCAGTATTCAGGCTGTCATGTGTATACTGCTTGGGGCTTTTAGCCAGCTGTCCAGTGACAAACAGGAAAAAAAATAGCAGAGGCAAAAAGATGTACAAAGTTTGCAGTTTTGTAGGACTAAAAGCAACTGTAAAGTTGGGGCACAAGAGTACACTGAAGAGATTAGCATTAAAAAGAAATTAAGTACTTGGAATCAGGACTGTAGGACAGATACCTTTTGAGTGCATCTCAAGAATCAGCAGGACCCCACCCTTTTCCCCTTGAAGGGTATAAAGGCTAAGCCTTCTTTGAAGGGAGTTCCCCCACCCCACCCCTCACCCCCACCCCCCAACACATCCTGCAGGGCAGCCTAGGAAAGTGAGTCCCCTGGGATTTCAGCCATCTGAGAACTCAGAGGCCTCTGTGGGTATGGTCCGAGGTGGGCAGACTATGACTCAGGCCAGTGGCAGATCTTTGCATTGTCCACATGGTGGTGGTTTCTAGTCATGCAGAATGCAAAAGTTGTGGGGTCCTGGAGGCTTTGACCCATATTTCAGAAGAAGATCTTGGAGGCCAGGCAGTGTGCCCCATAAAGTTGTGGGTGAAGCCAAAAGTGCAGTGGAGACCCCCGGAATTTGGAGATGCTAGGAATGTGGCATATTTGCACAGGATGGCCACAGGCTTTGAGGAGAGCCAGCCCAAAGAGAAGCCATGAAGGTAGCAGCCAGAACCCGTGCCACAGGGGTGGAGTTACTGCAGGCCTTTGGAGGTCACATGTCACTACAGTCGGGCGCAGCCCACGGAGCTACAGGATTTAACATTTGCCCCACTTCATTGTATTCTTATTTTGGTCAAGTTGCTTTCTGCCCTCCTTTTCTTCCTTTTTGGAATGGGACTACCCATCCTGTACCGTTGTATGTTGGGAGTGATGCTTTTGGGAGTTCACAAGAGTTTACCTTGAGTCTCAGAGGAGACTTTGGACTTGAACCTTTTAGCAGTGCTGGAACTGTTAAGACTTTGGCAACTTTTAAAGATGAACTAAATGCATTTGCATAAGGAGGTATGCATGAGTCTTTTTGGGTCAGGGTAGGAATGTTACAGTTTGGGTCTTCAGTGTCTCCCAAAATGCCTTATGAATGCTGTGAAGTGTGTATGGAACTCTTATGCTATTGAGAGTGGGTCCTGGAGGGAAGGGGTGGGCCACAGGGGCTTGACCCAGAGGGTTGGATCACTGGAACAAGACCTGGAAAGATATATGCTAGCTACGCCCTTCCTCACTAGCTAAGCTTCCTATCCACCATACCTTGAACAGCTTTTCTCTAGCTAGACCTCTGCCAAGTGCTTCCAGCATTGCCAGCTATCCATGAGACCTTCTGAAACTATGAATTAAAGTAAACCCTTCCTCCTTTCAGTTGTGGATTTTGGGTATTCTTTTCCAGTAACAAAAAAGTAACTGATAGTGTGCCACCATTCCCAGCTCTCATAATTTTTTATAGGTTCTTAAGAGTGTCTGGGTCCGAGTGCACAAAATCCTCAACTTCATTGTAAACTTTAAATCTTGCACTAATACATATCAATAAAATGCAGGAAAAAAGAGCATCTGGGACTGAGACCTAACACGTAATCATAGTTATACATTGAGGTATTTGTTTTGTTTTTGTTTTTTTTCACTTCAGCATATTATTTGGATGTCTTCCTCCTTTTTGTCTCGCAGGCTCACTAAAAAATCTTCCACATTAGCCCAGCTTACTTTTGAGAAGACATGGTGGGCAGCCCCACAGAGGGAGTGAGCATCAATGGTCCATATCTGTCCATGTTGTTTCTTTATAATCTAGAAGTTAGCTCTCATGTGGATAGTTGGCTTGGGAGGAGCCAGAGGCAATGGCCTCCACAAAACATTACCTACTAGCCTGCCTGCCTGCCTGCCTGCCTGCCTGCCTGCCTTCCTTCTGCCTGCCTGCCTACCTTCCTTCCTTCCTTCCTTCCTTCCTTCCTTCCTTCCTTCCTTCCTTCCTCCCTCCCTCCCTTCCTCCCTTCCTTTCTCCCCATCTCCCCCTTTCTTCACTACTGGACATAGAACCCAGAGCCTTTACATTGAGCTACATCCAGGCCCTTTTTATTTTTTACTGAAATAGGATCTTGACTAGTCATTAAATTGTCCAAGCTGAACTCAGACTTGTGATCCTCTTGCCTCAGTCTCCCAGAGTACTAGGATCGTAGATGTGCACACCCTCCTGGCACACAGAGACACTTTGAACAACAGTGTACAACTTGGTGTAATCTTTCCACAAATAAGTCTTCACTGGCATGTCTAGATTAGGGAGAATTTTATTTTTGATGATAGTGATAGAGCATTCTAGCTCCGTTATCAAAGGTTTCTCTATACTGATTTAGTCCTAACCTTTTTGTGACTGAATGAAATATTTTTTCTTTGCAAGGTAAATTTTCACTTCAACATTAGGGTTCTGGTTACTTCTTTGAGACAGATGTTTTTTCATATTGCCTTTTGCTCATAGAGGGTATGCTGAAGTTTATTTTTTCACAGTTTGGAAACTTGCCAGGCTCAAAAAAAGAACCACCCACCCTCCTTCCATCAAACCTTTCCTCCTAGTACTCTCATACTTGTGTGCATCAATGCACACCTACACCCATACACACATACACACAAGATTAAACCAGCTACCTAAGAAATTCTGTACTGCTTCTGAATTTTTAATTTAAAAGTATTTTTGGAGGGCTGGGATTTGAACTTAGGGCCTTGCACATGCTAGGCAAGTGCTCTATCACTGAGTGACAGACGTATTACTACTTCCAAATTTGTTTGAAGTCCCATTAAATCAGTCCCCAGAAGTTTTTTCTCTCCTCTCCATTTATCTTCCCTAACTCCATTCTTGAAAGTTGAAAGCCCACTTGTGCACCACTCTACGTTTGTGTTTAGGCTTCTGTCTAGAAGTTCAGGAGCTGAATGTCACCAGACAGGCCTAGGAAGTTAGAGGGACTCCCTGCTGCCTGGTAGGGGAGACCTCCTCCACCCTTTTAGATAGATAACATTTTATCGATCTTCCTTTCTGGTAGGTCCCAGAAGTTGTCTTCAGCCTCTTTCTAGGAAGCACTACTATCCAGGAAATATATCTTCTGATCATTCCTTAATAGTTAAGAGAGCTTTGTTAGTTCCACTTTTTGCTTTAGTTTATATTATGAAAAAAATCAACTTTTCTCCGAATATTTAAAAAATACATCAGGAGATACATTTTAAAGCTATACACTTCAGTTTTTCCTTGAAAATCTGTTTAACTCTTACCTCAAGTCAGACAAAACTACTTGGAACATTCTGGTCAGTGTACCTGTTGTCTACAGTCTCAGGGCCCAGTGCCTTTATGTTCTCCCTAGGAATGGAACAGACCAGGTTGAATGAATTCTGCAGGAGAAAGAGCTGAAGGCTGGGGTGGGTAGAAAGGACCTGTGCAAATGCAGCTGGCCGCAACAGGCCACTCTGCATCTGAGCTTTCCCCTTCACTCTCCGGCTGCCCTGCTTTGCTCTCAGTGCAAACAGCCCCCTCTTTTTTTCTGAGCAAGGGAAGTGGGTTTTACTGCTTTCTGGCAAGCCCTTCTCTCTGTCGCTGGGCTAGAGGGTGATGGGGCAGAGTGTGTAAACGTATGCCTGCGTTTCCTCATCCCCCCCGCTCGCCAGCAGTGACATGGGTCCCATACTGTCTTTTTCCTGGGTCATCTTCCAGAGTTCCCACAGAAGCTGAGACAGCTGTGGTAAACTAGGCACGCCTGTCAGGTGGTGGACACCCCCACGCCCAAGTGTGATTCCTTCAGTGGATGCTACTCTGGTTCTCCCCTAGATCTGCTTCTGGAGATGAAGGAACTGGAGGGCAAACAAAAACAAAACAAAACAAAACTAAATAAAAATCTGATTCTACCTGGAGGAACCTAAAGGAAGCGTATAGTATCAGGCATTAGGAGTGTAGTGGTAGTAGGAGTGAAGGCCAAAGAGGACGGCAGTGTGGGACGCTGACATACAAGACATGGCGACCATGTGCATATTAGCACTGTCTTGCAGTGCTAATATGGGGACCATCCAAGGTAATCTATAGGGCTACCTCATAAATAGAACAACATTAATTAAAAGTTAATTATTATAGAGATAAGGGGTTTTAATTAAGTCTGGATTATGTGTAAGATGAGGTGACCTTCTAGCCATTATAATGTCATAAATCACAGGGACCAATTTTAAGCCTGGAGATCCCATCCCTGCCATGGAAGCTGGAGGAGATAATAAGGTGATTGAGTTTGTCAATGAATAAAATTAAGGTTGGTGTTCAGTTCTCTCATGGCGTGAGCAAGTTTCCTCCTCTGTTCTTTTCCCTTGAGAATCCGGTGCGCATGCTCTCGCGCTGCCTGGAATCTATCCACAGATTTTTGGTTTATTTTTCTCTTTCAGCTGTACAACTTGCCACCTTCTTCAGTGGCGTCTCTTCCTGCTCTGTCTAGCCCTCTGATTTTCTATTTTCGAGGCCTTTTAATTACCCCTCCCTTCTCTTCATTCTCCTGTTCTTCCTTTTTTCCTTCCTCTTCTGCTTCCCTTCCCCTTTCCTTTGCACAAATTCTTTTGAGTGCCTAAAATGTGCAGAGCTTTGCTGTGCACTGGGAAAAATGTTGGATTAATAGACACAGTCCTTAGTTTCAAGACACAAGTTTCCTACGAGACATAAGGACGCAAGCTACTGTGATGTAAGCTGGAGCAGTGCATGTACAGGGTCTGGGTGGGGTGGAGGGAAGAGAAGGACTTTCACACAGAAGGCACATGTTGAACTACAGGTAGCTGAGGCAGGAGGGTCATAAGTTTAGGCAGGGTAACTTGAGCCATTTAGTGATTTACTTAGTGAGACCCTGTCTCAAAATTGGAAAAAAAAAAAAAGGATTGAGGATGTAGCTCAGTATGAAGGTGATTAATTCACCTCTCAGTAATACTTGAAAAAAGAAAAAAAGTAGGATTTTTGACTTGGGACTTGAGCAGTCTGGAGACCTGTGTGGAGAGGTATATTGAGGCCAGAGCACAGATTACTTTGTGGGCAAAGGTAAGAAAAGATCTAGATGTTGTGCTATCAAGTTAGAGGAAAACTGGGAAGATTTTAAGTGGAAGAATAATATGGCCAGAGCTCAGTTGTAAATAAAGAGGAGTGCTAAATAGATTATAAGGAGAGGCGGAGAGATTAGATAGAAATTCATTTGCGTAGCTCAGATGGGAGATTTTAAAGGTCTGCCAGCTGGATGGCAATGGGCATGGGAAGGGGAGTAATGGGCAGAAGAGTTAGAAGAGATGGGGGGGGGGAGGGAACCAGCATTTGGTGACTCACTGATGCTGGGTGAGGAGGGACGAGGAGGCAGGGCCCTATTGACGGAATTGCAGTAAGGGTGTGATGAGGAGAAGCCATGGTAGAGACTGAAAGGGAATGTAGTGCTTGTTAGAGAAAGTCTGAAGGCTTACCCTTTTATTTGTCGAAGTTTGGGTGTTGGTTTCTCAACCAGCACCTGTATCCTGAGTTGTGGGCTTTTGTGTAGCACATTCATATCCTGTTGCTGATGTCACTGAGGTGACTTCATCTCCTTACACATTTTGAAAGAGAGCCATCAGAGGTGGCAAACTTGGCAGACAGAAAAATGCAGATTTCAAGAACTTTCCTTTGACTTCTAAGGTCTCTACCTGGGGAAAAAGCCAACTTTGGATTTTGTTCTATGGAGTAGGATACTATGTTAGGTTAATGATATGTAGCTATTCACTATCAGAGCAGAGACTATGCTAAGAGCTATGGGACAAAAGGGAAAAGGGAAGAAGCAAATGTTCTCATTGGCGTAAGTAGGTGTTTAAGTCAACATCTGTGATGTCATAACAGTTCAGATATAATCTCCTGAACTTGTCTGGTTAGAGATAAATTATTCAGAAAAAAAGGAGTTGGTGGCATCCACCCTTCTCAGTCCTACAGAATTAGAATGGACATGATCAGTCCCAGTATTTCAGACAAGAAGGAAGCCATTACAGACCAAAGTACGTGGGGAGAGATTTCCAGAAGAGATGGAATCTGAACGGGGCTAGACAGGGGTCTACCTGCTACTGCTCCACTCACTTACTGGCTGGGCACATTGTTGGAATGCCTTATCCAAGATACCTAAAGTTAAAATAATTCCTTAATTGTAAACACAATTTTGATGGAATATTGAAAATAACGTGTCCTATAGGCCTTTATTTGTAAATTGTGCCAGGATCATTCATAGGGAAATAGCCATCTCTGGCTCCCAGAGTTAACAGTTGGCTGCTTTGCTGAGTGTTCTGGTCTACTTTTTGAGTGTGCAACTTTGGTTTACAGAATGTGGCTCCAGGGTGGACTTAGATATAATTTGCTGTGGGGAGAGTTTGTTTTCAGGTCCATCTTCTCTCTCCTTGGCTAGAAATCACATTTTTACTCTGGTAACTCACTGAAAATCATATCAAATACTGCTGTTTGCATAGTTGGACTTTTTTGGGGGGGTAATACTGAGCAGGAACAGGGGAGGATGGTTCACCGACATTTGACCCTAATAGGCTGGTACCACTGGCAGTGGATCCCCATGGAAGTTTATGTAAGTGGTCCAGGTATTCTTAGTCCCAAATCTTGCTGCAGACTGAATAGTGCACTGCACTTTATCAAGTGTATGCATATACTGATGTGATTTTTAAAATACTGAGTTTTGTTTGGAATTGTCTTTGTCTTGAATTCAAAGGATTTTGTGTGTGTGTGTGTGTGTGTGTGTGTGTGTGTGTGTGTAAGAATGTTGTCCAACAATGGGAGATCGGAAAGGGAAAAGGGGGGGTGGAGGAATGGCACAGTGGTTAAAGCTCAGGGCTCTGGGTTCCATGCCCCAGCACCATATAAGCTGGGCATAGTGGAGCACGCCCATAATCTCAGCACTCAGGAGGCTCCTGCAGGAGGATTGCCATAAACCCAAGGCTATCCGGGGCTCCATAGTGAGTTCAGGACCAGCCTGGGCTACAGAATGAGACCCTGTCTCAACAAAAAGGGAGGGGAGGTATGTAAAGGTGATGCAATATATTTGTGCACAGAATCCTCAAGTTTAATGTAACCTTTAGATATACACTAATAAAAGACGGAGGAAAAAGGAGAATGCTGTTCAACAACATAATAGCAGCATGACCAGCTTTCATCTGGTGGTTCATGAAACTCTGTGGTTGCTAAAAGTTATATTCATTCATGCTTAGCAGAAAAAACGCAGTCCCAGAAGGGGCGGAGTTTTTGTCTGGTTTCCAGAGTCTGTGCCTATTCCGACTGCCAGAGAGATGAGCTTGGGAGATGACTGGTGAGAAGTGTATGCCCATCACTATTCAACTTGTAAGTAGCTGCCAACCAAGGCCAATCAAATTAGAGGGTTGCTGTTTGGCAGACTGCTCTCAGGTCCTCTAAGCCACCTACCACACCGGGCAAGAACCTCTTATGAAACCTCCTGGTAGGATGAATATTAGCATGGCCTTAGCTGTTGCACCAGAAGGAGATTGTTCCTTGTGAGGAAGCTCTCAGGTTCTCTAAATGACCTACTGCACCAGGCAAGAATCCCTTATGGAACCTCCTGATAGAATGAACATTAGCTAGGCCTCATGCCTTGTACCACAGAGAGCTTACTATTAAGTAAAATTCAGGTTCCAGAGCCTCAAATTTGGGGTTTCTGATTTGACAGGATTGAGGTGGGACTGTGAGCATTTGTATTTAAAAAAAAAAATCTGATTCTGATGTCATCCAGAATTGAGACAGAAGACTGTTATGAAAGGACAAAAATACTTCATTACAATGCGTTTGTTTGTGAAATACTCACTAATGCGTGAACAGTGTGGTGGTGTGGCTCCTGTGGGCTTTATATTTACACCCATTTTCTCATTTCTCACACCTACCCTGGTAGAAAGATCCCTATTTCAGAAGTGAGTGAATTAGGGCCCAGGGAAGTGAAACCAGTGTGGTGACTGGGGACTGACAGTTGGAACCCCAATGTACAAATGAAACCAGGGAACAGTGGGTGTGTCCTCTTGAGGAGGGGCAGGCAGTTATGACCTCGAACCCGCAATTGAGATTTCAGGCACAAAATTGGCATGAACCAAGTAACAGGAGACTGAGACTGATACTGAAGGAATCAGAGCAGGAAGTTGCTACTGAAAAGATTTTTCTTTTTAAATTTTGTGATGGAAATTGAACTCAGAGCCTTCACATTGGGTTATATCTCTACCCCATTGTTTATTTTTATTTTGAGACAGTGTCTTGCGTAGTTGCCTAGCCTGGGCTCAACCTTGCAATCTCCTGCCTTACTTATACTTTCAGAATGCTGGGATTACAGGCCTGTGTCGCCAGGCCTGGCTTTAAGATCTCTGACACACCATTCATCCTAGGAGACTTAGGCCGGCAAGATTGGGCAAGTTACACCATGTTTCAGGGAATTTGCCAAGTGGAGATAACGGTGATGCCTGCCTCCTGCCGTGCACTTTGTGACCACCACCAGCATCTGTGGCACTCTTTGCCTGGGCCAGGTTTGGACTGTGGAAGGGCATTATCTAGAAATTGACAGAAGCTTACAGTGAGCATATGGGAGAAAGAGAATGTGAAGGGCATCAGGAACCCACCTTCTCTTCCTCTTATTTATTTGTTTATTTTGATACTAAGGGTCTAAAGCAGGGGCACCCCACCATGACTTGCGTCCTCAGCCCCTTTATTTATAGACTGTGACTGAATTGCTCAGGCCAGCCTTAGTCTGTGATCCCTCTTGCCTTGGCCTCCCAAATAGCTGGGATCCTAGGTGTATGTCACTGTGAGAGAGCTCTTCTTATTCTTGGAATAAAGGAAAATGGGCCAGGGAAATCTGATGCTCCATGCAGTCTACTGTGTCCTGTAAAAGGTGAGTGCCTAATTGGCCTCCCCAGAGGCAGAGAGATGGCAGCTGCCCATTTCTTACAGCTGCTTCAAGGTGGAGGTGGCAAATTGCTGGTCACATTGTGGCATCTCAGCCCGTCTTTGTATCCTACTTGGCTTCTAAAGAGTGTACATCTGATTAGGACAGTCTCCTCCCTTGGTCACTGGGATCTTTGGGAGGTTTGAGGTGCCACTTAGAAGTTTAAGTCTACCTCCTGATGGCTCCAGAGAGAATGATAGCTCCCTTAATGTGACCAGCCATGCCAGTGTCCTTATCCAAGTGGGGCCTTGCTGCCCTCACAATGGCAGCTCAGCTTATGGACTGCTTCGTGAAATCTGTAATCCTATAACGTTGAGGTGCTTGTTCCTGGGGAGCAGTAGAATGATTAAAAGCCTATCCAGGGATACTGCTTAGCATGAGTCATAGTTTTCTACCCAGTCTGTCCCACCTGTGCTAGATATCTCGTCTCTCGTCTCTTACAGGACTCCTGCTCCTCTCTCTCTCTCTCTCTCTCTCTCTCTTTCTCTCTCTCTCTCTCTGTCGCTTGCCTTCTTCCAAATTAGCATTGTGCTAGGAAGGGGGTTGGGTTGACACTAAATCTGCTTTTCATGCAGAATCTGGCTGCATACAGGGTGGTATTTTCCATCTAGGGCATAGGAGGCGGGGCATATTTTACGATCCCAAATCTCGTTATTTCATATGACTTCACATTTTCATCACATTTCCTTCTCACACAAATCGTCTTGCTCCTTGTTATGGTTACCTTGTGAGTGACCCATAAGTAGTAAAAAGGGTGCCCTCTCTGCTTTTGACAATTATAGTTCTTCTTTTTAGAATTCCTTTGTTTTTGGGAAATACCTGCCAGGTGCCCCCAAGTAAACGATGATACCAGTTTGTTTGTTAAGGGCACCAGGTAAGAGACATAGCTATCAGGTACCCAAAGAGAAGCTGTTTTATCTCACCATGTGGAACGTTCACCTTGGCTTTACTGAAATGAGTCAGTGGTCCTTTCTGGATTCCCTTTATGGGAGTGTTTCAGAGGAATCTGTGAGGGTGTAAGTACCTTTTTCTTCCCAGCAGCTATGTTGCATTTTCCCAAGGTGAAACTTAGCCTATCTTTTCAGGTGTTGAGAGTCAACACTTGAAAGTTCTGTGGGGCCCCAGCTACAATGGGGAAGCTAGAAAACTTTCTTTTCCAGTGTAGGAAAATGCTTCCTCAGATCAGATTCCAAAAGCCAACTGTGGGGCTTTCAAGGCTTGGAGTTTCTCTTTTAATTTTTATCTTTTTAAGCCATCTTCCTTCTGATTGCCATCATTCCTGACCTCCCAGAATCTCTCTTTGTCTGCATTTCAACCACTAGAACTCTCCTGTTCCTTTTCCGTAGGGGGCTTGTTAAACCCCCGGAAGTCTCCTCACTGACCTCTCACTGGTCCAGATTGTGGTCATTCTCTATTAGGTGATTTGTGTGTGGTATGTTGTGGGGGTGAGGGGGGATCATTTGTCTGTTTTTAGACCCCTTTCTGCATTGAGGGAAATCCTTACTGATTTAGACCCCGTCATCAATGATCAATGTCAGGCCCGTCCTGATGGATGTTCACATTCTTCCTTCATGTACCTTTACTGTAGCATCAAGTATGCTCCAGGGATTAGGCATGGGGACAGAGCAGGGCACAAGTCAGTCTCGGAACCCAGTCCCCATGGAGTTCATGGGAACTTACACAAGTGCATAGTCACTTACAGTTTAGCCTAAACCAAACCTAGAAGGCTTCCCAAAAGAGTCACTCTTCAAACTAAAATAAGATGAATAAATGGGAATTAACTCAGTGAAGGGAGTAAAAAGAGAGCATTTTACCTTTCATTGCATTTATGCCTTCAGAATCTTGTGCACTCTTGCTTTGCATGGCTTGTACCTTTTTCATGCCTAATAAATCCATGTTGTTTGTTATGTTTCAAATATTGTAACTCTTTGCTGTGAAGAGTCTACACAACTTTTCTAGTTAACCCTAAGGAGATCTGGCACATTGTAGGAGTGCTAATTTAACATAGTGCAAGAGTACTTTGCTAAGAAGAAAAGTGGCATTTAGGAAGGGACTACTCTGTGCCCTGAAATAGTCACTTCAGTTTCTGTGTTACTGAAAGGAGCTGGAGGTAGTGAAGGTAGGGTAATCTCTAGCCCTGGCATCGGGATGGTAGTTACACCTTGTCTGCTGCTAAGCGGTTGTATGATTTCGGGTGGAACTCTGAACTTCTTGTGGGCCTTGATTTGCTCATTTGTGGAATGAAGAGATTGCACTTCTTTGTCTTCCAGTTCTAAGATCCCCTTGCTGTTGCCTCTCAAGGCCATCTGGGTGTCACGGAAAGACAATGGTGGAAGCTGGTTCAGGGGTTAAGTCAGGAAGCCCAATGTAGAATTGAAACCACAGCCCTGAGGCTTATGTGCTGGGCCAGTTGGAGACGGAGTAAGGAGTGCCTCTGAGAAGTGACCCTCAGAGGAGGCTCAGCACCTTCATCTCTTGTCTGTCTGTGTGCAGCTTGTGGCCTGTTTAGTGTGAGTCACTAATCACGAGGAACAGTGCTCACCCAGCTTGTTCTGAGGGTTCTTGAAATTTCCACCTTGTAGCCTTGGGACCTGTGGTCTTGTAACCTAGGCTACAGAAATAGCAAGTGGGTAGGCAGAAGGCAATTGATGAGGTAGACGGTGCTGGGTACAGCTGCTCGCAGCAGAACTTTAGTGCCAAAAACACCTACTTCAGGACATCGTGTACTAAATCAAGGGTGGCCCCCCTTTTTTTCTCTCTCAAACTTTTCAAAACAGGAAGAAAGTTTTCTTTAACTGTAGGCACCAATCATAACTTGTGTCCTTCTAGAGAGATCTATTTGGAAACCATCCAAGAAAGCTACCTTCACTAAAGGGATTCTAATCACTTTTTTTTTTTTTTTTTTAAACTCTGGGCTTCTGGTAGCAGTTTGGAAGGTTGGCACCAGGCCATCTGAAACCACAGTAGGGTGTTAGGTAATCATGTTCTCATTAAAATGCTGTTCTGTGGTTTAATTTTCAACGGCTTCTTTACAGCTTGGAAATACACATACTATATTTTTTTGAGGCTAAAGAGTGGTGACTTTTTCATACAGACAAAGAGGCGGGAAAATGAACTTCCCATAAGATACTTCCTCATATATTTCTAGAAAAGAAGGCCACTTTCATTCTAGGAAGGCAAACTGACAATAATAGCAGCACCTAGGGGTTAATTGATTCCCCAGACAAATGCTTCAAACACATCTGAAGACCCTCCAGATTTAAATTATCAAGTGGGGGCTGTGGGGATAGCTTAGGAGCAGAATGCCTGCCTAGCCACAGGTTCAATCTCCAGTACTGCAAATAGTAAGTATTTAATAATAAAAAGTATCAAATGATGTGACCATTATTGGTACTTTTTTATTATTAAATACTTATTTAATCATTGGATTGAACATTTTTATTGACTGTCTTACCAAGTGCCACTAGGGCTAGAAGACAGAGACAGGGAAGTCATTGCCCACAAGGACATCACCATCAGGGGTGTCAGATGTGTATCAGGGTACAGTGAGTTAAAAGTAAGTTGCCTATTTTCATTCTGAACTTTATGGGATTTGTGTTTGGGGCCTTTTGAATTTTACTGGCAGAGTCAGAAAACTAAGGACCAGGTTTATCTTTTTTTTTTTTTTTTTTTTAAACAGGATGGCAAAGCATCTGTGTGTTCCCACTGTCACAAAAAGGCAGGACCTTTTGGCCTGAAAGTTGTCATGCTTTGATCTCAAGGGTTAAATTTGGTTGCATCATGTCATTATCATTGTAACTACTCACCATTTCCTCTCCATCTCCACAAACTTTCTGAGTGACCTGCTCTTACCTAACCAGCTCTGGCTTTGTCACCATACCCTTGACGTGGCTGTTGCTGCTCTGCTGTTTGTACATTCCCAGTATCTTGTCTTTCTTGTCTCACAGAGCCTCAGCTGGATCCGATCCCGTCCCATCTGACAGACAGCAAGCACTGTAGGATATTGTCCATTGTGATGAAGATGAACCCTGGTAATAGGGAACTGACCAAACTCAGCCCCAGGTCAACTGGATGGACCAGTTTGGCCCCAGAACTGATCTGAACATTTTGAGTCAGATGAGCCTTTCAAATCAAATGTAGTCCAGTAACGAGTGAAAATTCTACCTATTCCAGTAATGAGTAAAAAAAATTGTTTTGTTCTTTTACTCCCTTCAAGTTTCTTATCTATCCTATGGCTATTAACTTCTTTGGGGATTTTTCTTTTTCTCATTAATTGATGGCATTATTGTATGCATATTAATAGTGAAATTTGTGTGATTTCTTTGGCCTTTGTTTTGAAGCATCCATGGCATTCTGTTTTTCACAGAACACCTACAGTAGGTTAAAATTTAGAAGTGTTTTGTTTTTCTTCTCTCAACCATTAAATACTTGGATGAATTGAGATGTTCAGGAAAGATCCTATAAAAACATTTTCAGATATGTGTGAAGTCCTTTGATTCTATTTAATATTCTTGTATCAGTAAACATTTCTGAGGCAAGTCAACTTTCCTGACACTTTGTTGGAGATATTCTTTATACTTCTAAAGATGTGTGGAGTGAATAAGTCTGATTTCTTGTTAGAGTTTCTCAAATTGTTTGTTAAGACAGGTAAAAATCAGTGTGGTTTTCTTCATGGGGGGTTTCACTTTGACTTTCAGTATTGAATCTGAGGCTTTGGTGAACTCACAAATGCAAAGTGAAACTTGGGAGTGTGTGAACACATATCAAACCAAGCAGACTTCTATGAATGGAAGCTGGGTTCCAGTTAGGCTTCTTATCAGCAAACACATTTGCTATTATGTCGTCGTTCATCCTTCGTTAAAAAAAAATGCTTCCTTGTCTTTAGGAACTTGTATTTAAAGTAAGATATATTGTTGACACCCCAAAACATAGAATTTTCTAACTCTTCTATTCAACATTCCACACTTATCTGGACTACTTTAAGTCAAAGGTGCCATCCTTTTTGAGGCATTACCTTTTCAACGTGGCCTATAAGACCTTCCTCTTCACTGTCTTCCAGAAGTTTGGAGGAAGAGAAGGAATGAGGCTCGCAGAACACTTGCCCTAACTTTATCTGTGTCTGGGTGAGGTCATATAATATGAACCACGTCCTCTTTGTCAGCCATGGGAGTTCTGGAAAGTAAGGTAAAGGCTGGAGAGTATGAAGTAAGTCAATTAAGTCATTTAAGTACAGTTGTTCCTCCTTATTTGTGGTTTGATTTTCAAGGGTTCAGTTACTGTCAGCCAACAGTGGTTTGAAAATATTCAATATAAAAATTCCAGAAATAAACCATTCGGGTGTTTTTATAGTGTGCAGTTTCGAGTAGTATGATAAAATTCTCATACTGTCCTGCTCTGCTCTACCCAGCCTATGAGACATTTCTTTGTGCAGCATATCCATGCTGTATACACTACTCACATATTAGTCAGTAGCCATCTTGATTATCAAGTTGACTATTTTAGTACTGCAGTGTTTGTGTTTAGGTACCCTACATTTATAATAATGACTGTAAACAAAAGTGTAGTGATGCTGGCAATTCGGATATACAAAAGAGAAGCAGTGAAGTAGGTCTTTTAAATGGAAAGGTGAATCTTCCTTACTTAAACAGGGAAGAAAAAAAAATCTTACGCTGAGGTGACTAACATCTGCAGTAAGAATGGATCTTCTGGGGGAGGGACAAAAGGAGAGTGGGAAAGCCCTTGTCACCTTGACAAGATACGAATGTGCACAAAATGCCCAACCTCATTGTAAACCTTGAATTTTGCACGTATACATATCAATAAAATGTGGGAGAAAAAAGAATGGATCTTCTATCTTTGAAAGTGTGGAGAAGTAAAAGAAATTTGTACTAGCTTGTCACACCTTAAACTGTAAAAATTACAGCCATGAAGTGTAATAAGGGCTTATGATAGAAAAAGCATTAAATTTGTGATGAAAGACAGGAATAGAAAATGTGTTCTGATTGACAGTGTGTTATGCCAGAAAGTGCTAAGCCTGTGTGAAGATTTTAGCAAGGAATGAAATGAGTGACACCAAGCCATTTACTGATACAAGGGATGGTAACATAGATTCAGGAATAGGTTTGAACCAAAAAAAAAAAAAAAAAATAGAAAAATTACTGGTAAGGCTGCCTATGTTGGTGAAGAAGTGGCTACCACATGTCTAGCAGAATTGAGAAAGCTGACTAAGGAGAGAGGGCGCCATTCAAAGCAAGTGTTCAATTGAGATGAAACTGGGCTCGTATAGAAGATGTCCACTTCAGCCTAAATTTGTAAAAGTACAAAGCAGGTACCAGGACATAAAATATGGAAAGACAGATTAATTTTAATATGTTGCAGTGACACAGGGCATGTGAGAAATACAGGTGTAGTATAGAGAGCAAAGAACCTATGAGCTGTCAAAAATAAGAACAAATATGTATTTTGAGAGAGAGCACATTCTCATGACTGTATCAGTATCATGGCATATTGTTGTCATTGTTTTTTTATTATTAGTTAATTTATTCTATTCTTAATTTATCAAGTAAACTTTATTATAGAATAAGAAAAATACATAGTACCTGGATGCAGGTGTTGGTACTACCTGTAGTTTCAAACATTTGCTGGAGATCTTGGAATATATTCTCAATAGGTCAGGGGGGACTATTGTGGAGGAATGGAAGTGCACCCAATGTTTTTCTTCTAAATGCATGTTCAGCTTATTAAATGCTCCCTGACTTAGGTTCCTGAAAGTTAAAAGTAGAAAATTTGCAAAAGAGACTTTTTCATAATACTTGGAACAGATTTAGTGTTCAAGGTGGAATTCTGGTGGTTGCCTGTACGTTAACGTGACCTGTATGTCCTTAAATCTGTTGTGTCTGTGTACTTGAGCCTCAAAGAAGCTCTTTCAGCATCCTCTCTTCCCAGAGGCTTGCTTACAGTTGTTAAAGTGTAACTGAAGAGGGATCAGAATCAGCGATTGAATGGCAAGGTGCTATTATTCTGCCTTCTGAGAGAGTTTGCATGTACTCAGGATATTAGATGTGATTGACAGAGGTGTGTGTGTGTGACTCCAACCCGTCCTTCTGTTTTGAAGTCACAAAGAACTTTTTCCCTTTGAAATCCAAGAAGATCCCTCCTCCAGGCTTATGGAGGGAATTAGGCAGCAAATGACCATGAAAATTCTTTAAAAATTGGTTAAAACTTTAATTAACATGGAGTTTATGAAGCGTTTAGGAATTTCAGGATGGATTTTTTAACTTACCTTCCAAATCAGGCCACCTGTAGAGTGGCATTAAATCCTCATTGGTATATTTTTTTCTTAAATCTTTTGATCTGAACTTGCTGTTCTTTAAACTAATTTGAATAAAGTTTAAGCTTATTTTATATACTTAGATGCTATTAAGAGCAAAGTAACCAAAAAGGCTCTCTTTTCTCTTTCTCTTTCTGACACTAATTAGAACAGAATTCTACATAGAGGTTAGTAATTCCATAAAAAAAGAATTTGTAGTCTGCTTGCAAAATGGCTGGGCAAAATTCAGGTTGAAAGCCCCTTTAATGGCCTATGATGGGGGAGTCTACAATCAGGAAGGACCAGGTGGACCCAAGCCGGGAGAGCTGGGATGAGTGCTTTCTTGGCAGGGAGCCCGTACTTGTGATGAAAGCTCGGAAAATTTGCTTGGGGAGAGTAATCCAATGATGCCAAAGGATTATGTAGGCTTACATCCAGCAAAGTATAAACCATGACTCTGAACGGTGCACCCCTTCCCGAGTCAAGCACTGCTTTGCTTACAAACTAGAGCAACCATAATTAAATAAGAGAAGAAATTAAAGAGAGAGGGTGGGAGGAAGGAAGTACTGGGTGTTTCAAAATGATATTGCACACATGCGAACCAAGTCTGCCAACAGTCAGTAATTCCTGGGTAGTCCTAACAGAAGACTTCCCCATGTCACTCCTGTGTAAGTAGAGACTTCTATCACCTTCAGCCTGCACAAATTCACCTTCCACCCCTTGCTCCTATTGGTCCAGTCAGTTAATTATTTTTGCCTCTGATTACTTACCTATTAGTGACACTAATTAAAACCTGCTTCTGCCCTGAGATGTATGAGGCTGTTTATAAAGTGCTGTGAAAGCAAATTGTTCCAAGAACTATTAATTCTGGTAACAGCCATGTCAGCTTTGGTTATGTGCTCATAAATGCAAACCCGACCTGGTCAATAATCTCCAGGGATGGTCAAAATTGCACAGCTAGCTTCTTAGAAATATATGTGGAAGAACACACAAAGATTGTTGGAAATGCCTAAATAAGGTTAGATAATAAATGGAACTGTGCTAGGCAGAACAAAGAAGTTATTATGAGCATCACTTATGTACCATATTATAAAATAGGAGTGATTTAGGCTGGGATAACAAAGTATTTGGGAGGAGGTTATTAAATATGAAGATAGTGCAATGCATGATAGGATTGACCAAAGAGTTCCCAGCAGGCCTTGCTCCAGGTTCTCGCCCTTGCTTTAGCTACCTGTCCTGTGTCATCGCCTGGGAGGACTGTAGGAACAAACACAAAAGATGACTTCTCCAGTTTGTTGAGTTTATAAATTTTTACTTAAAGACTCTTTATCCAGAATATTATTTTACACAACATATATAGAATATGTGGATCACATTTAATCTGTCAAATAGATGAAAAAAAAAAACATTAACACTCGAGTATACCTGGCTTTCTCATGTGTGGAGAGATAGCACATCTTGGATAGGCATAGTTGAATGGATAAGTAGAGTTTTATTCATTTACATATTCAGCAAGCATTTAATAAGTGCCATGTGCTTGGCATCATTCTAGGAGATGGGGCTCCAAGAGTGAAGAGACAAAACCCCTGTGGTCCGGGAGCTTGTATTTTAGTGGAGAAGGCTTGAAACAAACAATGAACAGTCTTAATAGTAGCAATGAAGAGCTGTGGGGACAATAAAATGGACTAAAATTATAGAAATGAGCAGAATGTTTGCAAACATGTGTAGCCCAGCAGAAAGGTTCCAGCTAAGTTAGTGTTGTGGTCTTAAAACTTGGTAATATCAAGAGGACCTGTAGCCAATTGAGAATATGCATCCTGGATGGGAGGAATGGCACAATGGTTAAAGCAAAGGCCCTGAGTTCAATTTCCCAGCACCACATAAAGTATGTGAAATTCATGGTGGCACACACCTGTACACCTAGCACTTGGGAGGCTGAGGCAGGAAGATTGCCATGAATCCGGTTGGGCTCCAAAATGAGTTAAGGACCAGCCTGGGCTACAGAGCAAGATCCTGTCTCAAAAAAAAAAAAAAGAAAGAAAGAAAGAAAGAAAGAAAGAAAGAAAGAAAGAAAGATAAAAAAGAAAAATTATGTGTCCTCAATATACAGAACTTCCATATATTGGAATAAAGTAAATTACTGTAGTTGATGTGTAAGTGTGTGTGTGTGTGTGTGTGTGTGTGTGTGTGTGTGTGTGTGTTGTCAGACCTCTCTCTATTAATTTAGATAAATTATAGCAGACTAATTATAAAATTGTATTCATTGCAAGATAGAAATAAAGCAGAATGTCAAAAATCAAAAGATAATTGTCTCATTGCAATGAGATGGATGTTGTAGCCAGTGTGCTTTCATTAAAGCATCTGTGGTCTGAGTCATCTGCCTGAGTTACTGGTCATGGTCTGCACTAGGTCAATTCTTTACTCTTTGTTTCTTTTCTTTCTCCCAACAATTCTTTTTATTAGTGTGTATTTGCAATATGTAATAATTAAATTAAACTTGAGGAATTGGCACATCTACATATCACATCTTGATCCTTTTTACTTCTCCTTCCCCTTCACACCCTCCTCTCCATCACCCCTGCATCCCCTTGTCCTTTCTACAATGTCTGTCTCCCCGTTTTCTACTATCAATTGTTTCTTTTCACATGTTTTTTATTTCTTTTCTTTCATTTAATTAGTCACATCTCACAATTATGAAGGTGTGGGGAAAGCATGTATATTTGGTTCTAGATGTCTCAGTCTCACACAGATCCAGAAGGCACAGTGACTCTGGAGCCTGTCCCGCACTTGGTCAGGTGCTGTGTGGGTGAGCCGATCACTCAGGTGGGAGACAGTCCGATGCTGCACATCAGGAGACAACAGCGGATGGACTCCTCGTTTATTCTTGGCTTCTGTTTGGCTCTGAAACTATTTATTTATGTTTTACTGTCATGTTTAAGTGTGTTTTTAGATGAGAAGATAATACATAATAGGCTTGTTTATAACAGGTGAGAAAATGAGAAAAGCCATTAAGTTCTGGCAGTGAATCATGGGGCCACAGAGGCAGATTTTTGAGCGGTTTATACGGTTAAGTGTTAAAGAGAGAAATCCCTTTATTTTACCCTTCACAAGTTCATGTGGATTCAGGCTGTTTGAACTGACTGTATTGATGAGACTGTCTTCATAGTAAGCCACTGAAATAATAGAAGTGGTCATGAAGAAATTATTTTTTATTTCATCTCTCATTTCAAAACCTCTTCCTCATGAAAAGCCAAAATATGTCATTATCTCCCCATAACTGCAATGACATATGTCGTCCCAGTTTTCACCATTTCCTTTGTAGTGGTAGGGGCTGTGATATTCACTGTTCTGTTGCCCTTTGGGAATGAAAAATAGGCTTTACCCCTTCCCAAATTGTTGGAAACATTATTGGAAGACAGTACTGAAATTGTCAGCCGTTTCTTGGGGATGCCTTGGTTAAAAACAGTGCCTCACTTAAGGTCAGTCCTCCATGCAGGGGCTGACTGTCCAGTGTGACTGTAGAGAGGGGCAGCCTTTTTACCCCAACTCAGAACAGCTCTGAAGGGTTCCCTAGTATCAGGACTCTTTACGTGGTTCACTTAGGCCTGTACCACAGTTCTAATTCTCCTTGGGATCATTTTTGCCTCCTTTCTCTCCTTTCTATGGACATTAATTCTAGAATTCAAGAACAAGCCCTAAAAAACATCCTGCATGTTAATCTCTGTCCCGTGACTGCTTTCTGGGAAACTAACCTATAAGAGCCAATACCAGGAAAGATAAGCAAAAGTAGCCATTGGAACAGGGTATGATTCCAGATCCCAAGGTATCTGTTGACAGTGAGGATCATGTCACTGGTAGTACGTAGAACTTGGATAGATCCTAGCTCATTATGGTGACACAATTAATAAAAGTTGCCAGTTGTGACTTAGGGTGACACACAAGTGAAAGAAAATGCAATGACATATGCAATGTGTTAATTTTTTGAGAAATTTAAGGGAGATGGTAACATTAAGGACAGTGCACTCTGGGGACTATAACTGTACTCTCATAAAATATAATAAGCTGATCATGATTAACTAGCATTAAAATAAGTGTAAATTCCAGATGGTGGTCTTAAGCACATGACAAGTTTTCATTTCCTTCAGAAAAAGTGGAGGACAGACTCAGGACTTAATTATAGGAATAGATGAGCTTCAAAGAAGACTGAACTCTCAACCAAGGCTTGTCTGCTAAGAACGAGGTCAAGGGCTTGCTTGGGAAGGAATGGGTTGCAAAAAAAAATGAGAAGGAGACATGTGAGTTGATGTACCTAAAAACTTGGACCCCGAGATTCAGCTAAACGCTGAACTTTCAGAAGTAGGCCACATCTCCCTAGGAATAACTGATGTTCTCCTACTGCCTGAAGATGCCCCTCCCTTTGTGTTTCTTTTGTAGAATCTACCCTCTTCTCCTTTCCTATCTACTAAGTCAACAACTAGACTAATTTACAACTTAGGCTGAAGATGTGCTAGGCTGCCTAGAGAGAGAAGGGGTTGTGCTTTGAAGGATTTATAGGACCTAGATTATAATTTCTATTGTACTAGAAGAACTCAGGAGAGGACTGGATTATAAGAATGTAAAGCCAAGGAGGGCAGATTATTCGTTTGATGGGAGCTTATTGGTAAGGGAGATCTCTCTTGGAATGTAAAATTGTAACATTCTTAGAAGGAACCCCAGAAAGTGGAACAAACATGCTGCTGGGATGGCCCCTTGAAAAATGGGAAAATGGTCATTCACACCATTTGTAGTAGAAATGACAGAATTTCTGTGGCATATGGTAAAAGAAGGAATCATGGAAAAATGTGGGCACACTGGAATAAATATACTATCATACATAAAGGTGACAAACAAGATGACTGTTTTATGTAAGGGTCAGAGGAGGCACCAGTGACCACAACAAAAGGAGTACACTGGAGAAAAGGAAAATGGGGAACCGATAGAACTCTGTCCTCAGAGAGCAAATAAGCATGCAGTACAGAAGGGTACCACTCAAGAGAAATAGTGATAGGTGAGTGATCATGAAGATGAGACCTGTTTTTCCAGTCAAATTTATGATTCTTTACTCAATTTCTGGACCTTATTTAATTTTTGGACCATGAATCCATCAATTGAAAGAAGATGCAGATTCTCAGGAGGAAGTACCCTGAGAGTATCCTATTTACAAATGTACCTTTCTTTAGGGGACTCGGAGTCATCTACTCTGATAACTTTACCCTGGGGGGAGGGGAAGAACCATTTTTTGAGGATTGTTGAACACAAGATAAGAGTTAACAGTGATAGCTGCAGACCTAAGGCGTCAAGTAAGTCCTCTGTTAGGGTAGAGCTTTATGAAAGCTGAGAAGCAAAGGGAATCCTGGCTCAGGTTTAGGCTCTATATCTCATGAGCCCATCTTGGTCATTTTCCTCGTCTTTGGAAGTAAAATTGGATATATTTGACAGCACAACCCTCACCCTGGGCAAGTGAAAGTAACAGGGAAAGCCCAGAGGGAGCCACTGAAGGGGTTCTCTCTGTCTTGCCCACTCACAAGATAGCAAATCAAAAATAATATTCATTCTGAGGTGTGGGGGAAATTGCAGATGTCAGTGACACTCGAAGATAGAAGGTTCTAGTCTCTATCCTATCTATATCTAATACACTGGTCTGGCATCTGAAGACAGCAGATGTATCTTTAAAAAGTGACAATGGACCACTGCAAACTTAATTAAGTAGTTGAGAATATTAACATACCTGAGGGATGTATTAAGTGGTCAGTGGAAGCAGTTGGCACTTAGTTTTTCCTCAGGGCTATGTTAATTTACCTGCCTTCTATCATGAGATAAATCTAAACCAGTGACACCCAGGAAGGTTTAGTTGAAGATCATTCTCCTACAAATAGGGGTAGGGGGTGGAGGGTGGAACTTGTTATGCAGTAGGTTATTGGAGGATAGTTTTGAAATGGTCAGCAGCAGCAGCAGCGTGAGGGTACCAGAGGGGGATGGGGAGCAAAGCTCTCCCTCCTGTCAGATGAGCAGGGCCATTAGAACCTGACGGAAGTGTGCTGACAGGAGGCACACTTCCTGCTCACCACTCATGTCATAGTGGCGTGGTCCTTCCAAGGCCCTGGGGTTGGAGACCCCTGGTCTAAACTGTCAGGACAATCTAAAGAATGTCACTTTTGTTTGTTACATGCTATAGTTTGGACCTTTGAGCGTCCCCCAAAAGCCTCATGTATTTTGGAACTGTATTTTGGAACTGGTGTTTCCCCTCCCCTCGGGGAACATTGGCAGGAAGGGATGGATGCTTGGGATGTGACCTGGGGGGATTGTATCAACTTGTTGAGATTAAGGGTTGCCCAGGGCAGAGCTTTTAGGTATTTGTTATTGACTTGTGAACTAGGAAAAGAAGGAAGGGTGGAGGTTGGGAGCTTGGGGGTGTGTGGGGGGCCGGGGGGGGGGGGGGGGGGGGGGGGGGGGGGGGGGGGGGGGGGGGGGGGGGGCGTGGCGTGGAGACTGGAAGCTGTGAACTAAGTAATGGAAGGAAAGAGAAACACTGTGGTAGCTTCTTCCTGGGAAAGCTCATCTGCTTGCTCCTACTTCACTTGGCTTTTGTCTCTAATGGGCTGAGTAGCTTTCCAGCCTCCTCTGGCATGTACCTCCACCATTGCTGGCTGCCCCATGAGTGGATGGTGTGTGTGAGAGACCTTCTGAAACTGTGAGCTAAATAAATCTTTCCTCTCTTAAATTGTGGATGTTGGATATTTTGTCACTGCAATGATAAAGTAACTGTGACACTCACTACATCAGTGATAAGATTAGAGCATATTATAAAAGAAAACAAAGTCCAGACCAGATCTGTGGATCTGGTGAGACACACTCCAGATGATGGGAGAGAAGCCCTGCAAAGATTCAGGGACCTACCACTTAGGTGACACATTTGAGAGCTTCACTCTGGGGCTTGCCAGGATATTTCCTCAAAACTTAAGAACAAAATACTGCATCATGTGTTTCGGCTACAAAGAATCACAATCTACAGATTTAGTAGGCCATATCTGGTTTTGGAGGTAGTGTATTCCAAAGCTGGCAGTACTGCTGTAGATCATACAGTGAGTAACATGGAATGATGCCAGTTTGACTGGTTAAGCAGGAAAGGCTCTTGAGCTGATACAAACTTGGGTTGTATGATCAGGTTATAATAGTTGGAATTTTAAGTGGCAGAAAAAGGTGCCTTGCCTTGTGAAGTTTATAATAAACTCATTAGAAGGCATAGTGTATGCCCTTAGGATTCTAGAGCATGATACTATCTACAGTGAAAATTGCATGTGTTTTAATACTATCTTGTAGATTCTATTGGAGACTTTATGCTTAACAATGGCACATCAAATAACTATGTTGCCAGAACTGCCCATGAAGGGCTGCACTCTGCCAGACTGCCAAGGTTGGGAAGGTCTAATAACAGTCATAGGAAGATGTAAGTGGCCCATTTAGGATTAAGATGAATTCGGCCAGGGTGCAAGCAAATTGCAGAATTCAGGTATTCCATGAGGGCAGCAGCTTGCCTCCCTTAGCTCACTTCTGAGACTGCAAAAGAACTTTTTATGACCACTTGGAGAAAGGAGAAACTCCCAGCCTGGTTCTTGGATAGCCTGGCTTGCTATGTGTGCTTGAGCTAAAAATACCAGTGCTTGCACTGTAGCCCTTTTCAGGTGTCCTTGGAAGTAGTGATGAAGGAAAATTGCTCTCAATGAGTGCATCTTTAAATGGCAAATTTTTGTGAGGAGAAAGAAGCAAATACCTTTGTGTTTAGAATCTACACACCCTCAAGATCAGAGGTGAATGGTTTGGTTGGCTGTTCAGGGAGGAGAAAGAATGGAATATTAGGAACAATAGGTGTGGGGTAGGTGCATGTGGATGCACATAGTAACAGGAAGAAAGATGGTATTGGGTGGGGGAAGTCTTTGTTTTTCACGTTAAGGTCCACCAGAATATACACCATGGGACAGACTCTAAACAACCTTGTACACAAGAGATTTAGCCAGCTGATGTCATTCAGCCTATGACATCAGCAGCTCCAATGAGTGTGAATAAGGAAACTATGAAGAGAGGGATGGATGTTGTGCATGGGCCTAACTGCATAGAGATCAGAGTGTCTCTTCTCCAGAACTTCAGGGTTTGTGGTTGAGAGGTCCTGGCTCCCCAAAAGGGACTTGAACACTTCTGCCAGTTCATGGATATGGGTAACTCAGTAGTCCCACTGAACTGTAAGCTGTGGTTGCTGCCTTGTACTTTAGTCCCTGTGCTAAGGGGTCAGTGAGCGAGAAGACTCATCATTTTGGCAGGAATAAAGGCTCTTGGTCATAACAAGGAAGTGAGGCTACTATTACATAGTGAGAGCACGGAGGAGTGTGGCTCCCAAGTGATGTGCCTGGATCCCCTTGCTCATTTCTAATGGTAACATACCCAGCTACCTTGGCCCAAGAAGAGTTTTTTAACAGTAAGCTTAGATCTCTCATCTGTGAGAGTCTGGGTCTTGCCAGTAGGTATACATACGTGTGAGGGATCAGCTGATACTCTAACTGAAGGTGAGCAGAATCTAGACAGGTTGAGAGGGGAGAAATGATGAATATAAACTGCATTCAGAGACTAATTATAGTGATAGGAGCTATGGCTCATCTCATTAACCTTTCTCTTAGTTACTTTCTCATTGCTGTCACTCACTAACCGACATCCTCAACATTAGGGAGGAAACGTTTATTTTAGCTCACAGTTTCAGAGGTCTCAGTCCATTCATGAGGAGCAGCTGGAAAATGATGGAATTACATGGCAGGGCTGGAGCTAGGTTCAGAGGCAGAGCTAGAGCTCCAGAGACAGAGATCCTCAGAGCGTGGTGGAACAGAGACAGTCTGGGAGGAAGGGTGGAACCAACATATGCCCCTCCAGGTCAAGCCCTGAACATCTGCCCCATCCAGCCAGGCCCCACTTGCTAACACTACACAGTGTCCAAAGGTACATGAGGGTTTTGGGGGACACCCCTGATCCAAATCATGACAACCTTCTTTTCAGCTTACCCAAGAATCCTACAGAAAGTTCTTCCAGAGTTTATATAAAGAAGTGGATTTCACAGTGTAAGAAACAAAGGGAGCTGGACACATGATATGCTTTCCTGATCTTCCTGTAAGACTGAAGGACAAATTCTTCTTGCCTCCGGGAAATTGGCTGTCATCTGTCAGCCCTTTCAAGGGATTGCCTTGGCTGAGAAAGTGTCCTTGCTCCGGGGATAGTACATCTAATGACCGAGCAGTGAAGGGTATAGAGGTTTGGTCCTCTCACCTCGATTCAAGTCTACCCTGAGGAGCTGTCCCCTAGGTTCGTAACTCCTGGGATGGGCCTTGGGGGGCTGGCTGAGGGCATCATTGGGATGCATCATAGTGCCTACCAATCTTGCTTCCTTTCCTTCTCCAGCAGGTGTGGATCCCAAGCCTATGACCTGGTAAACATCCTGTGAACTGGCTTGCAACTCAGAGACTGTTCCTGGGGAGTACCTTCACAATGGAAGACCAAAAGCCACGTTGGCGACAGCCAGCTTATTTCTTTGAAGGACTGTGTAAAAATAGACTAATGTTCAGATGTGTCCTCTTAGATTTGTTGGGAATGCCTTCTTAGTGTGCAGAAGCGGAGCCCTGTCAGGACTGATGCCCATGTACTTTCTCACTTTACAGCGTGGCTCACAAAATACATGTGTACCAAATGACAGTAATTTTCATTTAGAGCGTAGATTTTCAGTTGGGTAAATTGTATCTTAGAGAAAGAGCTTTTTAGGTAATGGTGATGGTTGCACAAAACTATAAATATAATCAATATAATATAATATAATCAATAAATATAATCAATGACATTGAATTTTATGCCTAAAATGATTAAAATAGAAAGATATTTATATTTTACCACAATTTGAAAAATCAATATAATGCAGAAAAATCAGTGTAATATACCAAACCATTGACTTGTACACTTCTTGTGGACAAATTGTACAGCATGTGAATTATGTGTCAATAAAGCTGTTACTTAAAAAAAGAGTCCTGAAGGGAGAAAGATCAGTACTTCTTTCAGAGCTGGCCAGAACTGAGTTTTGTCTACATATAAAATGGCGTATCTGCACAGACACAGTGGTGCCTCTCTCCCACGTTGTACTCCACTGATATGCAGCATTTGCCAGTGCTGTTTTATAAAGAAATTTTGCTAATATATCTGCTTTCTCTTGAAATATAATATTTATTATTACCTTTGTAGCTGGTTTCACAAACTTCCTGACAGTAGTGTGACATGCACTTATTTTATGGTATTTCTTTAGTACTGTTTTCTTGATTATCTTTAGCAACAAAATTCATCAATTTTGTGTTGGGAAGCACTTGTAGTGTTTGCACTTGCTCTGGGGAAGCTTTATTGTTCCATCAGAGAACTCATTGTACTGCGTTGAAAAATGGCATGGAAGCTTTCATGACTTCCTTCTGTTATTAGAAAATATTTTTATAGCAGATGCCACACTGGAAGTATGGGGCAAACACATTACCAGACCAGTAAAATCCAGTTTTCAGATTTTTCTGGTCATTTCTCCTGTGCTCAACTTCCAAGCTTACATTTTTTCTTGTGAGCTTTTATAAGATCATAGTGATACTCTTTTCTTTTTTTTCCTCATGTGATTTCTCAGGTTATATTTTTCCTCTTTTTATTAGTATGAGTATGCAGTACACAATGGCTACATTAAACTTGAGATTTCTGCACATATATATCACAACAACATTCCCTTCCCCACTCCCTTTCTTGCCCTTCCACCTTCACCCTTCTCCCCCCTCCCCACTCCCAGCATCTCACTTGACAGTACTCTGGGTTTCTCATATTAGAGAAACCATATGACATTTAATCTTCAGAGTCTAATTTACTTCTCTAGGCATAATGGTCTTAAGTTGTATCTATTTACCTACAGAAAACTCATATCTATCTTTTTTATGGCAGAGTAGTACTCCACTGTGTATATGTCCACACTTTTTTTTTAATCCATTAGTCTGTTGATGGGTATTTTGGCATCTTCCATGATTTAGCAATTATTAGTTGTGCTGCTGTAAGCATGGATGTATGTGTATCTCTGCTATTACATGGTGTTTTTAACTCTTTTGGAAAGATACCCAGAAGAGGTGTCACTGGGCCAAATGGAATACTGATTTTCAATTTTTTGAGAAATCTTCATACTGTTTTCCATAGTGGTTGTACCATGTCTTAGTTACTTTTTTGGTCCTGTGACTCAATACTCAACATCTACAAATTTAGGAGAGGAAAGGTTTATTTTTGCTCAGAGTTTTGGAAGGTCACAGTTCACTCAGGGGCAGCTGGCAGCAATGGAAGTACATGGCAGAGGCAGAGGTAGAGGCACCGTCTCACAACATCACAAACAGGAAGCCAAGTCCCATCAAGTCCAGTCTTCCTCCAGAGGAAAAAGCTGTAACAGTCTTTCTTCTTCCTTTTATACAGTTCCCAGTTGGGCTTCCCACATCCAGGTGGGTGTTCTTTCTTCATTCGTTGGCTCACACATCACTCACACTCTCATCCAGGCTTGTTCCTAATTGCCTAGTCCAGGAGTGGTTCCTAATTGCCTCAGGTTGACATAATCTCTCCAACAGTCACATACCAGTTTATAGTTCCACCCACTTCCTCACCAGCATCTATTGCTGTTTGAATTCTTGATACAAGGCATTCCCACAGAACTAAGATGGTATCTTAGTGTTGTTTTGATATGGATTTCTCTAATGGCTAAGGAGGTAGGACTTTTTAAAATAAATTTGCAAGCTGTTTGTACTTCTGAGAACTAGTCATTTCAATTGCTCATTTTTCAATTGGGTCTTTGATTTTGAGGGGTCTCTTTCTCTTCAGTTCTTTGTATATCGTAGCTATTAGCCTCCTGTGTGAGGTATGAGTGATTAATTATTTTTCCCATTCTGTTGGTTCTGTCTTCATTCTGTTATTTGTTTCCTTTGTCATGTAGAAGCTTTTTAATTTGATGTAATCCCATTTGTTGATTCTGGGAGTTTTTTATTTTGCATTAGGTGTTCTATTGAGGATGTCTTTGCCTTCACCTGTATCTTCAAGAGTTTTGCCTATTTTGTCCTTCAGGAAGTTCTGTATTTTCTCTTCTTCCTTTTTTTGTTTTTCTTTTGTGACTCAGGATCTCCTTCTGCAGTCAGGCCGGTCCTGAACTCACTATGTAGCCCACACTGGTCTCGAGCACGCAGTGATTCTCCTGCTTCAGCTTCTTCAGTGCTGGGGTTATAGGCATGCTCCACCATGCCCAGCTTATGTGGTGCTGGGAATTGAACCCAGGGCCTTGACCTTGCTGGGGCAAGCATGTGACTGTTGAATTATTCCTCTGGCCCCTCATTGTTTCCATTTTATAAATAGATCTTTGATCCACTTTGATTTAATATTAGCATATGGTGATAGATGTGGATCTAGATTCATTTTTCTGTCTGTGGATAACTAGTTCATCACTTACTGAAGAGGATATCCTTTTTCTACTGTGTGTTTTTAACCCCTTTGTCAAAGATCATATAGTTGAGGGTACTTGAGTTTGTCTCTACATTCTCTGTTCTGTTCCCTTGTCTGCTTTTGTGCTAATACCATACAGTTTTTATCAATGTTGTTTTGTAATGTAAGTTAATGTCCTGAATCATGCCACCTGCTTTTGTCTTGTTGCTCGGTATTGCTTTGCCTATTCTAGGTCTCTTTTGGTTACATACAAATTTTTGTTTTGTTTTCTCATGTTCTGTGAAAAATTTGGTTGGTATTTTGATAGAAATTGCATTGAATCTGGTTTTGGCCATAGACCATTTTGACTATTAATTATGCACATCCAGGAGCAGGGAATGTCTTTCCAGTTTCTAATGTCATCTTCAGTTTCTTTTCTCAGATTAATGTTGCATTCATTCTAAGGGCCCATCACTTACTTGGTTAGGTAATTCCTAGGTATTGTATTTTTGAGATTTGATTTGTATTTTTTGAGAAACTATTTATAATGAGATAATTCTTTTGAACTCCTTTTCAGTGAGTTCATTGTTAGTGTAGAGGAATGTTATTGATTTGTTTCCATTAATTTTGTATCCTACAACTTGACTGAATTTGCTAACTACTTCTAAGAGTTGGTTGATGGAGTTTTGGGGGTCTTCTATGTAGAGAATCATGTCACCTGCAAATAAGAATAGTTTGGGCTAGAGAAATGGCAGTGGTTAAAGCATTTGCCTGATGAATGCAAGGCCCTCAGTTTGATTCTCCAGCACCTCATAAAGCCAGGTATTGTGGTGTACACCTACAATCCCAGAAAATGAGAGACATTGCTATGAGTCCAAGGCTAGCCTGGGCTCCATAGTGAGTTCAGGACCAGCCTGGGCTACAGAGCAAGACCCTGTCTCAAGAAAAAAAAAAAAAAAGGATAGTTTGACCTCCTTTCCTCTATGATTCCTTTTAATTCATTCTCTTGCCTGATTGCTTTGGCTAGGGTTTCAAGTACCATATTGAATAAGAGTGGTGAGAGCGGAAAGCCTTGCCATGTTCCTTATTTAAGGGGAAATGGTTTCAATATTTTTCCATTTAGCGTAATGTTGATGGTAGGTTTTGTGTAAATGGCTTCTATAAGTTTGAGGTAAGGTCCTATAACTATTTTCCTCAGGGGTTTTTTTAAATGGTGAATGGATGTTGGATTTTCTCAAAGGCCTTTTCTGAATCTGTTGAGATGATCATGTGATTTTTTTGTTCTTGCTTTTATTTATGTGGCATATTACATTGATTTACATATGATGAATCATCCTTGCATCCCTGGAATGAAGCCAACTTGAACATGGTGTATTATCTTTTTAATGATTTGTTGAATTCTTGCTATGTCCTGTGCATCAGGGTTCCTGGCAGGAAGTTTCTTACACAGGTCTCATGAGAGGAGGTGGCATATCAATGAAATGGACAAAAATTAGGAGTGCTGAAACCAGAATGGAGAGAAAGAGAGAATCGTGGCTCCTTTATCCACGGATGTGTATTATATCAGCTTATGGAGAGAGAGAGTTACAGACTACAGAAAGTCCTGATTGCTTTATCCATGGATATTTACTGAATTAGCTAATGTAGGCACAGCTCTGAGTGGATTTTCTCATAATTGCATCATCTTGCAAGTACATTCTTTCCTAGTGACAGTTCAAGATGAGAATTAAATATAACAACTAAGGGAGTTATGGGGGACAAGGTTACAATATAATGATTGTGTTTGATTTAGAAGAATCTTCAAAGTAGAACATGTGGGACATAATAACCCATGCTCAAGGTTTGTGATGGTCATTAAGCAAAACCCAATGAATAAGTCTCATTCCTGGTCAGAGCTGCTATGCGCAACTGAAGCAATAGTTCCCAACAAGTTCTGTTCTTCAGTGTCTAATTGAAGATTTTTGTGTCTATGTTCATTAAAGAGATTGGCCTATAATTTTCTTTTCTACTTAAGTCTTTGTCTTCTCTTTCACTTTTATAATACTGGTTATGGCTCTTCTCTGAAGTGTTGATAGCATTCTGCTGTGAATCCCTCTGGTCTTGGGCTTTTCTCTGTAGGTAGAGACTTCTTTCCTGCCTCAGTTTCCATCTTTGCTATGGGTCTATTCAGGTTTTTTATGTCTAATTGGTCCAATTTTGGTATCTTATATGTATCTAGAAATATATCCCTATCTTCCATATTCTTCAATTTGTGCAGTACAAGTTTTCCAAATAATTCCTTATAATTCTCTGGATTTCTGCAGTGTCTCTTGTAATTTTAACCTTTTTCATTTCCGATTGCATTGACATGAGTTTTTTTTTTTTTTCTTTTCTTTTGGTTAGTTTATCTAAGGGTTTATCAATCTTATTTATTCTTTTAAAATTCAACTCTTTGATTCATTGATCTTTTGTACTTTTTTAGTTTCAATTTCATTAATTTCTGCTCTGATTGTTATAATTTCTTTTCTTCTACTACTTTTAAATTAGATTGTTCTTGTTTCTCTAGGACTTTGAGGTGCATCATTAAATCATTTATCTGGTATTACTCTGTTTAATAGTTTTCTCTTAGCACTGCTTTCATTGTGTCCCACAAGTACTGGTATAATGTGCTTCCATTGTCACTTGAATCTGTGCCACATTGTTCAATAATTATTTAGTCTCCATATATTTGTAGTTTCTGTAATTTATTTTGATACTGATTTCTAGTTTTATTATGCTATGATCTGAAACTATGCAAGAAATTATTTCAACCTCTTTGTACTTATTTAAACATGGCTCATGGCCCATAATATGTTCTGTTTTGTAAAAGGACTCATGTGCTGCTGAAAAAGAAGTGTATTCTGTTGATGCTGGACGAAGCACTCTGTAAATGCCAACTAAATCCAATTGTTCCATAAGTGTAGTTTAGCTCTTGTCTTAATAACTTTCTATTTGTTAGGACAAAATACCTGACATCCACAACTTACAAGAGGAGAGGTTTGTTTTAGCTTAGTTTCAGAAGGTCTCAGTTTGTGGAGTTGCTCATGGCATTGCAAACAGAAAGCCAAGTGAGTAAGGAGGGAGACAATGTCTGGAGACTCAGACAAGGTTAGAGCTTTCCCAGGAAGAAGCTACAACAATATTTCTTCTTCCTTCTTTTATTTAATTTAAGCTGCTGGTTGGGCTCTACACACCCAGGGTGGGTGCCCATTCCTCATTTCCTGGTCTACACAAGTCAGTAACACACACTTGAAAGCTTTGCCCTGCCTGCCCCTCAGTCTCAAGAAGTTGACACAATCCATCCATGTCAAATCCCAAACTCCCACTCCTTCCAGGCAAACCCTGTCCCCAGGAGCAAACAGGTCCACAGTTACCCTCTACATTTAGGTAATCCATGAGGTTATCTGTCTGGTTTTACTTTGTTTTTGTTTGTTTTTAACTCTCTCTGCTTTCTTTCTTCTTCTTACTTGTCTTAGCCTTCTTAGTCTTCCCCTTCTTTCCTTTCCCTTTACCTCTGTTTCCTTTTTGAGAGTTATAAAACATTAAAATACAAAGACATCATAGAACTTTTTGAAGTGTAAAGATTCCTTATGCAGATAAAGAAGCTGAAGTCCATAGGGATATAATAAACTTAGCCAAGACCAGATCTGGTCTTATGGCTTCTTTAAGCCTGGGCCAGTGTTTTTCTGTTAAATCATGAGGCCATGAAGTCTTTTCCTTCACCTCTTCTTCTTGGTATCCTGATAATGATTGAACCCAGCATGATTAAATTTGTTATCAGGAAGCACTAAGGAAGAGTTTAAGGAATTCAGTACTTCCTGTGTCTGTATTCTTCCTTTATGCCCCACCAAATACTTAGTCACTCACAAGCTTTGTGTAGTTTCTCTCCTAAAATATCGTCAAACTCATATACACATTTCTGTACTGATATGGCCTTACTTCAAAATGTTATCATTTTTCTTCTGTACTGTTTCAATACCCCTTTGCTAACCTTTCTACTACTAAGGGCTAGCTCACCGTGTAAGCCTCAAGTCTTGGTCTGATGATGTCATTTGCTTCTCTTCTCTTTGGGAATGTTTAAGTCGTGACACAAATCCAGTGTTAGTAGAACACATGACAGTCAAGCTTGTGGTCTGGCCCTTGCCCTCCTGTCTCATTTTATCCCCATCCCTGTGTATATGTAAATCAACAAATGTCTCCAAAATCTCAGTAACCTCAAACATCCCCCAAATCTCAGTGACCTATTTTTCCCCCATATTTATGCAGTGTCCACTGCAGATCTGAGTGACCCTGCAGAGGAACCGTTCTCCATGGAATGACACAGAAAGTCAGGCTAGCTTAGCCATATGATTTTCCTATTTTGCCAGGCTTCCTCTTTGATATGTTATAGGATAAGAGCCCAAGTTAATACAGGAGGTTTTCTGTGATTTTGCCTAAAAATTACTCCTGCTTTCACTGGCCAGAGTTTATATCCTAACTGAGAAGGGTTTTGGAAAACGCATGCATGTTCCATGTGTACTACTGTTTCTCCAGTTCCTTGTAACTGGAGCTCTGAAAATACTGGCTACTTACTCCCTGAGTTTAGACTATTTGCAGCTTCTATGTATTTCCACAGAGGGATTTGCTCTGCCTACTCTACCCAAGCCCAGTTCTCTACTTTTAAAAAGCCATTTGTGACTTCCCTTGGTCACCCTGCTAACCGTGTTCCCACTAGAGCTCAAAGTTGTCTCCATCATAGCCCTTTTTGTTTTGTTATGACTGTAGGTGTATCTGCTTCCCTCTAACTGGAATCTCTTGTAAATAGGGAAAGTGTGCTTGTGTATTTTCAGTTCCCTCCCCACACTCTTAGAGGGAAAAGCTTTAATTGGAAAGGAAGAGAAAATGGCCAGAGGCTTTATCACGAGGAGTTCAAAAAGATCAGGCTGGCTCTTAACAAAGGAGTAAGAAAAATGGGAAAGGAAATGAGGCCCCGCAGCTGGAGGGGGTACCCTGTGAGGAAGAGGGCAGAGTGTCCGGTAGGTTCTCAGTTTTTAGCACAGTGGTACGTAGGCTCTCATTGTGCCTGTGATTGAATAGGGAATGAACAAATAAATGAAATAAATGACTAGAAAACCACCTCATTTTTTGCTATGTTCCATCCCAGCTGCCCTTACCCTTACTCGAGCAACTGTTCTTGTCTTGCCTGCAAGCACAGAGCACCTTTTGACATCTTCTATTCTTGCTTGGAGCTTCCTATTTCCTTAGAATAAAATCCCAGTATTCAAATTCATTCCCCTGACCAACAGGGCACCATCCGGTGGCTGCCTTTCAATCTGGGCTCAGTTTACACTCTCTTTCTGCGGCTCCCACACAGGGGTCTCTTTTTAGTTCCCTAGTACTTGAAGATTTCTCTCCCCAGGACTTTCTCAGGGCTGGTTTCTGTGCCTAGAATGTTCCTACTTCCTCTTGTCTCTTGATTAGCTCTTTCTCAGGCTTTGTCTTAAATGTCATTTCTCTGGCAGTTGTGATTATTTTGTTTTGATTGCAAGTGAGGAATTCCCGCTTGAAATACCCTAAATAATAGAGGGAATCCATCAGTTCATGTACCTTTAGAGTCCAGAAAGAGTGCTGGCCTCAAGAAAAGCTTAGTGCCCGCCTCCAAGGACCCTCTTTACTCTCAATTGCTATACAGCTCTGGCTCTATTCTCATGGTAACAAAATTGCTGTCCCCATTTCAAGATCACATCCTCATAATCTCTAGAGGAATAAAGGGATTGCTCTGGTAGCTCCTTCTGGAGTCCCGGGATTCATTCTCTCTCATTGGCCTACAGTGTTTCACATATCCTCATTGAAACAAATCTTTCTGAAATGAGATGCATGTGGGGGGTGGGATTAGATCTGCCTAATTGAATGTGGACACCCCCATATATGGACAGAATTGTATGTGACAACATGGCTTCATATGGGAGAAGGCTTAATTTCCCAAAGGTGAAGAGTACTTTTGACAAGAAAAGTAAAAAAATCAATATTTGAAATTCAGCAACAACAAAATCCATCGAACACACCTTCTCAGAGAAGCCTTCCCTGCCCCCCTCCTCTAAGGGAGTGTCTGCTCTTACCTTCCATTACTGAATTCTCTTCACTTCTCTCATTGTCTGGTAATATAGAGATATAGATAGAGTTTATTGGGGTATGATCTGAATCTCCCATTAGGTTCTAACTTCGTAACAGCAGATGTGATTTGTTTCCCTAGGGCAGGAAAACACTGGAAAACTTGCTATATATTGTTCATAATGAAAGAAAAAATGGATATTGTTCTTTTCCTGTTTAGCCCCAGATTGTACTAAGGAAGGTTGGAGAGAAGGGTTTACAAGGAAAAGGATGAATGTGAGCGCTGAGTATTAGTGTGGCTCTTTCTTTTGTCTAGAAACTTAGTTCTCTTTTCCTTCCAATAATCCCTCCAGTTCTCTTGCCCCAAATCTTATTAACCCGCCTGCTCCTGCCACTCTGGTTATTTGCTCTCCTCCTCTCCCGCTACCCCAAACTTGAATTAAAAGACTCAATAGAAATCTTGATTTTTAAAAAGTTAGTCAAATTATATTTTTCCAAAGGATCTAGGGACCAAACCTTCTCTCTTTGTGTTCTCGTAACTCCTGTAAGTAGTGTATGTGATTTGTTGTATTGGGCAAAAAATACATCCCCCTCCTGGAAAACAAGACCAAGTACAAAGCCAGGTAAGGAGAAAGAGAGGGAAGTTAGAAAGAGGTGAGAAAAAGTGACAAGTCATCAGGAAAACAAGCAATAAAATGGGAGATTCTTTAGGAGAAAAGAGCATGGCTCATGAGAGGGAATGCTACATTGAATGTGGGAAGCAAAGATTTAAAAGCTTACAAAGTAGACACAGAGCTGGAGGAAACTTCCTTCTTATATTTATCCATTTATTTGTCAACAGTTATTGAGCACTTGCTGTGTACGAAGGGCACTCTTCTAGAAGGTGAAGGTATACAGGTGATTAAAACATACTGGTCTCTACCGTTAAGGAGCTCATATTCTAGACAGACGAAATAGACAATAAGCAAATAAGTAGTGACAGCAGGAGCTGCTGGATGCAGGTGTCGACTGAAAATGCACATCTGCTTCTGTTCCTTGTGAAAACTGAGCACTCACAGAATGCTAGTGAAGAGACTCCGTAAAGGCAGCCCTCATCCTTATGGGGAGGGGAAAGGGGAGAGAAGGCAACAGAAATGAAGGTGGGAACAGAGCGGCAAACCTGAGGAAATTGCAGTCTGTGTGGTCAGAGGACAAAGCTGAGAACAGCAGCAACATGCAGATTGGTGGTGAAATCTGGAATGGAGTGTGTGTGTGTGTGTAGGAAATGGAAGATACATGAACATAGCTAGCTGAGAGTTTGTTGAATAAGCAGACGGCTCTCTGGACTTTTCTTCATAAAGAAGAGCCAGGCACTTGTGCAGGAGGCTAGAACTTTGTTCTCTGGAGATGGTACTTGGCCCAGCGAACTGAGGATGGACAACCGAACAGAAAAGGAGGGTTAAATAAGTGTATGTGTACTAGATGTTTCCTAGAAAATGGCGGCCAGGCCTACACCTGTCAGTAAATTTTGAAAAGTCTTCTGTGGAACGTGTGACCATCTCAAGAGAAAAAGACTTAATAACTGATATTGGGGTTTCCAAGCCAAATGGTGCAGGACAATTATATCTTGTAATGAAACTCCCCAGTCAACAAGCCCCACCTGTGAACTTGGAGCTACCAATCAGCATTTGAGTTCCACATTCCTCTAGAGAACAGATGGCCAAGGATTACCAGACATCTGCAGAAAGTTTCTAACAGGAAAGACCAAACAAACTTGAGTAAACACACAAAAAAGCAACTTGGAAGAAACATTAAATTAAAATGATAGGGTCCTCAATATGTTTAAATTTTGTTGAGATGATGTGCACACCTGGAGAAATTTGGATTTCATTTCTGATAAGAGCATACCTCTAAGCAAATGGGACACAATAATACTAATAATTTTACACAAAACAAAATCTGAATGGAAAAGTAATAATGCAACACCATATGGCTTGTTGATTGTATTTGCATAGTTACTCTACTGTAAAGCTGAATGCTGACATACTCAAAAATACTATGTTGTGTGTTAGGAAAAAAGAGGATTGATAAGTATGTGACTATGTGGGAAGGATAAAAGGAAGAAAGAATCACAATCTTTATCTTCCATAATGGGAAATAAGTAGATAATGCTCACAAATTATTATCACAATTGTTATTTTTAGAGATTTGCAGTAAGTAACAAAAAGAAAAAGTCAGTTGAAGTTATTGAGGTAGTTGGCTCTGAGTAGAGGTTCCAGAGGGGTAGAAAATTGGTACCTCTCATAATCATCTCTGTAGATCAGAGTAGTTGATTTTTAAAAATTCTGTGCATGACCAACACTGAAAAAGAATGAGACTAGAAGAAAGGAGAAGGAAAACACAAGGAAGAAATATGGCAAAATATCAGTTGTTTATCTCTGGGTTTATGGTACTGGATTATTTTTATTCCTTTTGACTTTTCATGTTTTCTATATTTCTAAAATGAACATGGCTTTCTGTTAAGGTTATGAAATGTGCACATTTTAGGCTCAAGGAACAGTGAGTTTAGTGTTAGGTGCTAGTTCTGATAGGAGGAAGAATTTGTTGAGAGAGACATTTGGGTAAATCTTTGAGTGAGCTAAACTTGTGGACACTCAGAGGAAAAAACATTCCAGAAAGATGTGTGTGAGACACGGAGAGTGAGAGAAGATGAAGTGGTTTGAATGATTTGAGTGTTTCTCACAAGTGTTTGTACTGCAAACTTCATTTCCAGGGCAACACTAGTGGGAGGTCAGATGTTGGAGAGATGAGTAGGTCATGAGGGCTCTTCCTCCATAATTGGGTTAATGTCATTTTTGCAGGACCGGGTTAGTTATAAAAGTTATGAGAAGTTATGTGAGCTTGGCCATCTCTTGTGCTTCTTCTGTCCTCTCTTTCCCTTCTGCCTTTTTCCATGGACTGACCTAGCCAGATGCCAGCAAAGATAAATGCTCTAGGACTTCTCAGCCTCCAGAATGGTGAGCCAAACACATCTGTATTCTTTGTAAATTACTGTCTCAGAAAGTCTGTTACAACAGCAGAAAGTGAAGAAAAACTCTTCCTAAGAAGGGAATATGATTTGACCTAACATAAATCTGTAAGCTGTACTGGGGTGGTGGATTTACAGGGGGAGAAAATAAGGAAGGAAGAAAGAAAGGAAGGGAGAAAAGAAGGGGGAGCTACCCTGTAGCATTTGTGGGGGCAACAAGATGGATTTAATGACAACAAAGTCACTGAACACAAAATTCTGAAGAGATGTAAGTTTATATGTAGTAATACAATATTCCCTCCACACAAGACAAAATGAAATAATCTCACAACTTCAGATAAAAGTAAAAGTACTGTAGCAATCAGAAATTAGTGACTTCTGAGTACTTAGTATGTTTACATTTAAGTTTTTGATGGTTGTTGTTATGGTTTGGATTTGGAATGTCCCCCCAAAACCTCATGACTTTGGATGTTATGGAGTACCTGTGGAATCTATATGCTGTGGCATATGGTAGATTGTGGGTTACAGGCATGTAGTGGATTAAGGGTATACTGTAAAATACAGTTGTGTGGTATGTTACTGGGTGTATGACCTAGAAGAGGCAGATCATTGGGGTTTAACCTGTGTAGAATACTAAGGCTAAATCTAGAAGGGGTGGACCCCTGGGATATGACCTTAGCTACCTCTGCCCTTCTTCCCTCAGTTAGCTTTCTGTCTGCAATGTCAGGACCACTTTTCTCTGCTTCTGCCAGCTGCCCACGTATGTACTGTGTGAGGCCTTTTGAAACTGTGACCTAAAATAAATCTTTCCTCCCTTAGATTGTAGATATTGGGTATTTTGTCACAGCAATGAAAAAATAGGACAGTTGTGTTTAATAACTAGCCAGCACAATTCTGAAAAGTTAACAGTTGGCTTCTAGGGGCCAGTTTGAGCCAGCTCAGGGAGTCCACTGTTCTGCCTGTCAGAAACATCCCTATGAACTTCAAGAAATCCAGGCAGTAAACAAACTGTGGAACCTTTGTACAGAGAAATAACCCAGGGTGATTGATCAACCGCAATAATTCACTACACTAGTACCTTCAGTGAGTCTCAAGCTTTTATGCCAAATGAAAGAAGCTCATGTTGAAAGGTTACAGCTGTATGGCTGCACTTTTACAAAAGTCTTGGAGAGGCAAGTGATAATTAGGGAGAACAGAGCCACTTTTGCCAGAGGTTAGGGATGGCAGAGGGAGCGGTTACAAAGGGGCAGCTCAAGAAAGAGAATTTTGATATGGATGATGATTCCTGTCAGTGATGGTGATTACCAAATATATATGTGCTAAATTCATTATTTCTTCCCTTAAAAGGTCAATTTTATTGTAAGGGGAATTTGTTTGTTTGTTTTTTTAGAAAAGTCAGTGTATTATAAAAAAAACCACAACAGGTAGAACTTTAGTATGATGGGAGCAAGTCGTTCTAACCTCTCTGGTCCCCTTTTCACTCCTTGTTTTGTGAAATGAAAGACCTACAAATGCAAATGCCTATGGGGGGGTCGCAGTTGTTAATCTATGTAGAAGATAATGGGGAGTGGTGAGAACTATGGGACCAACCAAGTTTAGGCCTGCCTAAGGAGAGCAGCTTTAGTACTGCTATGCTGGATTGTGGCTCTAATTTGTCAGATCTTTAGCATTTTAAGTAGAAGCTAGCATAACAATACACGCCCATGCTCCCAGCTGTTGGGAAACTGAGATAGGAAGATGGTAAATTTTGAGGCTAGTTTGGGCTACTTCGGGAGAACTTGGCTCAAAAAACCAATCTCAAAATAAGAAAACAAATGCACATAGAATTTTGTGTTTTACAGTTGAAATGTCCCTGTCTGTTAAGCAATACCAGAACCCAACAAAATATAACTGAAACTGTATTTGGCAGCCCCAGGTAGGCTGTTCTGTGTCACTGGGTCTTCTATCATAAATCTTTTTTTTTTTTTTTTCAGACAGGGTCTCCCTCTGCAGTTCAGGCTGGTCCTGACCTCACTGGGTAGGCCAGGCTGGCCTCAAACTCACAGTAGTCTTTCTTCCTCAGCTTCCCTAGTGATGAGATTACAGGTGTGTATGACCCCTGGCTTATATGGTCGTGGGGAATTATATCTCAAGATTTGCCCTTGTTAGATAGGTGCTCTAATTGCTGTGCTATGCCTCCAGACCCTCTACTGTACATCTTTTTTTTTTTTCTTCTTTTTTTGAGACAGGGTCTCCTTCTGTAGTCCAGGCTGATCCTGAGCTCACTGGTGTAGCCCAGGCTGGCCTTGACCTCAGGACAATCTGCCTGCCTCAGTCTCCCGAATGCTGGAATTACAGGCTTGCTCCACCACAGGCAGCTTTATGTGGTGCGGGGGAATTGAACTCAGGGTCTTGGGCTTGCAAGGCAAGTGCTTTATCTTCCGTGCCATTTCTCCAGCCCTATTGTAAATCTTGATAAGCAACTTACCAGGGTTTTTAAAATCAGATATTTGGAAGTCATTTTGAGGGTTCCTCATCAGTGCATGTAGAATTAAGCACTGCTTTATCTCTTTTAAAAGCTGTGCAGTTGAGGCACCAAGTGTTTCTGTGGCTGTTGGAGTCCATTCATGGGAAGGAACATTTACTGCCAGACTAGGCTCTGGTGGCTCTGTTCCTCTTCCTGGCCACCCTGCAGAGTACTCAGAAGTGTGTCATTTGTCTGTTACAGATCATAGCTTCTCATAAATGGACCTGCCTGCTCTGCATGCATTACTGATTTTGTGATGATGAGGGAAAATTGAGGCCATCTCTCAGCCGCATTACAGGGCCATGATTGATGCTCTAGCACACCGAGATTTACATTGAGCATGTAACAGGAGAAGGCCCATTGTAAGGGATGGAAAAATAGCATCAAAACTGACATTCACATGAATCGCAGTGAGAATCAGGGAAATGGAGTGCAAATGTGAGCAGAACAGATGAGCTTCTGAGTTGGAGGGAAGAGTGTCAGGCCACAAGCGTTGTCCCCCTCCCCTCTCCTGCACAGTGGCCTTGCATGCAAGCATTGAATGGCCAGGGAGGAGCCCCACAGGGGAGTCTGGAGGGGACAGGGCCGGTGGCCAGGAAGGGGAAGCTCTGAAGTCTCATTCCTGAGCCCCTGGGGCACATGGGGGAAGCTGAACCTTTTTTCCCAATGGCTTATGGCTGCCAGAGCTTTTGCCCAATATTGTGTTGGCACATACATTTAATTTAATATTAATAAAGCTAATAAGGGAAAGTCAATCATATTATCTGTCTAGTTCATAATTTGATCCCTAGTATCTAGCATAGCTAACCATACATTCCTTTTTCAGAGGGAATCTGGTCCATCTAGTTTGGAAAGGAAAGTGATGGACCTCTCTCTGTCTTTCAGAGAAGGGCATTTAGCTCCATATAATCAAAGCACTCACTCTTTCAGCCTCTGTGATAATTCAGGGATGGGCATGTGACTATGCTGATATTATCTGTGTTCTTTCTGGGACTTGTATTATTATTATTATTATTACTATTATAATTTTGATATAAGGTCTCACTCTGTAGTCCAGGCTGGTCCTAAACTCACTATATGGCCCAGGGTGGCCTCTAAGACATGGTAGTCCTTCTGCATCAGCCTCCCAAGTGCTGGGATTACAGATGTATGTCAACATGCCTGGCTTATGTGGTGCTGGGGAATTGAACCCAGGGCCTTGTACTTGCTAGGCAAGAACTCTAATTTCTGGGCTATTCCTCTAGCCCCTTGTATTGGAATTAAATAGAATGAGGCACTCTTTGGTCTCTGCATTGACTATAAGAATGATATAGCATAACCCAGAGCAAAGTTCCATCATATAAGATTTTACGAAAGGATAATTGAACTACTAAACACATTTCAATGGTCTTGATGCTATTGAGTCCCTGGCTGCGGCCTTACATGAAGCCCACCTCCACTTTTTAGTTACATGCGCTAACTTCTTCCTTCTTCTCCCCCTTAATTCTTCTTTTTCTTTTTCCTTAAGCTAGTTTGTTTCTGTCTTTGTCAACTAAGAGTTCTGGTTACTATATCACTTTATATGTGTACCTCATGCTACACAGGTTGATACCATTTATTAAGCATATTATTAGTAAAGTAAGTGTTGTGTAACTAGAAGATTGTATAATGAATTGTTCTCTGTGTCAAAACTATGCTAGATATTAGGGATCAAACTATGAACATGACAGATAATGTGGCTGATTTTTCACACATTGGGTTTATTAATATTAAATTAAATATTATGTGACTAGAATATTCAATTAGCTCCCTGAACTATTCCTATTTCAAGCCAGGATAGTGCTTTCATAAAACAGTGAACTTGATAGTCTTGATTTCTACCCTCATGAAATGTAATGGTTTCCATTTTATTATCAGAAAAATTGACTATAGTACTAATACAGGATGAGCATCCCTTTTTTGAAATGCTTAGGCTGGACAGGTGTTACATGCCTGTAATCCCAGCCACTTGGGAGGCTGAGGCAAGAGGATTATGAGTTTGGGGTAAGTGGTGATTTAGTGAGACCCTGTCTCAAAATAAAACAAAAAGTGTTGAGGATGTAGTAGCTCAGTGCTAGACCATTTGTGCAGCATGTGTAAGACCTTGGGTACATCCCCCCCCCCAAAAAAAAAAAAAATTAAGGAGGAAAGAAAAAGAGAAGAGCTTAGGACTAGAATCTTTTCAAATTTTGGTTTGGAATATCTGCTACACATAATAAGAAATATCTTGGACATAGGACCCAGATCTGAATGGTAAATTTATTTATGTTTTATATATATCTCACACACATAGCCTGTAGGAAATGTAATACAATATTTTTAGTTCACCTATGCTTTGACCAAGACCGATCACATAAGGTCAGAGGTGGAATTTTCCACTGTTAGCATTATGTTGGTTGCCAAAATATTTCAGATTTGGGAGGTTTACTGATTTTTAATTTTTGGATTGTAAATACTCAACCTAATTACTATTGTGATTATATGAGATATATAAAGCATGTAGAATAATGCCTCACATATGGTAAGTTCGTATTAAGTAGGCTTTAGTTTTTAATACTGAACTTTTTGGATATTTAAGAGTGCTTTTTCTCTCTTTTTCTAAAAACATGCCCCCCCCCCCCCCAACAAATGGTTTTTGGGATCAGGTAGAACTAGTTTATATCCTGCTGTTTCTACTTACAAGAGTTTTGGGCAAATTACCTTCTTTGAGTCTTCATTTACTCATCTGTAAAATGTAAAGGTGAATAATCTTGCTTTCTGGAAAAGGGACATAGTAGGGACATTATTATTATTTATTAACTCATCCATGATAATATTGTTTGAGAAAAACAGCCTCAGAGGAATAGTAATAGCTATTATCATTTTTGTAAATAGTATTCAGAATCACCACAAAGCTTGATGTTCATACTTTTCACCAAAGTGCTTCTGGGAACAGAAGACAGAAAATTATTTTGAAGGTAGGAACCGGAAGAGGGTAATGACCTAAAGTAGCCTCCTGCAAATGAGAAATCAGATTGTGTAAACTTATATTTTTTGCATTACATTCTATGGTGAATTCAGGCCTATTTTAACTGGAGATGTTTTAAATGAACTACCAGCTAAATTGCTTCCAGCCCTCTGCTCCCCACCTGACTCGCCAGTGGGAGATAGCTGTCGTCGTGCTGCTTTCTGAAGCTCCTTCCCCAGGTACCACCCTGCCTGCTCCTGGCCGTCCCCACCAGGCTCTGTGCTTCCGGGGTGAGAAGCGCAGGCCCAGAGCACTCAGCAGTGGAAGGCTGGGGAGCAGTGCCCTCCTCAGTGCTGTGTCACAAAGGGGTGGCCTCGAGGCCCCCTCAGCACAGGAGTGGAAAGAGGGAGGGGGCGAGTGGACCGACTCAGGCTGTCTTTGCCTAATTTGGCAAATTTGTGAAAGAAGCAACATGTGTTACATAATTGCTGCCACCGGGATGAAGAAAGAATGACTTAAAGATGCTGAAAAGCACATCAGTCAGGGTAACACATTCTGAGGAAACTCTGTCCACACCAGACTGTACCAGAATCGGAATGGTGCTGGCGGAGGAACGGCTAGAGGACAAGCCAAGCACTAGAGCCAATTGGTCTAGAAGGGTGTCAACAGAGCGAGGCCGGGAGGCAGTGAGTGAATTGACTGCATTTGGAGAATGGGTTGGGGACTGAAAAAACGTTAGTATTGTGCACCCCCAAGTCTTTCAGGACCACCGGGGTGAGATGAATGAGTGTGTTTGCAGAATCTGACCTGGAGTCAGCTGCGAGGGCCATATGGTTTTCCTGACCCATAAAAGTCACTAAGTGAGGAAGTAATTTATTGCTAGAGATCACTGTCCGCACCAGCATATCCTGGAGTGTTCGCTTCATTGTTTCCTTAATAAGGGAATGGAGAAGAGCTGGGTTGTGTGCGTGGGGGCGGAGAGGACACCAGGGCTTTGGGTTACTTGTTGGAGCAGTTAGACCCCCGTTTGTTTGGGAGGAGGAAGACGGGGGAAGACTAGATGCTTGCGCCATTCACATGGGTTTTTTTCTGACCTGCAGCCCAGCAAATCGTGGGAGAGAGCGAGCTGGGAACGTAAAAAGGAAAAAGGGTCATGAACTTCAAAAGTATAACTTGGGATTTTCACAGACAGTTTGAAACGCAGACATTTCATAAATGGCAAGTTATTCCAGAGCTCAGTGTGCTTTAATGAATTGATGCCATAAAGGAGAGGACCATTTCCTCCCTTGAACACTGCAAATTGAGAAACATCAAAACAATAGCTGCTGATAACCCTTTCAGTGGGAGCTGGAATTCGACAGTGATGCCTTTGCTGGAGTAGCTGCTCTGTTTAACAATGAGCTCCACACAAAGGCTGGAGGCTCCAGCGGCCAGCCTTGACAGTTTGCTGGTGTAGTCAAAGAGTCTTTTCTTCCTTCTTCTTTTTAAGAGCTCTGGGCTTTCCAGCAACAATTATTTCAGTGATTGTGTCTTGGGTTGCTTACTTCACTGTTATCTGAAGATGTTATCTGCAAGGACTTGCAATAGGGACATTGTTCCAATGCCTTGTCTGATCTGCTTCTGCTTTTAGTATAAAAACACACATCTGCCTTGAAGACTTTCTGTGTTTTTAGGCTGCGTGGAAACAAGTTCTGTTGAATTAACCTGAATGTTAAGAAAAGCTCCTTAGTGGACCTGTTTGAGACTAGTTCTGTTAATCTTAACGCATGAAACAAATTAAACTTGAGGTCACTTGTCAGGTTTTTTGGCTGGTAAGAATATAAAATTTGAGACTCAGGGTTTGGAGGAATGGCACAGCAGTTAAAACACTCGCCTTGCAAGCCCAAGACCCTGAGTTGATTCCCCAGCACCACATAAAATTGGGTGTGGTGACTCATGCCTGTAATCCCAGCACTTGGAAGGCGGAAGCTGGCGGATTGTCCTGCGTCCAAGGCCAGCCTGGGCTATACCAGTGAGTTCAAGACCAGTCTGGGATATAGAGTGAAACCTTGTCTCAAAAAAAAATGAGACTCATATTAAAATTTGTCCAAATAATACCCCAGAGCACACATTTAACATGGGCTTCATAGCCTGTAAAACCTCGAAGGCCTCCCTGGTTTCTTGGATTGACACATAGCCATGATCTTTTCCCATGCTATTGCCCGTGGAACTTTCTAGCAGGTAATTAAAGAATCAGGTACCATCTGGAAGTTTGCATCTTGAAAGGTACAAAAGGAAGGACAGAACAACTTCCAGCCACATCCTTAAATTATAGTCAATTGTGCTGGAAGGGTATTTTGGAGAAGAAGGACTATGAGTTACTTATGGAACACAGAAGTAGGGAGTAAAAGTTTTGTCCTCTGTCTTGTGGGTCTAGAGTGTCATTTGCAATCATGGGACCTTAACGTTCTCAGTGAAGTTGTTTTGCTTCATGAATATATCAGGGGCTACAAAGTCAGGGGTGGCTAGGCTCTAAGACCCAATTATTATTTAACTGTGTGAGACTGGGCAAGGCTTTTTAACCTTTCTGAACTTTAGGTTGTTATGTTGCAAAGCAGGTCTATGATACCTACCTCAAATGGGTTATAGATCCTTGGTATGTCTGGAAAAAAGCCAGGATGGGTCCCCTGTGATCAAGTGGGGGATCCTTTCTCCCTCTCTCTAATGTGACAGGTGCAAAGGCCTCATTCATTTAATCCATTCTTCCTAATTCAAATTCATGTCCTTGAACTTTCCTTTTAAACTTGCTCTTTCTGTGGAAAGTCTCAAAGGCTTCCATTAATCAATACAGTCTTTAGGAGGGGTATTATCCATTAGCACCTTAGCTTCAATTAGTTTAGGGACCACCTAGGTGGATGATGACAAAGAATGAGAAACGTAAGTGGGTAGCAGAGTGGAGACAAGTAAGTGGTTTTCCAGCCTGGAAAGCCCCACTCTGGGCTGTGGGTATAGGGGAAGCAACTGGGGAAAGGAATGCAGATAGAGAAATTGAAGAATTAAGAGCCATGTGAAGATGAGAAACACAGCAGAGGCAGTGATGGGTTTTGTGTGGCTGTTAGCCTCAGAAAGGAGGAAATGTATTTTCTCTGAGATCCAGAGAAAGAGGGAAAGAATGAGAGTCCAAAGAGAAAAATGCAAGGAGAAAAAGAGGATAATGAGTAAGCAGCTCAAAGGTCTACAGGAAGAAAGTGAGGCTTTGAAGCAAGTTGAAATAGGTATGTTCCATGACTCAGACTCCTGCCATTTTATCCTGAGCAATCAGTGCATTTCCAATGATTGTCAGGTCTGCAAATGGTGATGATAACATCTAAAAATTGTCTTAAAAATTGATTAAATGAGATATTGCAAAGTGTCATTACTTTTTTATTGCTGGGACATAACATCCGATATCCATAACTTAAGAGAGGAAAGATTTATTTTAGTTCACAGTTTCAGAAGGTCTCATTCCATTCTTGGGCAGCTGGTAATGGCAGACACACATGGTGGAGGCATAGCCAGAGGAAGAGCTGCTCATGGCATGGTGTAAGGGGAAGGGCAAACTAGAGTATAGCTGTCTGCGTCCTGTCCCAGTGACCCACCTGTCTCGAATCAGGCTCCAGTTTTCTGCCCTTTCTGGGTCTAGCCAGAGTGATCTGCCCTCTCTGGGTTAACCTGTCATGATCTACCTCTTCTGACTCAGCCTACCTCTTTATAGCAAGCACATGGTTCCTTAGGTACTCCACAACATGAAGCTTGGGGGGATGGGACATTCCAGGTCCAAACCATAACACCAGCATGTGCAGACCTTCAATAGATAACCATCCATATCATCTCCATCTTCATCCACGTTGCCAATGATGTAAGAATAGGGTGGCCTACAGATTCAGACAGGCACCAGTGTTCAGAAGAGCCACTATGGGAATGTAGTAGCAAGAATCACAGGGCTCAGTGGAAGTAACATGACATGGATTAAGCCTAGGGTCCAGTGATGTCCAACAATATCCTCAGCCCAGATCAGAAACAGTGAACAGAGAGCCAGTTGAAGGCATCAGAGTCGGGGCCTGATCTTTGGACTCAGTGGATGGCTATAGGAGTCTAGAGAACAGGCTGCATCTGCTCTCTGCATTGCCAAAAGCAGTACAAGAGGAAGACAGAGGGGTCAAGCTCAGAGAGGTCTTGGTGACAAAGAGCTGACCCCATGATTGGGGCATGGAAAGATGCTATCAGGAGGGAAAGGCCTCAGCTGTGTGCTTAGCAGGGAGGCAGCCCAGAAGTACTAATGGGAAATGAGGCTGTGATCCAGGGGCTGCAGGGTCAAGAGGTCTGATGTATTGTCAATAGGGATGTTGAAGTCTCGAGAATCCTTTGCTGGGCAGAAATAATATGGATGGAATTTATCCAAGGATGAAAAATCAGGTCATTAGGAGGGTCAGTTGTCAAGAAAAGTCATGATGTGAAGAGCTGGCCTTGCACATCCACCAGAGAGAGGGCTACACTTTGATGGACTATGTGCAGGGCAAGATCTTCAGCAGAGATATACATATTGGTTTGGCTGGAACATTAGTTTCTAAAAAACAAAACCAAACAAGCAACTCCCCCCCCCCCCAATACCTGAACCAACACTTAAATATTTTAATGAAAAAAAAATGAAGGAAAAAAAGATTTCTGATCACTATAGAATAGATTATCAGGCAATTCTGTGTCTGTATTCCTACAAGGCCATGTCTCTGTCCTCTTTAGAAGGGGATGTGACTCCATTTTGCCATCCTCCCTGTCATCCCCTGTTGATTCCCAGCCCTGATGTTAAATATTATTTAAAAATTATCCTTGAACTACCTTTTCATTTCTTGGTGATAGGAGAGTTTCTATGTGTATATAGAAATAAGCCCCTCAAGTCATTTGAATTGGTGATCTTGATTTGGAGCAAGAGCCATACCAGTAAGCTTTCAGTAGACATTATAAAGTGACAGAAGAAAGGACCCAAGTCATCCTAGGAGCACTTCACAGCTCCAGGACCAGTTAGAGGAAAGACATATGGAAACAGAGACAAAGAACTGAGGGGACTGGGGAGGAATGGGAAGATGTAGGTAAGACAAAAGTAGTAGATATGTGGATGTGTAGTTGGAGATCTGATGTTCTACAGGACTCATCCTTTGTGGAAATTCTCTGTGGTTGCCTTCCTGGCTTTGAGGTCACCCACCCCCTATACTTTGTGCTGGCAGAGTTCACCTCAAGGTTAGGTGGATTATGCTTCATGGCATCAACTTGATTGGCTTGGGATCTGCTCAGGGTAGTGGTGCAACACATTTCTGGGTATGTTTGGGAGAATTATAGAGGTGACTTGGGATTTTTCCTCATTCCTGAACTTTTCCTCCTTTGCTCTGCTTCCTAACTGCCATTAAATAAGCCGCTTTTCACCACCATGCCCTTCCGCCATGATGTTCTTGCCTTGGAGCCAACAACTATGGATTGGACATCTGAAACAATGCACAAAAACGAACCTTCTGACTTTAAGTTGTAGAGGTGGGTATTTGGCCTTGGTATTATGGGTTTGATCTGGGATGTCCCCCAAAAGCCTCCAGTGTTTGGATATTGTGATGTGCCTATGGAACCATGTGCAATTAAGAGGTGGGGCCTGGTCAGGAGATGTGAATTACAGGTGTGTGGTGGATTAGGAGGATGTAGTAGAATACAGGCATGTAAAACACTACTCTGTATGTGACCTGGAAGGGGAAGATAATTGGGGTTTAACCTGGAAGCAGCTAGACACTGGGTCTTGACCCAGGAGTGGTAAAATATTGAGACATGGCCTGGAATGTTGTATGCTGGCTCTTCCCTTTCTCCTTGACTTGGATTTATGTCCACTATGCCATGAATCGCCTGTCTACTGCTCTTCCTCTTGCCATGTGCTTCTACCATTGCCAGCTACCCATCTATGGAATCTGACCTTCAGAGACTGTAAGCTAAAATAAACCTTTTCTCTCTTAAATTGTGGATGTTGAGTGTTCTGTCCCAGCAATGAGAAAGAAACTAGGACACATGGTGATAACAAGCTGTACAGCCTCCTACCGTAGAAGCTGAAGTATCAGATTTTCCACTTTCTAGAATTTTCTGCAACTAGAGAAATGCATGGGGTTCAGCTCTGGCCGTTGGACCTGAGGAAGTTTGTTAGGGGCTTTGTGAAAATATTTTCTTCCCTGGCAAAGTAAATATATTTCATGAAAAGAAATGTTCATTTTCTTCAAGCAGATGTTCCTGTGTCTATAGAGAAGATCTAAACCATAATACCCATCTTGTGTCTATGTAAGGACATACCTAGGGACCAGCCAGTGCATGGAGGCTGGCAGGACGGAAAGTTGCCCAGAATTGGGGTCCTTGATGACATTTTTGAGGCACTAAAGTAGCCTTGCACTATCCATCTCTGGAATTTTTTATGCCTCCCTACAACATTCTCCTGACTACTTAAATAACTTTAAATGGAATATCCTATTATTTGCAGCTGAAAGCATATTGTAATGGGTAGAGATTTGACCCAGGGCTAAGCTTCTAATGGGGGACAGAGATCTAATGGGGGACAGAGACCAATTTATTCAGCAAATGAATAAACATGGTGTATTTTCCTAGAGTATCCATTTACCTTGATGGTGGCTTAAAAGTACTTTCCTGTGAAAGCAGACATGGGTGTTAGTGTAGAGAATCAAATTCACAAGACAAAATAATATTGTAAGACTGTTATGAGGTAAAGATCCCCGGTCGTCGAGAACATTATAGGATGCAAGTAAATGCTGTTTCTCTTTCTGTTGAGTACTAACAATATAACTTGAGATGCAGTTGATGAAATTAAGCAGACCTAAGAAAGAATTTTGTCTACTGTCATCATTAAAGAGATTCTAGACAAGTGCTTAAACCACTGACACATCTCTAGTCCCAAGAGTTTCTAAGTTGGAAGACAGAGCTGAGATTTCAAAGTTTTAAAGTGAGGAGTGTTCAAGTGATTTCAAGTACAGTTTTCCCTTGACTAGTTTTCTCAGTTTCCCAGGTCCTTGTCAGTGTCTTGTCATTGTTTTGTACTTGTGAAGAATACTGATTTTGTTTCCCTTAGATGGTGACTGCATTCCAGACCCTCCAAGGTTTCTTTGGTGATTTATCCTTTGTTTGAATTCAATGTGATACTGAAAAGGGTGGAACTTTTTGTTGAGTGGTTATTGAGAACAAAAGCAGAAAATTGCCAGGAGTCAGCCAAATGTTGAGACAGATTGTAAATACCTGTAGGGAAAGTATTTAAGCATTTCCGATAGGAAGGATACTGTAAGTTTTCCATGCAGGGGCTCTGCATCAAAGCCGGAGTCCTAGCTGTTCTTCCCACTTTCAGACTTCTGGGACAAGGTCAGCACAAAGGATCTACTGTTTCCACTGGCATTTACATCACCACTTTATCTTGTTATTCCTGATTTCTTGCCAGTCATACGGAGCATTTCTCAAGGGTAGTGAACGAGAATAACCGAACCAGCTTTGCCTCCTTGACAGCAAAGAAAAGAAAGAAAAGACTCTCCCAGAGACAGGCTTTTCTTTCTTTCTTTTTTTTTTTTTTTTTGTTGTATGTTTTAACTTGACACTCTGTCTTTGACAGCCCCAGGAGTCCAAGCGGATGAAAAGCAGAGTTAATTTTCTCTTCCCCAGCTTAACGTCATACTGTCTTTTTAAAGAATATTTTTTATTTTTTTGCGTGAATTTGGGAAAACCATTGGTCTAGGGACTAGTTAGTCCTGTGGGACTTCTTCATTGGGTTATAAACCCAAACTCCAGGCCACTGGATGTGGCTGCTGTGGGTCAGTAGTGGCAGGCCACATGGGTGACAGCAGGAAAGTGACATGATTCATGGGGAACCTCTGATTATCTGTGTCCTGGGAGCATCCGCTACACCTTCGAGGAATGTTTTCTTGGGCTTGCTTGTTGTTCCTGGTTAGACTTGTTCTGCTGAGCAATTCTCTGCTCAGCCTGCAGCCTCTCAGCAAGCCAGAGTGTGTCCCTTTGGCCTTACACATTCATTCATCCACAGATTCATTAAGTGCCAACTCCTTGTCATGGCATCTGACATTGTGAGGGCTTTCTCAGGAGCAGGGGTAGGGTGGAATGGTGAGGAGCTTGGAGTCTAAAGTCTGATTGCTGGAATTGAATCCTGGTTAGCTCAGCAGGCTTGTTACTAACCCTCTATAGGCCCTGGAATATCAGCATCCCCGACTTCAATGACGACTGAAGTCGCTGTCCACACAGGGCCCAACCTCATGGCCGTGGACATGAGCTGGGGGATGGTCATCACTTGAATCACCTTTGTTGGTGTTACTGCTGTGTCCAGGGTTTACTGTATCTGAAGTTGTTTTCCATGTCCTTGTCATGGCTGGAGTCGATACAAAGTGAGTTTATTAGAAAGAAGAGAGAACAAAAAGCTTCCCATCAGAAGGGGACCCACAGGTGGAAATCTGTTTTCTTTATATAAAGGGGAATTCCCTTTTATGAGTTCTTGGCTTTTTGTTATTTCCAGGTGGCCCTGGGATTGGCACTGTTGTCCAGGGTTGGCAACAACTCTGTCTTTATATGAAAGGGAGCGGAAGCTAGATTGGCTGGGGCTGGGTGTTCTCACCCTGCAGTAACCTGGCTGCTACTTGATCTCTAACAAGGAACTACTTCTGCTTCTTTTCTTCCCTTTGTCCTCCAGTGTTTTTTTGTTTGTTTGTTTTGTTTTTTGTTTTGTTTTGTTTTGTTTTGTTTTGAGACAGTGTCTCATTCTGCAATCCAGACTGGTCCTGACCTCACAGCAATGCTCAGGCTCCCTAGTGCTGGAATCGCAGGTGTGTCCCACCAACACCTGGATTGTGTGGTGCTGGGGAATCGAACTCAGAACCTTATGCTTTAACTGCTGTGCTTTTCCTCCAGCCCCCTCCTGTGGATATGTTTAATGGCAAGCTCTCCAAGGGTGCTCACCAAGTTTTCAAGCAGAAAAACTGGGAAGGGAGGAGAACATGGGATCTGACACCTGGTGTTTTTTTTGCCTGAGTTCATTTCTGCTATAGCCATCTCCTGTTTTAGCCCTTGGGACCCTGCTTCCCTTACCCAGCCTGCCTATCCTGTCAGTTTCCCTAACATTATCCTTGCCATTCAGAGGATCACAAACATGGCTGCCATTTCATGGAGTTCTTTCTACTGGGCATTTTCTTACATTTTTCTCCTTTCGAGCCTATCTCCTCTCATATCAGTGAGTCACCAGGTGGACATCTGACACCTACCAGGTGTTTTGAATTGTATTCAATGCTGTGGGGTGACAAAAAGATCAGGACTCAGTGGGCTTCCTAGAGGCTCCTCTGTCTGAAGGGAACTAAAAGAGGACAGAGCCAAATGTGGCTGGACAGGGTTTGGTAGATTTCTCTGCTAACCCTTGGAAGGAACCTGTATTAGGAAGGCATACAGAAGGACTGGGGTTTCCCCTCTCTTATGCAATAGAACCTTAGATAAGTCACGGCCTCCCTTGGGCCTCATTTACCTATCTTTGAAGCCATTGGAATGATCGACATTTTTCAAAAAATTTAGACCAATGCTGACAGTATGAAGTGCCTGTAATTTTGCGTCGTGATCTTCCCAGTCAATATATGATTGAAACAAAAGTTTTGTGAGCCAAGCCAGGTCTGGTGACACCGGCCTGTAATCCTAGCGCTCAGGAAGACTGACAAAAGAGGAACCACAAGCTCAACATCAGCCTTGATAACTTAATGACTTAGTGAGACCCTGTCTCAAAATTGAAAGTTAAAAATGGGCTAGGGATATAGCACAGTGTGAAGGTCCTGGGATCCCTCTCTGGTACCAATAGCATCACAAAAAAAAAAAAAAAAAAAAAAAAAAAGCAAAGAAAGAAAAGGAAAAAGAAAGTGAGGCAGTACTTACCTTTACAGTGTTGTCCATTTGCTTCAAAACTTTAGTTATAACCCATCATATTGATTTCTTGATCCCCTAATGACTTGGTCTGAAACCCTTTGGTCTAGATGGTTCCTCAGAGTCCTCTTGGTGACCTGAACTTTCTGTGATTGTAGATCTACAACAACTGCATGGGTTTAAAAGAAGAAGGATAATTAATCTTCTTAGGATAATGACTGATTAGAGCCCAGCTAGATTAAATTTAAAACATGTAAATATATATAATTCAATCCTGTATGAGCTTTCTGGAATTTAGGGACATGGTATAAGAGAAAACAAGAGGCTAATTGTTGGGATTCATTGCTTTCTCCTGACGAGACTGTCAACAGTAGAAAGGAGTATGGCTCCTGGGGCTTGACTTTTCTTTTGTGGAAGAAGGGTCTCTTCGTTGAAATTTACTCCTGGTTATGAGAATTCTAAAAAGTGTTCACACTTCTTAGAAAATACAAGCCAGTTTGTTTTAATCCCTAAATGGATATGGCCCAATGAATGAGGGGACTTGGGAGAAATGACTTCCCAGCCTATGTAAATGTTTGTTTTTGCCCTAATGTGTTTGTGCCTTTGCTTCACTGCTCAAGAGATAGGCATCTAGAAACACAAACTCCAGGAGGAGAACAAACAAAGCCCACCACCCAACCCCCAAACAAAATACCAACCTGTGACCTCCACTCTGCTAGCCTGGGCTGCCCTTGAGTTTGCTTTTCATAGAGAAGCCCCGGCCCACCCACCCGTGGCCCGGTGGAGGCTGCGCTATGGGCAAAGGCTGTGGGCTATCCAGGCCGTTCTGTGAGACACCTTCATGTTATCCAGTGTGAACTGGAAGACTTTTCTCTCTTTTGCACCCTAAGCAAACTTTGGAGATTTTCAGCAACTTTTCTCACAGGATCTATGGTTCTTGTAAAGTGCACTCTTTTCAAAGTGCTTCCTGCAGTGTAGAGCAAGGGCCGTCTACACCAGAGGAGACAATCCCTTTGGGAAAATGTCAGTCTGTAGAGTCACGGTCGCACCTTTGGCTTGAAGTCAAGGCTTTCCTAGGTTTCCAGGTTATTGTCTGCCTTCAATTTTGGTTAGGAACAGAGGACTGGCATTCAATGAGCCTGTCATGCCTCTGAAATAATGTGATTAACAATGGTGGCAAATCTACAGGATTAAATTATATATAACACATATAAAGTTTATAGCTATGTGTTGAGCTGCTCAGTAAAAAGCAACTAGTATGCTAGTGTGGACTTGTTCCTTATGTGGGGAAGAAGGTGAGAGATTTAAAGATGGAGCAAAGGTAAAGGAGCAATCACTTGCCTAAGGCCAGCCCCCCAGGACTGAACCAAGAAGGTGGGGCTCCTCTGACCTGGTCCCTCCACCTACCTGGTAGTGGGAAGTGGGAGGAAGGCCCCACACAGCCTTGCTGGAAAAAGAGCAGGAGAGATGGCTTCACCTTTGGAAAATGGGATACAGAGGGCAACCTCTCAGGCCTGCAGAAGCATGATACAGCCATTAGTTGCAAGCTGGTACTAAGAGGCCCAGAATAAACAGGGTCCAGAAAAGCAGCCTTTTTGACGACAGCTGGGACCCCCACTCGAACTTCAGGCTTTTTCAGTTTAGAGCCTTCCTCAAGGTAAGGAAATGGCAGTTTGTCGAATACAATGGTCTTTTTAAGGCAGCTGAGATGTTTATCTTATCCCAATATTTACCCTATTGAATAGGATTTGGGTGGCTTATTTTTCTGTGCCTCAGGGGAGTAAAGTTTCTTGTGTTAAGTTGAACATCAACTTTTTAATGAAAAATGGATAAAATGAAGATAAAACCCTGTTCTGATCCAGAGGAGGCATAGACTTAGGTAGAATCTGGCTGGGATTCTTCTCTATCCATAACCTGGGAGGCAGCAAGCCAGGAGAAACTTGAAGGAGCTGAAGAGGCAGAACCCACTGTGGAGGTTTAGCAGGCCTGTGGCAGGCAGCTCTGGTATCTAACTGTGGACCAGCCAGCACGGAATAGCTGTGGGCTGTGCCAGAGATTTCACGTCCAGCCCCAGGTGGCTCTAGGTCTAGTCAACCTTCCTGTCTTAGCCTTTGTTGAGCCCTTACACCATTTATTTTTTCCAGTTTGGTTGAAATTAGCCCTAGGAAATAGGATATATGATAAAAGCCTCCCCAAATAAGAAAGACAATGGCCAAATTAGTCCTGAGGGTGTGAGTATGTGTTTAGCTATTGTATCTCTTAGGCTGGAAGACAAACTGTATCCTCAGGACCACTACTGTAAGTTTCTCCTTCAGATAAGACTCAAGATAGCAAGTGTGTATTCAAGAAATCCATTTATTCCTTTCTTTCTTTCTTTCTTTCTTTCTTTCTTTCTTTCTTTCTTTTTCTTTCTTTCTTTCTTTTCTTCCTTCTTTTTCTTTTGAGATAGGGTCTCATTCTGTAGTCCATGCTGGTCTTGAGCTCACTATGTAGCCTAAGCTGGCCTTGCACTCATAGTAATCCTCTTGCTTCAGCCTCCCAGGGGCTGGGATTACAGGCATGCACCACCATGCTTCGTTTTTATGGTGCTGGGGAATTGAACCCAGGGCCTTGTGATTGTTAGGTAAGTGTTCTAACTGCTGCAAAAATATCTAGCATGCAAAAAATATTCACTTCTTGAGGGTTTCTCCTCAGCTAGTATTGCCAAATCCTAGGTATAATATCCTCAGCAACACAGTAAGATTGGATATTACAGATGATGAAATTTAGGCACAGTGAAGTGAGGTCACTTTGGGATTAAATAGCTAGTGGTGGCGGGCCAGGGCTTGAAAGTTTGTCTGAGTCACTAATAAGCCCATATTCTCAGCCCTGTGCTCTTAGGCAGCTCTTGGAAAATAAGCATGTCGTGGGTATACAATGATGGTTTAAACAAATACACTACATTTTGTTTATCTATTCATCCTTTTTTTCTATCAAGTTTAAGGGACAGGATTGGCCAGATCAGGTGAGAACAAAAATATCATCTGTTTGAAAGTTAGGTCCCAGCATATGTTGGTCGTGTATTATGAAGTAAATTTTTGAGGCCAGAAGGACACAGTGCTGCTCCAACCCAACCCCAGGAGTTTTCTTTGTGCTCTTTAGTAGTGAAGGGAACCTTGGGTCCAGAAAGAGAAGACAAAGTTGTGTAAGACCCACAACACTGATCTTTTACACACCTTGCTGGGAGGCTGAGGTTGTAAAAGATAAGATACTCAGTAGCTAGCAATTGAGCTCATAAGAATGAAAATCTTCCAGCAGGCTTAGGGGTGGGAATGCAGATAAGTGGCAGAATGCTTGCCTAGCCTGTGCAAGGTCCTGGCTTTGATCCCAAGCTCCACAAATACAAACCAAAGCAAAATCAAAGCAGGCTTTATTGTTGTTCTACAGGGTCCTCCTCCTCCTTCAGACTCTGTGAACTGCTTGTGCATCCCGTCCTGGTTGTGCATCCCCTTGCTAACTGGCTTGCTCATAACTGGTGGGAATGGGTCTCCTAGCCAACTGAGTTTCTTGGTTCTCTCCTTTGGACATCTCAGTTACATCAGGATCCCATCATCAGTAACTGTGATTCCATTTGTGTAATAATCACTCCCCTCTCAGCTCTAGGCTTCATATTAATCTCTTACCTTTTGTTTTCCCATCATGTCTCATGACTATTTAAAAATTGCTTTTGGTAAGATTCATCTAACATTAAATATGCCATTTTAAACTATTCTAAAAGTAATTTTTTGTAGCCTTACAGTACTGTAGAACTGTCACCACTATCTGAATCCAGAATATTGCATTCCTCCAAAAAGAAACTCTTCATCCAGGAAGCACACATCCCCACCACTCCCAACACTTCCAGTTTCTGGAAAACGTTAGCCTGCTTTGTATGCCTATGAGTGTGCTTATTCTGGACATTTCTCATAAATTGACACATATCCATGTTTGTGTCTTTCCCCTTTCATTTAGCATAACAGTTTTAGTTTTCATCCAGGTTGTAGCATAAATCAGCTGTTTTTATGGCTGGATAATATTCCATTTAAATAGATATACTGCATTTTATTTATTCATCAATTGATGGACATTTGAGTTGTTCCATAACTCTTTTTAGAAAATTTACTTTTGTGTTATAATATAGCTTTCACCCCCCTCAAATTCTTTTCATCAGAAAGCAGAACACAGGTAGTCAATTAAAATTCACTTGTAAGTCTACAAATGTAAAAAGAGTTAAAGACATACCATAATAAAATATGATGAATTGACATATTGATTATTTAAAGCTGAAAAATAGTGGAGAAAATGTCATTATAGAGAGAGTTATGTGACCTGCCTTCTACATGGAGCAGGTTATAAAGATTCCTTTGGGAGGGGTGCCCTCCCTACTCCAGAACAAGAAAATAGTCCCTATCAGCAGACATTGGTAATTGGGGCTGCATAGGCCTGCAAAAATAAACTCTCTGAAGTCTCTCTTATCTTCCACTAGCTGCACAGCCCTCCATATAGTTTAGTGATTTACTACCCCTAGCCACAGAACCCTGGTTGTGTGGCTAGGTCATTTCTCTACAAATTTATCATTCTTTTCTTCTTTCTTTTATCTTTTCTCTTTCTCACTTCCTGAGAGTGACTGCCCAAGGCTTTGGCACTGAGCTATATTCCCAGTCCATTCTGGTTTTTGATTTTGAATCAAGTGCTTGCTAAATTGCTGAATTGCCTAGGCTGGGCTGAACTTGTTATCTTCCTGTCTCAGCCTCCCAGAATACTGGAATGACTGGCCTGTACTACAGGGCCTGAGTCACATATTTATCATTCTTTGTCTAAAAGGTATAAAACCATTTTAACCATCTTTAGACTTCACTCTCTTACAGAGATTCCCTTGAAAGGCAATAATATTTTTATGCTTTTCTCTTGTTAATCTGACTTGTGCCAATTTGATTCCTAGATGCAGCTAAGAAGCCCACAGAAGAACCAGGCTGGGACAGAGTAGAGAGGAGGGGTCCCTCTGTCCCTCTTCCATGTGTGAATAGCTGTGTAATTCCACACAGCGGTCCATGAAGACCATGTCATAATCTTGATCTCACATAGCAAGTTAGTTTTCTAATAATTTAACTAAGCATCCACTCACTGATGAGCTCAGCCCTGGGATTCTATACCTCTGGGTGGAGGTAAGTCCCTGTGGGTGGGACCCACTTTTCTTAGGGGCTAACTGCTCACCTGACCCTCCAGATCACAGGCACTGACCCGGCATTTTCCTCAGTGGCAGGAGAAGAAACGAGAGTGAGATGGGGTGTCTCTTTCCAAGTCTGCTTTCACTCACTGCAACAGTGGATGGCCTTTAATTAAAATGAAGTCATGGGTATTAAGAAAACTGTGCAGTTTGTGGGGGAGAGTGACTCACTCGTGGGCATGTGAAATGCCCGTGGCTGTTTTGTGGAACCTGGGCTCCAGCCTGTTTTCTTCTGGGAGTGGGTTTAAGAGTGGGCAGCCGAGGCATCACTGGACATGAATGTTCCGCGTGTGGATCCAAGGTCACTCCTCCTGCCTCCACCCTACCTCTTGTCTGGATTCACAGAATCAAACCGTGTGAAAACAATGCAGGAAAAAGGATCCAAATGTAGTCGGTCACATTCTTGTAGACTTCAGTTGTGTGTAAGCACTGCAAGCTAGATCAGGGCGTGGATGGGTGCTGGGTGTCATTAGGGCCATGCCCAGTTCTGCCTGCCTGCTCAGGTGGCCAGCAAAGACCCTGCCAGGCAGGGCTTGGCTGCTGCTGTTGGTGTCCCTGTTCTTTTGAAACATATCAAGGGAGTATTGGGGTGCTGGCCTTAACTCTGAAGGAAAAAAATACAAAACTAAAGCAACGCAAAGTCCATAATCAAGATATACAAGGATGGGTCAATTTCTTATGATGTTTTTTGAGATGGGTTGTGACCTCAGTCCTGTTGTGCGATTGCTTGCAGTCCCTCTGTAAATGTAGAATTCTAGGCTGGCTGAACTGAGCAAGCAGCTCGCTGAAACTCTGTTGTTCTCCAGGACTGCCTGGTAAAGTCCCCCTTCCCTCTGCCTGGGTGAGAGCAAGCTGCCTCGAGGGGGACTGCTGCTCACTGCTGGTTGGGAAGGTGGGGTGGATCTCTGGCCAAACCGAGGTGGGGGATGTCAGAACTCACGTTCCTCAGAGCTAGAGCGTGGGTGTCACAGAAGTCAAGACAATCGAGTCAGAGAGCATTCGAGTCTTCACATTCAAATTCCAGAAGACCTAAGGAAAAACGCCAAGTTTTTCTGGGCCAGAAGCAGGCCAGAGGCTGGAGTTCAGGGCCTCAGATGCAAGAGGATTAGCAATTAGATGGGCCTAGGACAGAGAGAGAGAGAGAGAGAGAGAGAGAGAGAGAGAGAGAGAGAGAGAGAGAGAGAGAGAGAGAGAGAGAGAGAGTTGCATACACATATGGTATTCATGTGTGTGTGCACATGTGTGACCACATTCAGGCTAATTATAGTGTGTACATGTGTGTTGGGTTTGCTTGTGTGGAGTGTGCTGGGAGTGTTTATGCATTTTCAGCACTGTGTAGACCATGAGCATGTGTGTGGGACCCTGAGAAGTGGCACACACTGTGGCGTGTGAATTGAGAGGCTGGCCGGTGTGCAGTGGGTTTGGGTTTGCTGTTTGGGCTGTTTGTGAACCTGAAGCCTCACCTGTGGTAGACCTTGCCTGTGCTCAATCCCTCTCTTGGAATAGCTGTTCTTTCTTTCTTTTCTTTCTTTCTTTCTTTCTTTCTTTCTTTCTTTCTTTCTTTCTTTCTTTTTCTTTCTCTCTTTCTTTCTTTTCTTTTCTTTCTTTCTTTCTTTCGAGTCAGAGTCTTACTTTGTAGCCCAGACTGACCCTGTACTCACTCTGTTGCCCAGGCTGCCCTTGAACTCATGGTAATCCTCCTGCCTCAGCCTTCTGAGTTCTGGGATTACAGGCACGCACCACTGTGCCCACTTATTATATGGTCCCTGGGGCCTTGTACTTCCTAGGCAAGTGCTCTCATCACTGAGCTACACACCTAGTGCCTGGAGTTGCTGTCTGGAAAGGCGGTTTTGAGTGGAAAATCCTGGGCCGCACTTAAAACTTTCAAAGAAACAAAGTTAATGGAGCAAGGAAATCTACTGAGAAGCAGGAATGACTGGGACCTTAATAAATGTGCGCTGATAGCCCTCTGGGAGTAGCTTCTTCAGTTCTCTGACTTCCTGGTTTTTAGTTCTAGTTTAAGTGCCAATGCCTCCAATAGGCTCTAAAGACAACTGAAGGCTTAAACTGCATTTTTTGGTAGTGCTGTGATTAAAGCTGGACCTTTGCAGTAAGCAGTGTTTCCCGCTCATTTTTTATTTGTTATTCTGAGACAAGGTCTCTCTAAATTGCTTAGTTCCCCAGGCTGGGCTCAAACTTGTGATCTTCCGACCTCAGTCTACCAGTGCTGGGATGACAAGCCTGTGCCACCAGGCCCTGCTACAAAATTGCGTCTTCAATTATCAGCAACTCTGGTGGGAAGAGAGGATCAAGGTCATGTAGTATAAAGGTCGCATGGAGCTGAAGATAAACTGGCTGGGAGTCAGGGACATTGAATCTGGACAGGCTGTGCGGGGCGACCAGAGATGGGAGGGTGCTGCTGATCCTCAGCCGCTCATCGGCGCACCTCAGTGTTCCTGGGGGTGCTTTCTCCAGGCCTCTCCCTTCCTCTTTGTTTGTGTTACTGGGGATTGAACCTACAGGTGCTCCATGCCCCACCTTATTTATGTTTTAGTTTGGGACCGGATCCTATTATGTTGCCCAGGCTGGCCTCGGCTTTCTGAGTAGCTGAGGTTATAGATGCATCACCACGTCTAGCTCCAGCTCTCTTTTCAACGTGGCAGATTTGGGATTCCAGGCTACCTGTGGTTCCAAGTGCAAAGGAGAATTTCCGGTAACATTTGTGTTCCTTTTGAGACACTTTAAATAAAAGTAGGAATGCAGGTTTCTGGAAAAATGGCCAACCGTTCCAATGGGCAAAGTTCGTTTCTTGCCAGGCCAATTGATGCATGGTCATAAAATCAGCACTATTCCATTGAGATGTGTTCTCAGGTGTTTCGGGCTGAGTTAAAGACATAATATCCACTGGCTCCTTTGGCCCCTGAGTCTCAGCTGGTTTACCCACCCTTCCCCTATCCGGCCTGAATTGTTAGTAACTTCCCGCACCCTGGGAGGAGGTGTGGTCATCTTTCCTCTCTCCGAGAGAGAGAAACAGGGCCCCTGAGCAGCTGAGTACCGGCGAGGCAGATTTCCCTTCCATTCCCAAGGTGTTGGTTATGGAACATCCCCGTCCTGACCTGGGGTGACTCCGATGAGAAAACGCACTGGATTTTGAGGGAGAAGCAAGTTCCCTAGAGGTTCCGTATTCTGACAAATTCTAGTACCAATTCCAGCTTTTTTTATGCCTTAGAAAACAGACTGGATCTGTGACATTTCTATGTTCCGTTGAGGCACAAATGTGTGTTTTATCTTTCATGTAGAGGATGATCTGGGGGTAATTATTAAAGTAGTATAACTCATTCCAAGTTTTAAAATTAAAAAGGTATGAAATCACATGGCCATTTAGAAAAAGTACTTTTACTAATATGTGTTTGTAATGCATGATAATTTTGGAGATCTCCCAGCGGGAGAGCGCAGCACCAGGCAGCTCTGACAGCCAAATCTGGGAGCCGCTTCTGGTGACAGGTGAGCTTCTGGTGACAGGCCGGCGTCCAGTGGGAGGCTGCTAGGAGAACTTGGGGGTTTCTGGTCCCCCTAGTACTATCTGTAGAGTGGGGTAGTGTCCAGGGGTGAGTGGCGGGAGTCCTCTACTGAAGATCCTTTTACATATTTATTGATCGAGGCATTACTAAGTGGAACGTCCAGAGACCTTTTCCTGGTGAAGAATGATCCTCAGGTCTCTGGAGCGGAATCCGCACCGTCCCGACCGCTCGGCGAACCTCCGTGCGGCCAGCTCGAGGCCCGGCGGGCTGGGCCGGCTGCGGCGTCTCGCCCAGGTCTCTTTGTTTCCCTTCCACACGACTTCATTTTCCCAGGGTCGCGCGGAGACCCTTCACTATGGACACCGCGTTTCCCTGCAAGGTATTTTCTGAACCCACCACGGGCCTTTGGTTTGCAGGAGGCTTATTTAAAGACATTTGCATTAATAGCTCTTGGGCCCCTCATTTACATACGTCTGAAAGGGCAGAGCTCCGGAATGCAGCGGGAGGAACCCCACGACTGCCTGCTCTGCAGAGACGCCCTCAACCATTAGAAAGTAGAAACTTAACATCCAGCCGCCACCATGCGCCCGGGCGCAGGTGCGAAGTCTGGGAGGAGGACCCACGCGCGGTCGCCCCGCGCTGCCTTCCCGGCTCGCACTGACGTTGCTGCGGGCTGTCGCTTTTTCAGAAGTGAATAACTAAGCGCGCGCGTCTGTGTGTGTGTGTGTGTGTGTGTGTGTGTGTGTGCGCGCGCGCGTGCGCGCAATGGTTGTCCCCAGAGGGGACAAACTCAGGCCGTTGATTAAGACACACTAAGGAGAGAAGGGAAGCGGATTCTCTGGAGCTGAAGATGTGCTCGGCTCCAGTCGGATGTGATTTGGCTCAGCACCCACCGCAGGATTTCTGTGAGCATATGGTGCTGAACAAGATGGGCGCCTGGGTCCAAACACAAAATTTAAAAACCTGACGATGTTTTATATTGTATCAAAACAGGCCAGGTCCGTGCCATTTCTAAGTCCTGGCCCGGCGTGAATGTGAGTGCATCTCGCTATGTAGGCAGTGGACCCTGGAGAAATTACTGGGTAAGGTTAACTCATTCCAAGTTTTAAAGTAAAAAAAAGCAAGCACTCAATGTGGCCACGTTTCTGTTTTGAATATTTTTATTAGTGCCCATTTGCAGTGCGCAGTCATGACACTCATCGTGGAGATTTGGTGCGCGCGCAGAGCGCTGGCGGTCTGTGCTTCCTGTCCACTTTCTACCTTCCTGTCTCCCCATCCCCTCCTCGAAATCTACTTCCGTTTCCTATTGTTTCATTTACATATATTTATATTTTGAATTTCTCATAGAAGAGAAACTGTTTAGACTTTTGTGCCTGGTTTATTTCACTTGCACTTAGCATTATGTTTTTTTTTTTTTTTTTTTTTTTGAGACAGGGTCTCACTCTGTAGTCCAGCTAGCCTTGAACTCACAGCAATCCTCCTGCCTCAGCCTCCCCAGTGATGGGATTACAAGTGTGCTCCACCATGCTGGGCTTTTTAATGTGGTGCTGGGGAATCGATCTCATGGGCTTGTGCTTACAAGGCAAGTGCTTTAACTGCTGTGCCATTCCTCTAGCCCCAGCATCATGCTCTTAAAGCATATTACTTTCCTACAAATGTTTCAAATTTACCCTTCTTTCTGGCAGAGTAGTATTCCATTGCTTATGTAAACTACATTTTACCATTCATCTGTTGATGGGCATTTCCAAGATTTAGCTATTGTGAGTGGTGCTGCTATGAACTTGGATGTGTACGTGTCATTGTCATGTGATGTCTTTAACTTTTTTAGAAGGATATCCAGAAGAGGTGTAGCTGAGTCCAGTGACATTTCTATTTTTAGCTTTCTGAGGACTCTCCATACTGATTTCCTTAGCATTTGTGACTAGTGTACATCTCTGCCAGCAAGTTAGAGGGGTTCCTTTTCTTCCACAGCCTTACCCACATTAGTTGTTTCTTGATGGTAGCTGTTCTTATTGGAGTAAGATGGAATTTTAGTGTTATTTTAATATGCATGACCTCAGATGCTGAACACTTTTTTTTTAATGTACTTGTTGGTCAGAGTACCTCTCTCTCTCTCTCTCTCTCTCTCTCTCTCTCTCTCATGTGCCAGAATCTCGCTCTGTAGTCCAGGCTGGTCCTGAACTCACTGATGTAACCCAGGCTGGCTTTGGATTCAGGACAGTTCATCTGCCTTGTTCTGGGATTACAGGCATGCGCCACCATGCCCAGCTTTATGTGGTGCTGGGGAATCAAACTCAGGGCCTTGCATTTGCAAGGCAAGTGCTTTAACTGCAATGCCATTCCTCCAGCCTTGCACTTCTTTGTAGGAGAACTATTCACTTCAGTGGCCTGCTTTTGACTGTGTCTTTGATTTGTGAGGCTGTGTAATTTTTTGTGCTCTTTATGTATTGTAAATAACGTCCCCCAGCTGAGGAGCAGCTGGCGTTTCTCTCCCCTCATTTTGTCAGTTCTCTCTGCACTGTTGATACTTTCTTTGCTGTGTTGTAGTCTTATTTGTTGATTCTTGATATTTCTTGTGCAACTGGGGCTCTGTTCAGAAAGTCCCTGGCTGTGTCTATGTCTTCCAGGTGTTTTGCCTTTTATATCTTACAGCAGATTTAGCGTTTCTGTTTTAACAACCAGGTCTTGGATCCGTTTTGATTTGACTTTAGTACAGAGTGAAACATAGGGGTCTAGATTCATTCTCTGCCTGTAGACAACCAGTTTTCCCGGCACCATTTATTAAAGAGGCTTTCTTTTCACCAGTGTATGTGTGTTTTTGGCTCCTTTGTAAAAAATCTGGTAGCTGTATTTGCTTTGCTTTTCAAAGGAATACAAAAAATGTACGTGGAAATGTAAATATGAGTGTCTTGATGACTTTTTTTTTTTGAGACGAGGTCTTGCCAGGTAGCTCAGACTGTCCTCAGACCTGTGATCCTCCTGCCTCACCACCCAAGTTCTGGGATTACCGGTATACACTATCATACTTGACCAACATCTATCCCCCCCCGATGTAAAGGTGCACGTGAGTCCCTCAGGTGTTCATGTTTAGACTCCAGAGGGTACATAACTGTGGATAGGAAAAAGACATCACACCTCTAATTGGAAGTTGGCGTGTCTTTTGTTTATAAAGGTAGGAGATGTAAGGGGGGAAACAATGGCTTCCTGCCAGCCTTCTAGGTTCTTTGGCTAGCAGGTGAATTCAGTTGACATAGGACAGACTGATAGGAGAAAAATAATTTTAATTACACGCATGCTGTAGGGTAAGGGAAAAGTCTCCTGCTTTATATGTTTCACTGACAAAAATTAGAAAAGGAGAGAAGGCACTGGTATTTGTTAACATGCAGAAAGGGAGGGTAGTGGGACCACAGGTGTGTGATTACATACCCACTAGCCATTATTCAAAAAGTTAGAACTCCGCCTTTATTTTGGGTGGGAGGAGCCCAACTCAAAGTGCTGTGAGTGCTGAGCAGGTGCTAGTCACCGAGCCACACCCTAGTCTTAGCCACTGAGCCACACCCTTGTCTTTTAGCCAAGACAGAGAGAGAGAGAGAGAGAGAGAGACAGAGAGAGAGAGAGAGAGAGAGAGAGAGACAAGGAGAATAGGAAGGAAAGGTCCCTGAAGCAGATTAGCTGGTAGGAAGAGTCTCTTCGGAATTTGAATGATCTCAAGGGACAGATGCTATCTTCTGCAGGAAAGAGGGAGGTAGACACAGTCGAGAGGGGGAGGGAATCTGGAGATGGTAGGGATGGCGATTGGGAAGTAAAAACATTGGAATGTGATTCCGGTATGTGCAGAGTCCCCAGGCCGAATGTGATTATGTATTACAAGCATACACTAATAAAAATAAATAAAATAAGTCAAAATAATACAATGGAAATCCATCCTAGTGTGGGTTCATTTTTTTAGTCTTTTATTCTGAGGTAGATAAAGGGCTATGAGAGTGGATACAAGAGAGTTGTTCTTGCTGTCTGGCACTAATGCAGATAAGGGGTTGCAGGGCACCTTCTTCCAGAGCTTGGGGGGAAGAGAAGCAAAAGGGGGAGAAGGACTTTGATTTTTGAGACCACCTTTAAGACTTTTAAAATTGTGCAACATGCCAAAAATACTGGATTTTGAGGCTCACTTTTCTTTGAGCCCTTACCATATGCACACAAATTCCCCAGAAAAAAAGAGTAGACTTGAGGATGAAGGGTTATTAAAACTACAGAATTGACTGGGGAGATTCAAGAAGGGGGAGGGGAAGGGTTTGTATCTCTGATGTGATATGTGTGTGCACAAATTCTCAAGTTCAATATTAACATTATGTGTCACATATGTACATATTAATAAAACAGGAAAAATAAATGAATGAGGTTTTATGGCTTCTATGGGGGTGGTGGACTCAGAGTTGTGGGCTGTGAGGAGAGGCAGCATATAGTTTGCCTTGTTTTGCAGATAAGGTCCCCAAGGTAATCGAAGTTGCTTTAAATCAGTCCCCTCCTAGATACGCACATACTACTGGTGGAGATTCCTTTTGTACATGTACACTTCTAAAAAGGAGCTGCTTTTTAGGGCTGCTACATTGTGTGTGCTTTCTCATAATAACCAGCTCAAAATATGCCAAAAAAGTGTATTTTAGGATTGCGTAGTCTGGTCTTCTACGGCATATTTTGGTAGTAGCATATTCTGAGCCCGACAATGACAAACCACGGTAACATTAGTGGACCTGTGACTTTGTCCCTGATAGAAACCAGAGCTAATTCCATACATAGCCCTGTGGCATGACGACCACATCTCAGGATAGCATTTCCGTGGGCCTTCAGAGCTCTAGCCCTACCTAGGCTGCTTCCCAGATCATGTTGGAGTACCTTAATATATAAGGTAGCTGCCGTGGCTACATATCATTGCATTGAAACTTTGCTTTCTAGTGTTTTCATAACAATAGATTGATGTGTTTTCCTTTATAACCTTGGGTATTTTATTTCAAGTGTTGGGGGGGCGGTCATAAAATGATACCTCCATGTATATGACTTTGGATTTTAAGCTGAGAGCCCTGGAGCAACCAAGGCAGGGAGAGGCTTTCTGAGAAGTTCCCTGCTGCCGCGCTGTAAAGGTTTATCAGTAGCAAAGACTGACGCTGTGTCAAGACCTCAGAAGACTTACGTCCCAGGCTACTGTCTGTTCTTTAAGCATATTCATCTTTCCTAAAAATAATTTGCTCCATTTCCCCTAAAAACCCTGGACTCCTAACTCTTTCTGTAACTCAAATACTATTCAAGCTTCAACCCTCCGGCCCTTCTTTGGGTCTTGAAATTTGTGCCCACCTCGCCACATTGAATGGTCTCTCTGATATGAGAGTCCCAGAGCACAACTCCTATGGAACTTAAAATGAAAAACAGAGTGAAATGGGGGTCCGGTAGGGGAGGAGGGAGGGAGGGTCGGGTCGGGGGAGGGACAATAGGAGAGTGGGAAAGCCCTTGTCACCTTGACAAGATACATATGTGCATAAAAGGCTCAACTCCTATGTAGACCTTAAATTTTGCACATATACATATCAATAAAATGGGGGAAAAAAGGAAAGTAAACACGTATGCCTCTTCTATAAATCTGTCCATCATCAGCTTGTTCGTTTTGTGACACTGGGGACCAAGCCCAGGGCCTTCCCACTGAGCTCTTACCTCGGACTGTTTTTATTTTACAATTTGAGACAGGGTCTTGCCAAGTTGCTAAGTTGCTCAGACTAGGCTCAAACTTAGTGATTCTCCTGCCTCAGCCTCCCAGAACACTGGAGTTACAGGCCAGGCCACCAGGTGCGGCTGGCTGGTCATTATTAGTGGTGCGGCTGGCTGGTCATTATTAGTTTATCTCGGCAGACTCCAAGGCTAAGACAGAAACGAAGTCCCTGGCCTCTACGCAGCACTGAGCAAAGCTCCAGAGACGGACAGGACACAAAGAACTTCAGAATCTGAAGCTTAAGTTCTACTCTGCAGTTGGTGACGTGGGTGGGATGGTGGGGTGAGGGCATCTGAGAGGAGAGGGTCAGGTGGTGGAGACGGGAGGGGGATGGGCCGCATACTACCTCAAAGGCCAGGGGATGTAGGATGACTGACCGTCTCTTATGCAGTGTGTGCTGCTTCAGAAAACCGCTGCAATACTAAAAGAACCTCGTCATTTCCAGGAGGCTCCGCTCGATCTCACCCATGTATATTGCTCAAAATGTCTTCAAATTTCCTTTGATTGCTAGGTAGAAGAGTGCAGAAAACATATAGTTGCTCACAAGTATATGTGCAATCTGATAAATAAAATTACCTAATAGATCTATAATGCTATTTTTGTTGTGCTGGGAATTAAACCCAGGACCTTGCACATGCTAGAGAAAGGCTCTACCAGTATCCCCTGAGGTGTGTAAAATTACTAGGGCATGAACTGGAAACCATGTATTAATTATACATTCAGAATAAGCAGAACCTTCCTTTCTTCCCGAACATTTGGACTTCATCTACTCGCTCATCTACTGAGATCACCCGCCCCCCCACTTTTTTGCCAGTAACTTGAATCATCCAGGTCTGTAGTTCTCCAAGTGTAATCTGTGGATCAGGAGGACAGGCATCACCTGGCAGCTTGTGACAGACACAGTGTCCAGCAACACCCCAGGCCAATGCTCTGTGTTTACCAAGCCTCCTACCCGGTGATTCTAATGTTCCTTCAAGTATAGGAGTCTTGCTTAAATTATTTCCAGTTCCATGGCCTACTCTGTGATTCAGAATTGTAAATTACGGGCAGCCGGGTGCCACATGAGAGCAACTCCTTGTGAGTTACCTACTTGCTCTTGGTTGGCCTTGGTGATAATCCTTTCAACTCATTTAGCCTTGGCTTGGTGTCTAGACCATCTCAAAGGATTCTTCAGAATCTTCCATTGGGACTGAAAAAAACCTCACTCTTTGACTACTTTTTTTTTTTTCATAATCACAACTACAGGTAAAAGTGACTCTCATTGGCTGGACTCAAAGAGCTGAAGAGAAAGCTGGGAGCTGGAGGTTTGGATAGCATGTTTAGGGTTCAGCTTTTTCCCAGCTCTCCCTGGCTTTGCTTTGCTCTGATGTTCACCTCCGTCCTGCCTCAGTCCACTTGACTGAGGATAGCTGTAGCATGATACTAGTCACAGCAGGAGTATTTGCACCAGAAAAATACAAGAGCTATAAAGCAATGTGTTTTTGTTTCTTTGTTTTCTTTTTCGTTTTAGAAAGTGAGTTTATGAGCACATCTTTGAATGAATGTATTTCAAAAAACACTGACACTTACTAGTTTGCATGAATTTGGGAATGTTTCTCAATTCTGTTCAAACTTGAGAAAAGAGAAAATCTAGATAATTGACATCACCCATAATTCCAACCTGCAGATATAATACTGATTAATGTTTTGTTGTATGTCTTACCTTTCATTCTATGCACTTTGCTTAAATATTTAAGATTGTGCATTTTTAGCCATTATTATGTCATAAGCGTTTTGCTGTGTCACTTAAATTAATTGAAACATTTTTAACAATAGTATAATATTTCATCCTTGGGATAAACCACTTGACTTGTTTTATTAATAATGCTGTTATGTCTTTTTTCCTCTTCTATTTTTCAGTTGTTTCATTAAATTATTTTCTCACAGAGGCATTTCTAATCAGTTTTTGAGCCTTAAATACATATTTCCAACGTGGTTTCCCAAGTGTTGGTGTGCGTTTATGCTCCCTCTCTGGAGAGGGAGAACTCCTTTTGAACTTAGTCCTTTTATTGGCCAAATTAAGAGCTCTGTTAAGGCTTAGAAACCTGCACTTTGACATGTCTGTGTGGACATCTAGTTGTTGCCTGATAACTTTAGACGGAGATGACCAAATTTGGGGTGTTACTAAGAAAATTGATATCAAGCCAGCTCCTGAAGCTCTTCTGGTGGAGGCTAGCCAACTTGAATAAAAATGATATGCAAGCTCTTTTAATGTGCCAATCTTTTGTAATTTCAATGCAGTGTGATGAAATTTGAAATGTGGGTCTATGACCATATTGAGTGAAAGGGACAGTGACACATGGCTTACCCCCAGCAGTGCTGCTTGGGGTCATTACTACTGTATCTTATTTATTATTTTCCATTAGGCTTGAACCCAGGGCCTTGTGCATGCTAGTCACTCATTCTGTCATTGAACTATGTCCCCAACCCCCCCCCCCCGCCCCCCCCTCCCCACACACACACACAAGGTAGCATTTCTCTCACATCCTGGACAGTGAGAAGCCGGAAGGACTGTATGTCGGTAAGCCTAAGATTGCACTTCCCATTAATAAAGAAACTTAAGCATCAGTGGCACATTTTGTTCTATGCTTATTATAAGAGAAATATATGCTCTGTGTTGGCGATTTGAAAAAGAGACGATGTACGATAAACGCTGCTTTGTTAGTTGTCTTTCCCCCGTCTTCTCCCTGTGCACGTAGATGTAGTTTGATTTGGGGCAGATGCAGTCCCAAGCCGCCAAGGCCAGCTGCACATGCTGTTGTGTGCTTTCCTTTCTATCCTGTGTCCTGTTCACTCCTTTTAAACCAAATTGACTATAAATACCTTCCCATGCTATTTAATAGCTTTTTAAACATCCTTTTAAACGTCTGCCCAGAATTCTATATATGGATATACTATTTTTATGTAAGTCATTCCTTCTTGTGGGAGTTCTGCATCATGTGTTTTATATTATTGTCAGTAATAATACTTTTTATCCACTTAACTCAGGTTTTGGAATGAGCAGCCTTGTCTGGGGACGGTTCAGAGAGAGGCTGACTCAATCCTAGAAGGTCCCAGCTGGCCCACTGCCAGACAGACCATTGTCCCTACACCCTCCGGTTCGTCCCCGCTTGCTGGCTGTCCCCCTCTCCTCTTGTTAGGGGTCTCTAACCGAGGGAGGCAGCCCGCCGTCTTCCTCCAGCTCACTCTGGCCTACTCTTCACCTCAGAAGGCCACGGCACCTGAGGCTCAGATGGCCTACGCCATCCTGTGTTCTGTCCTTGTGTAGTTAGAGACACAGTTGGACGGTAAGACAGCGTATGCAGGTGAGAATAAAACATGGCGGGCCGGCTTATTTCCTGCCCACCTGCCAGCTAGTCATCACTCCGGAAGTAGCCGTTTGCATTTTCACTTATTTCCTTAGCTTATTCCTATAGAACATGTCTATGCTATGCATTTTCTTTGGTTCTAGCTCTAGATTGAGAGTGTCCTACTTTCTGAACATCCCTCAGTTCTCATCTGTAGGGACTCAAACCAACCTGGCTGCAGTCATCTTGAACTATCACCCACACGAGTGTCCCTGAGTAGGCCCAATAGGTTTTCCATGCATCGAGTCCCAGCACGTTATAAATAAGCAAACCATGGAAATGACATGGGAAGCTTTATGGCTGGACCCCGGCGTTGCCAGTACCAGGTGTATGTCTCATGTTTTCAATATTAGCTTGAGATAAAGCAGGTGCATTAGACCGTGGATGGAATTTGTTTTGCCCCGACCTCTTTGTAAGCCCTCTTTCTCTGACTCAACCTACAGAATTCACTGAGCTTGTGGCCACCCAGGACCACGCTTCTGGCAGTGAGTCTCCATTAAATTGTACCCGTGCAAACCTGGGTCGCTGCTGTCTTCTTCAGTTTCATGGCACGTTGAGGCCAGTTCTCAGATGCTGGGACTAGGCCTTCCTGGAGCCCTGCTTTACACTCTCTTGATAGACTTAATTATAGTTTTAGCTAGGTAAATATTACTAGTTATATCACCCTGTCTATATAAATATTGTTCATTTCAAAGTGAAATTGCATATTTCAGTTACAGTATCTTTTTGGATGAAATGCTGTATTTTTTCTATAAATAGTATTTGCCCTTTTCTTGGTCTTTGCATTTACACCTGTTACAAGTATATCTGTAAAGTTCATAGAGTTCTAAAATACCACTCAATATAGTTGAAACTACCAGATAATTTGCTGATTTTCTTAGCCCCTTCTGGATAGGCTTTTTTTCTAGAACTCTTTATGTACCTACTCATTTTCTCCTCAGTTATCTTGGTATCTCCTTGTCATCACTTTGGAATTCTGAGATTTTTTTTTTTCTCCAAAAGAGTCTGTCTTAGTTTGGGCTGCCCTAACAAAATGCCTTAGACTTAGAAATTTATAAACCATAAAATTTATTAATTGAAGTTCTGGAAACTGAAAGTCCAAGACCAGAGAAACAGCAGTTTTGGTGTCTGATCATACCCTTTCTTTGTAGTTCATTAATGGTTCACTTCATGTGTCCTTAGATGGCAAAAGAGCGGAAAGGACCAACAAGCTCCATCAAACCTTCTTCTGAGGGTGCTAATCTCAATTACAAGGGCTTCATCCTCCCGACCCAGTCACTTTCCAAAGCCCTGTCCTCGTAATACCAACTTAGTAGGCATAAAGTTTCAACATATGGGTTTTGGAGGGATACAAACATGCACACCATAGCAGATTCCTTATCTTTCTCATTACTGGCTTAGTTGTGTGGTGTGGTGGTAAATGGGGGTGAGAGGGTTGAGGACAGAAAGTCCTACTTTGTAGTGTTGGATGACTTATGAGGTTTAGGTGTCCTCATCATGGCTTGCCTAAATGACCAGCGTGGTGCCACTAAACTCAGAGTTGTGAAGAGATGCTTTCCCGAGCTATTAGAAGCTGCCTACCACATACCATGGGGTGCTCTCTTGTCTTAATAGAGTGTGCCTTCTAATGGTTTTCAGAGAATGGGTGCATATTTTGAAAATGACTTTTTGTTTTACATTTAATTGACTTAAATTTTTTTCTTCTGTTTTTTGAGACAGAGTCTCGCTCTGTAGCCCAGGTTGGTCCTGAACTCACTAGTGTAGCCCAGGCTGGCCTTGGACTCAAAACAATCTGTCTGCCTCGGCCTCCTGCATGCTCCACCATGCCCAGCTTTATGTGGTGCTAGGGAGTCGAACACAGGGCCTTGTGCTTGCGAGACAAGCACTCTAACCACTGTGCCATTCCTCCAGCCCCTTGACTTAAATCTTGGTGGAAAATAGTTTAGGCTCAGATCTTTGGGGATGTTTCTTTTTTGCTCATATTTCTATTTATTTATTTATTTATTTTTGTGTCCAGTGTTGACTGTCAATACCAGAGTCCATCCTGGATATCATCCTGTGTGTGCATCTTATTTGTTCTCTAGAAACCTCCAGAACCTTCTCTTCATCCCTGATGGCATATAATTCATGATGGCAAATTTCTCCCTCTCATTCTACGTTCTTGGTAGATTTAAGAAGACCGTGTTCTTCAGTTCTGAAAAACTTTATTGTTTTTCTGTAATAATTTCCTCTCATTCTCTTTCCTTTCTACAATGCCTATTCATTATATTTAGGATCCATAGTTGGAACTTCTTATTTTTATTTTGAGATAGGGTCTCGCTCTGTAGCCCAGGCTGGTCCTGAACTCACTATGGAGCCCAGGCTGGCCTTGGACTCAGGACAATCCTCCTTCCTCAGCCTCCCAAGTGCTCGGATTCCAGGCATGCACCACTATGCATGGTTTATGTAGTGCTGGGGAATTCAACTTGGGTATTAGTCCTTGCTAGGCATGCGCTTTCACTGCTGAGCCATTCTTCCAGCCCTGAACTTTTGATTTTTTGTGTGATTTTTTCTTTTTCCTCTCCATCCCCACCCCAAATCCTCTGTGGGAATTTTTTTTTTTTTTCACCTGTATTTCAGCCCTCTGTGTAACATTAGGTGCTCCTGTCAGAGTGATGGCGCCTGGGGCTTGGACCATACCATTTCTGTTTCCTTGGGAATGTTTGCCTGGCATAATACTTGATAGGACAGAGAGGTAGAAACAGAAAAGCTTTTTAATCCAGGTATATCTGGCTTTCAATTACAGATAGGCAACAAATGATTTAACTTTTCTGTTTTTCAGTTTTCTTGCTCAGAGCCAAGAGCAAGTCTCTCTACTGGGGGGTGGTAGGCTAGATCTGCTTAAAGTAGAACTTTCCCTCACTTAGTCTGCATCCTAAATAGAGCATTTTAATCTTAAAACTGTAAAATTTCGCTAGAGAGTGTATTGCCTTTTATAGTACCCACTGTAACAGTTATAAATCCATCTTGCTTACAAGGGACATTTTAATACTTAAATAGATTCTTCCTTTCCAAAAATGATTCTAAATTATCCTTTTCCAGGTACCTTCCATGTCAGATCTCTCCTGACCAAATTAATGACAACAATGTCTAAGATTTGTTGAGCGCTTACCATGTTCCACACCCTGTTGTAAGTGCTGAACAAGTATTAATTTACTTAATCCTTAACAACTTAGTGAAGTAGGCAGTATTATTATTCCTAGTTACATTTGAAAACAAAAACAGAGGCATTAAAGGCTTGGGGTTACACAGCTAGGAAATATGATGTTGGGACTTAAACCTGAAACAAGAATGGATTTTCCACCACTGCGAAATCTTCCTGGAGAGGCTTCTGCTTTTAGATCCTTCCCTTGAAGGAAGCCTGAGGCACAGGGATGCCTCACCAGTGAGGAAGCAGAACATCCCCGGATGCGGCACGGAAGCTGGGAGAGAACGGGGAATAACCAGGTTTTGGTAGGTGACCCAGCTTATGACGGGCAGGTTCCTTGGAAGTGCTCCACGTGTACAGCCGTCCCCAAGAGCAGCCCAGATAGGGCTAGCCAACATAGGGGCCTCTCTTGTGTCAGCAACCTCAACCACTATCATGTAGTTTTGCTTCTGCAGCCGTGCTCAACTCCCAGCAGGCCTTGTTTAAACAGGCAGCTTGTAACAGCTGGGTTGGCTCAGCAGAGCGTGCAGGCAGCCAAGGATGCCTCAATGCAGGTGCCTGTCTGTGAATGTGCAATCATGCAAATCCAAGGAACCAGACTGATGTGTATTGAAAGCCTGGTGTTCATTTCCAATAAACTCAACTGTCTATGCCAGAGCAACCCGAACTGGCAGTCCTCAACTCATCAATTCAAATGAGCATCTCTGGTGATGGAGGAAAGAGGTGTGGGGTGAATCCCAATCAGAGCTGACTGCCTTTTGAGTAGGCAGCGTCTGGGGAGGGCTTTGGGAAAGCAGACACCTTTCTAGGGAGTAATTCTCCTAGGACCTGCAGGTCACAGAAGATGTGGGAGGAGGTGGGGAGGGAAATCATACCATCTGGACATAGGACCTTGGAGGTATTTTGATTCTCTCTCCTGCTACTTTTCTGAGAGGAGTTAGTTGCAAGCCAGAGAAGTTAATGAACTTGCCCGAGAGCACCCAGCTCCTTAGTAAGCTGTTCCTCCCAGCCCCAAGCCCTGGTTTCCAGTCAGCCGGTCCACCTGCCAGTATGTCTCTCTACCTCACAGCTCTGAACACCAGCTCACAGAGAACTCTCTGAGTAGCAGCTGTGTCCCAAAGCCTCATGGGAGGCAGTGATAGCAAGTTGGGCGTAGTGTGAAGAACTGAAAGAACTGCTTGAAACACAGAAAGGGGGCAGCTGGAGCAGGCTGCGGTGCAGATGCTTGGGCAGTGCAGCTTGCAGGACACGATGCGTCAGGCACGTCCTGGCCCATGTGGCTGTTAGAGTTCCACTGATGGGATCTGATGTGAGGAGCATAGGGATTGTGGCAAGCTGACCAGAGGTCTAAGAGAGGTCTTCTCATTTTGCCTGATGGAATATTCAGGTTTAAAGCATTTCAGTCATCAGTTAATCTATCTGAGTTTAGGTTCTGCTAGCCAGTTTTCCCAGTGTAGGACTGTCATTCAGCTCCTGAGTGAAATCCAGGCCCCTGGAAATAAATAGAGGAGGCGATGTTCTTGAAACCACCTCCTTGCCACTCCAACTTGGAGGCTTTGTTTTAATCTCTTCAATTTACAGATGAGAAAACTGACATTCTGGTGGAGAAACATGACCTGCTTAAGGTCAGATCTGTAACAGACACTACTTAAAGCAGAGAGGGTGGAAAAACCACCTAGCTGATTCGCTTATCAGTCACCAGCTAACAATGGAAATGCTGACTGAATAAATACTGCACCACTATGGCAAGATTTGTGGCTCTCTGTGGCCTTCTTGGAACAATGCTTAAGGAGGTTTTAATGATCTGCCTACTGGGCACTTCTGAAGCATTCATTTTAGTGAAGGCCAAGGTGCTCAGACTGTAATTCTGAAGCTCATTTCTTCCTGGTTTCCCTTGCCCTAGCAGTAAGAGAGAGTGAACCAGGAGAATGACTAGGATCACGCCAACCCTTTATTGCTGTTCTCTTGACCTTGTGCGTCAAAAAGAAGATGTGTTTGGTGGAGCTTTTTATACCCGCTTCACAATGTTGATACGGAGGAGACTGAAGGAGGGATCAGGGACTTTGCTATAGCCCGGTGCTTGTGCCTGCAAAATGGCCTTCCTATGTAGTTCCTATGCTCTTGACCCTGAGATCAGACTGCTTCTGAGAACCAGTGGGTGTAACATTGAAATGCAGTGGAAGTGAGAGTTGGCTGGTGTGAATAGGGCCTCGTCACACCCTTGAGCTCTCTGTATCTGAGATGATTAGGAAGGATTAGGGTGGAAAAGGCAAAATTCAGCCAGGGAAAACAGGCAAAGGAAGCAGCAGTGATTAAAATAAGAGGTGAAATTAATGGGAAGTAAATCAAATTTTTGTCCGCATTCAACAGGATTAAGAACACGTAAGGAAAGCAAATAGATTTAATGGGGTAGGAATGATTAATGTTGTCTCGTCTCCTGATACATCAGGAAATTACTTTGTGCAGGAGGAGTGGAGGGTTACAAGAGGAAATTGAACTTATTTCTTATCTTCTTATAATGTTTTAGTTGCGTAACTTCTTAGTTCATACCTGTAAAACCAGAAGGAGAAGCCTGAGGTTTAATAGATTGTTTACAAAGTAACTTGAGATATGAATGTCTTTGAGTACATGATTCAGCTTTATCAAGGACCCATTTTTTTTTTCTAACAATAGATCGTAAAACTTGGACTTCTCCAATGGGTTGGTATTGGTACTCTGGTTAAGTTACTTTCTGGTGAAATGAAAGTACAGCTTCTCTCCATCTGTGATTGTTGGCGTTCTAAGACCCAGGTGAGGCTTTGTTCTCATCCACCAGCTTCTAGCAAGTTCTTCCTCCCTCTTTAGAGTCCTAGAGTCTTTCATGTGTATGACTCATCTTTGTTTAAATGTGTCTGGTTGTGCATTGGTAGCGTACCGTAGTGGGATTGAAGTTTCATATTGACCTAATCATGAGATTTTTTTTTTTGGTACAGAAAGATAAATGTACCTGCTTTATTTTTAGTAAAACATCTTTCCTTCCCTGAAGAAAGCCGATAGTCACCCAGCCAGTGTACACGTCTCAGTCTTTCTTGCAGCTACATGCGGCTGACCATGGAATAGAGATCTTGTTAGGAGAAGTCCACAGTTGTTCCTTTAAAGGAAATTTCCTGCCTTCCCTTCTCTTCCTTTTCTAATCGACTAGAATATAAACTGGCACGTACCCGTGGGAAACTAGAAAAAAAGAAGGGACTTCAGTCCTGGATTGGCTTTGTAGACCGTAGTCTCCTACCTGCTCTGGACTGCCCATTTGCCTGTTGCTGGTCAGTAAGAGAGAAATTCGTGTCTTGCTTTAGCCACTGTAGTTTTTGTCTCATTGTAACAGTTTATCCTACACCTACATTAACAAATAATGGAAATGATTTGTGCTTCTTCCCTTTCCTTGCTAGTATGAAAATGTTGCCCTTACCTATAAGGAGCAATCCTTCCAAAAAAGCAGGATTTTCCCTGATCTGAGCTCTTAATCTGATGGTTTATATCATCTTTAAGGAATAAGAGAAGAAGAATAAAGAGGAGATGGGAGGAAGGGAGTGCCTCTGTGGAAAGAGGGATTTTTTTCATGGTTTCATCCAGAAAGCATTTGGAGGGAGGTCCAGAGAGCTGAGACAGGGAAGGAAACACAGGGTAGGCCCAGGAACTGGGACTTAGCTTTGGGAAGTAGCCAAGGTGGAAGGAGATCTGCCATGAGGGTAGAGCTGTGAGAGTGGAGCTGGCAAGAGACCAACAAGAGGAGTCTTAACAAAACACATTGGTGAAACAAGTCATGGCAGTTTAGTGGAGCCCAGGTTCCTACCGCCAGAGTTTGTGGTAAACTCTGTCGGTGTGTTCTCTTGAACAGTTGGCGTGTTAGCCCATCACTCCTGAACAGAGTGACATCAGTCCCTGCTCCAAAGCTTTTCTCGGTCCCCACTGATTACCCTGAGTTTTCCTTCTGTGTCCTTTACCTTAGAACACTAATACATTCAAGATAAAACTCATAATTATGCAAATTTTTCACATATGGAATTGGAGAAAATGTTCCCAGATTTAGGGTGAAAAATTAAATTTAAATTTTGAAAAAAAATTGAATCTTGGATAAAATGCATTTTTTTTCTGTACAAATATGATCTGTGCAAGAATGCTTATATTTTACATGGCAGCCTTACTTGGGGTGGGTGGAGGTTGTTAAAACATTCTGAGCGAGGTCTGTTTGTTAACTCTATCATGTTGCTCTTTTGAGAGTGTGTGGGTTATATTCATCTATTCAGGCTGCTATGGCAAGATAACCGGATTGAGGGGCTTGTAACCAATAGAAAGTTAATTTTCATAGTTCTGGAGGCTGAGAAGTACAAAACCCAAATGCTCCTGATTCAGTATCTTTTTTCTGGCTAATAGATGACACCTCTTGCTGTGTCCTTACTTGATAGAAGGAGCAAGGCAGCTCTCTGGGGCCCTTCTTCTCAAGGCACTGATCTTGTCACCTGTCCAATCATTCCTAAAGACTCACCTTTTAACACCATCATACTGGTGAGTAGGTTTTAACATTCAGATTTTGGAGACACAAATATTTAAACTACAGCAATGGTACAAATCAGAGTAAGCAGATCAACTCATAGTGCCAGCCATTGTGTGGGGATGAAGGCAGGTCTCCTGCCTTGTCTCCGCATCAGGACTCTGAACTGCCTCAGTGAGGACAGCACTAATTTCTGTACATTCGCATGTTCCACTCCATGCTGCACCAGCTTGAGCACATGGTGGGCTCTCAACAAAGGCTTACTGCTAAGTGGAATCCTGAGGCTTTTTGCTCAACTGGAGATGGCTCTGGGCATGAGGTCAGGTGATGGGGTACTGTTCCTGGCATCACAGGTCTATATAATTTCATCCACGAGGGTGTAGCTCCTATAACCCAATTATTTCTTAAAGATGCTACCACCTCTCAATACCATTGCATTGAAGGCCAAGCTTCAGCATGAGTTTTGGCAGGAACAAAACATAATTCAAACCATTGTAGGCCAAGGAATCTCTTTGGAGCCTCTTTTATAAAGCACTAATCCCATCCACCAGGGCTCCACCCTCATGACCTAATCACTTCCCAAAGCCTTCATCTCCCACTGCTATCACATTAAGGCTTAAGATTTCAACATGAATTTCACAGGAGTCATGCACATTTAGTTCACAAACGGTGGGAATGGGGAGAGCTGATAGTCTAGCCTACATCTGTTTCTCTCTCTCTCTCTCTCTCTCTCTCTCTCTCTAGGAAAAGAGGCCGTATTTTTAGGTGAACAGCCTAGCTTGAGAGATCACTTTATAGGCCTTTGTGGCATATACATGCAAATATAAGATCTCATAGTTTTCTCTAGGGACAATGGGTGGGGACTTGTCTTCTATTGATGGAACTGAGAGCTATCGGCTTCCTCAAGTAAAGTATTCTAAGGGAAGGCTCCAAAGAAGATGGTTATCTTTGATTCCAGAAACCAAAACTGAAAGTCACTCCTGAATAACAATTTTCTGACTAAAAATAAAAACAAACGCATTTTCTTTTAAAGAGGAACTTACAATATATCCAAAATCCCATGTTAGATGCTTTTTAAACAAAAAATTTTAAAAGTTTGAAAAGCATTGTAGACTTATACTCTAGTAGAAGAAAAAGAAATAAAGAAACAGAACTGGAGGTCGTAGGATGGAGATTTATATGGTCTTAGGAGCCAACCCTGGGAGATGTGAGACAGATTGAATGAGAAGGCTGAGGCCTTCTAGAGGCAACTTGGGAGAAATGAACTTGGAACCAGACCTGGAAGGATGACTCTGCTTTGAAAAAGTAGAAGGGTGAGCTTTGGGTGCAAAGTCCTGACATGTGGAGTCCAGGTGACGTGAATGAACATCTGTGTTAGTGGGAAGAAGATGGGACCCAGAGAACAGTACCAAGTGTTCTGTTCTCACATTCTGTTGTGAACTGGACTAGAAGGAGGCTCCCCCTCACAGAGCAACTCTCAGAACTGGAAATGGCTGCCTGCAAAACTGTGCTGAGAATTGTATTGTAGACACAGAGTACAGTAGATAAGAGAGCTGTTATTGACTAGTGATGTCTGCATGAAAGAAGTGGTAAGCGCTGTAAGAAAACGCCAGTTTTTTTCTTAGAAACTATTGCTTGTATGTTCTAAAAAAAACCTCCGTTGTGGAGAGGTTCATTTTTCTTCTTTTGTATTTAAGTTATGGCCAAGCCCATGATTCTAAATGTTGTCTATGAAATCTCTTGCCAAAGAATCATCTCTGACTGCACCAACTCCCCTCTGCTGCCTCTCAGGTTGCTTACAGAAGTCAGAGTCCTCCTCTTTGCTGCTTGGTTGCAGGAGATAAAGTCTTTTCAGCGGGTACAAATAACTTTCTCTCAAGAGTAGACTCTTCAGGCATTGCAGAGGGGAAGACAAGAGGGGAAATTCCGCCTGTGGACACTTGCTAATACTCATGTGAGTGTGTTATTACATAACACGTGACACTGGTCTTGTGTTGCTTCATGTTCCCAACCTTATCTCCCTGTCAAGGTTGTGCGTCCTTTGAGTTCAGCAACTTGGCTTCCGCTTATCTCAGGAGTTGCTATTTGTGTTTACAGTGCTCTGCTTTTAGTGAACACTGTCTCCTTCAGAGTGATAGATGCTTATATGTCATTTGTCCAAATTGGGTTGCTTTGAGAGTCCTGTTGATGACTTATTTGCTTTAAAGTAAAAATAGAAAGGAGGGTGGAGAGATGATGAAATTAACCTGTGGTCCTTGAGGCACAGCAACTGGCAGAACACAGAATGTGTCATTCACACCGTCAGCCTTCCTCAGAGCAGAGACTCCTTTCCGTTCACAGGACCCTCCCTGGAGGGCTGGGGGTTGTGCCTGCACAAAGGGAGGGCTGGCTGAATGGAGCACCTTTATGTGTGCTTTCCCTGAAGATGGCAGAGTGGCATTTTTCGATATGCAATGGAATTTTCCAACTAGTATTTTCAAAGGACGGGTTTCTGGAAAATTGGAGCCTGGAGGGTGACTTTTCAAAAAATGAGCTCTGATCTTTGATGCGTTTAAAAATTGTACATTGGTAGGAGGATTGCTTCACTGGAGAACAAAGTAAGAAGGCATGTGTAGTAGAAGTGGTGGTAGTAAGCCCCTGTCAGTGGCGTCCATGGTGAAATACTGCGATGTGGTTGTGGAAGGGGCGTGGGAGGGCAGGGTCTCCAGTCGGGTCACAGAGAGCAAATCAAGTGGGTGTATAAAATGTAAAATGGAAGGCCAGGGCGGTCCAAGTGCAAAGGCTTGTATCGTCGTTTTAAAAATAAAGGACACCTTAAAATGAAGTGGAAAGTGACATCTAGTAAGTGTTTTTAGTATTATTGTGTGTCAGGTTCTTAAATGACCAATAGTTACCATTTTTTTGGTGAAAGAGCATCGTAGCAGTGACATTAAGACAACTCTCTTTATTTTCAGATTTTGCCTTATAGTTGTTTTCCCTGGATGTTGAGAAATGATGAGGAGGCTTACGCAGGTCGTCCAGCTGTAGGGATTTAGAACTTAAAGGGAGAATTTGGGAATGACCTAATCCCACCTGTGCTGGGTTAGCGAGGCCTAGTGGCTGAACGGCTTATTGAAATGCTCCAGTTAGTGGCCAGACTTGGTAAGGGAAGCGAAGACATTCTGGCTGCTCCACCTGCAACCGCAGGTACTGGATTCTGGCCCAGGGGCTGGGAGACCCCTGATCTGTATGTTGGGGGCATCATTAGGTGATTTGTTCGCTTTGGGAGAGTTAAGTATGATAAAAAGAACATGCCCAAAAATCACAGTTGTGCCCCGTGAAGGAAAGGGGCCGGTGTGGAGGTGGAATGGTGTTAATGACAATGTGCGGTTAAGTGGGCAGGGAGCTCATTGTGCCTCTGTTTTCTCATCTGCAAAACGGAAGTAAAAATAGTACCCATCTTACTAGGCTCTTGTAAGGATCAGAGGAGATCCCCGCCCCCCCCCCCATATTCTATTGTCCTTAGACAATACTTGTGTGAGTGTGGTTATTACTTAACACAGGACGCCTATCTCATATTACTTCATGTCCCCAAGCCTTATTTCCCTATCACGGTTTTATGTACCTTGTGGTCGGGAACTGTTTTCCCTCTTATCTCTGGGAGTTGGAGATACAGGAAGTGGGCCAGCTCTTATCGTGTGGGTTATGTTTTCCCAAATGTTTTTTGGCTGCTGTTGCTATGATGATGAGATCTGTTAGGGAGCAGCTATCCTGTTTGGAGTGGCAGCTCATTCAGTGTCCGGTGATGAGCTCGGTGTTACAGCTGCTTCATGTGCCAGGCTGCGGCTCCTCCCCTCAGCCTGGGTGGTCAGTTTGCCCTCACCAAGGCTCCCTTCCTCCAGCGCTCATTGAGCCTCATAGCTTCCTTCTTCAGGGTTGTCTTCTAAGCTGTGGAGGTTTATTCAGCTTGGAAATGCAGAAGAACAAATGCTTTCTGGACCAAAGGGGAACAACAGTCTGTTTTTCCAGAACTCAGCACTGCAGCACATTCTACGCTAGGATATTCCCAACTTGAATGTGCACAGGAATTACATGGATGTCTTTAAAATGCACATGATGGCTCAGGAGGTCTGGGGTGGAGACTAGAATCTTACTGTGACCTGTTCACAGGTGATGCTAGTGGTGCTGGCCCATGGATTATTTCTTCAGATGAAAGTTTCTAGAGGGTTGTCCTTGAAGATCCCCAGGGATTTGAGCCAGAAGTGCCCACGGTGGGACTCAGCTCAATAGCAAACTCTTTATTGACTTCCTTGCCTTTCCCATCTTACCATCTCTCTGGATTCCTAGCACCATAAACCACTTAGCACACCCATTTTCTTATTCAGACTCAGCTTTTGGGAGCACCCATAGTAAGATGCCCCTTTTTATAGATTAAGCTCATAGACTCCAGTCACACAGGTCCTAAAGAACTAGGGCTCCCATCTGAATCAGACCTCCAAGCTCTTTATACTGTACCATACTCTTTCTCATTGTGTCATGGTGATTTGAGTTTTGAGTCCAGATGTGGGTGATAGAAAACCCAAATAATAATGATTTAAATGCTACAGCAATTTATTTTGGCAATACTGGTTCGGCATCTCCCGGATTTTCAGATGAGGGCCAAGACTCTTGGCATCCCCTTCATGGTTGCAAAATGGTTGCGGTGTCTCTAGCCCTGTGTCTCTGCTTCAGGCAGGAGGATGGGGAAAAGTTACAAGGCAAAGGGTACACACCTCTTGAGTATACCCACTCCTCCCTTTCAGAATCATTCTTTGAAATTCTGCCCACAAACTTCCACATATAGTTCAAAGACCAGAACTTCCATATGGCTATTGCAATCTACAAAAAACACTTTGGAAAAAGTAAGATTTTCTGAATGACGGTGATGGTCAAATGAAAAATTGACTCCAGCCAGTTAGTCCCATAGCAGAATCATTGAAGGCTTAAGGTGTTATTTTGGCAGGGCTCTATGTGACTTTCTGAAAAGTCTCTGGTCAAGGGGAAGTGGCAGTGGCAGAGGAGGATGGGCCTTGTACCCTTGGTGAGGCACCTAACTCCTTGAATCCATACACAGGGTGATATCTGGCCCAGATGGATTTTAGGCATGGAGGTAAAGGGGACACACAGTGGGGTTTTAACTGCAGGCAAGATTGGCTTTTTCCTGAAGTATGAGAACTCAAATACAGTTTAGGACCCCTGGGACAAGTTAGCTCTTTCCAAAGATTCCCATCTGGTCAACAGGAGAAATTCATATTCTTCCTATTCATGTAACTTTAACCCTATTTCTAGCAGACTTAATAACCCTGGCCGTATTATGTCAAGAGGGCTTTGACTCCCTCCTTTCCTGGTTGTGCTTGGGAGATTGCTAACATTGGCACTTTGTGAAAAACACACTCTGATTGCTCTTTTCTGATCTCTGGTTTCTCACCCTCTCCCACCCCACAGCTCATCTTTGTGCTGTATTCCTCATCCCACCTTGGTATAGGTCAGCAAGTGTAGTTTCCATTGGCCCGTGAGCATCTACAGCACTGTGTCTTTCTTCTAACTCTTCCAAATGCCTGAAACAGTCAGTTAATTGACTGTGGTTAGAGCAGTGATATAATCTGTGTCTCCTTTTTCCTGGAACTTGGAATCTTTTGCCGAAAATAGATACTGAACAATGAAAGATAAAAATGTAAATATAGGGAGACTTCAAAGGTGTTTTCCCTCTGTGCTTTGAAATCACAGCTTAACTCTACCACTTAAATTTAAATTTAAATTTTCATCTTTCTACACTTAGTATCCATACCTACAAAATGGGGCTATAATAATAATAATAAATAATGTGTTTGTGTTTAGCATTTAGTATGTTTCATATGTATATATGTAATTACTTTATTATTGAGTTCTTACAAGGTGTAACTAATGCAATGCAAACACTTAGCATGATATCTGTCACACGCAAGCATTCATATGTGTTAGTGACTGTTATTATAATCAGTTTCCAGTTCGTGCCCAAGATTGACTTTGGATCTTTTTGTAACATTTATTTTCTTGCCCTGATGAAACTCGGGGCAATATTTGTCCATTTTTGAGGTTTCCAGAACCTCTATCCATCTCTGTGTTTCAACTATCAGTTTGCTTTAAATTTCCCTTCCTTTCCATGTCTCATTCTCTTGGTGAGTGTAGTGGCAAAAGGGTGAGCATTCCAGTCTCTCCAATGCCCTCCAAATTTTAAAGTCTTCTTAGTCTTACTGTGAATTTTTTCACGTCATGACTCTCCTCTCCCCCACCAAAAAAGAAAATCTATTAGTACTTAGAGTTGAGTAGGAGAAGAGCGTTGTAATAATATATTGCATTACTAGCTAAGCTTAATTGTCTACTTGCTGAATTAAGAGACTCCTGGAGAGGTGCCTGGATCGTGGAAGTGCTGTACTTCTCTATGGGTTAGTCCACTGACCCCACTGAATGTACTGTAAGGAGATAGGGTCTAGTTGGAGGTGGAACACTGGGGGCAGCCTTGGGAGGGTCTATCTGTGATGGGTGCTTCTCCTGTGCTCTGCTTCCTGGGAGCTATGCAGGTCAGCTTTCAATGCACTGAAACCTCAAACCATGAGCCAAATAAACCTTTTAGTTGTGTATGTGACAGTTTAGTCACAGCAGTGAAAACTGACCAGTACAGCTAGTATGTTTCAAAGCCAGTTTCAAAGGGTGGGATCTGGTGGATTCTTAGTTTAGATATTAAAACTAGCTTTACAATGGCCATTGCTGGAGAGAAGGTGGACTGTGTTCAGCACAATGAGCTTCCTGACCCCCCCCAAAAAAAAAAAAAAAAAAAAAAAAAAGAAAAAAAGAAAAAGACAGCATTATGAAGTTTCTTCAGGGCTCAGATCAGATCAATAAGTTCTTATTCAATGAATAAATGAATACATGGTGGGGAAGAACTTTAGCATTTTGTTATTTAAATGACCACAATGAAAATTATTTCTATCTTAAAAAGCTTATGCTTGTTCAGTTCTCAATGAGTTTTCAATTGTGGTCATGACTAATTGTGGACTTGAGGACTCACATATCTCTGTTTCGGAGAGTGAAGTGTTCATGTTGAGGTGGGAAGCGGTGGTTTTATATGAGTGAAATCCTTGAATGAGGTCTTTAAAAATGTGGATGTACTTTTTAAAGTATACATACAATGGATCAAGAAAGCGTTCCTGACTATGAGACATGGGAGTGGGAAGGAAAACAAAGGAAATAAATGAGGCCACTGAGTGAAGAATCGTTGTACACTTGTGCCTGAAGGCAGGGACAGGCCTCCTAGTTGTCCAACTTTAGAATTCTTTCAGTAAGCATTGATCTGACATTTAACCTATTTTTCCAGGCATTCTTCAGAAAGTCTCTCTCTTTCTTTCTCCATCCCTCCTCCCCCCTTTTTGGTGGGGGTAGTATAAGAAGGAAATTTCTAGGCCTCTTTTTGAGATTCTAATGATGAGTTACATGCTCTATTATGGTCTGTATCTAGAATGTTCCCCCGAAGCCTTATGTGTTTGGGTATTGTGAATTACCCATGGATACCAGGTTCTTTTAAGAGATGGGGTCTGGGCAGGAGGAGTGGATTATAGGCAGGTGGTGGATTAGGGGCATATAGTAGGTTATAAATATGTGGCACATTACTGGGTGTATGACCTGGAAGGAATGGATCACTGGGCTTAACTCAGAAGGGATAAGACACTGGAGTTTGACTTAAAAGGAGTAGATTACCAGGACAGGACCTGGACGTCATGTGCTAGCTATACCCTTCCTCCCTCACTTGGCTTTCTATCTACCATGCTGTGAACTGCTTTCTTCTGGCTATGGCTCTACTGTGTATTTCTACCATTGCCATGCCCCCATGTCTGGACTGTGACCTTCTGATACTGTAACCTAAAATAAATCTTTCCTCCCTTAAGTTTTGGATGTCAAGTATTCTATCCCAGCAAGCATAACTAAGATCTACTCAGTGTAGCAAAATGCCCATTATGGATTATACCCCTCATCCCCAGTCGGAGGACCCAATTATCTGCTGTCTGTTGCCATATTTTCAGAAAAGGAGACCAGTTATCTTTGTTTATATGTGTTTTTAATATGCTCCACTGTTCATAGCTTTGTCCTCTTTCTGAGATCAATTATTACTCCACTGTCCAGTTCACTCTATGCTGTGGTGGGCTTCGGTAGCAAACTCTGATACTTGCTTAAAAATAGAGAGACTCTCCTATCTGCAATTCCTCCATTGTCTACAAGCCACCTATGATTCCTGGGTCTCCACACAACTGAGCATATTCCTTAACTTTGGCTAACTCCTGGAAGGCTTAAGAAAAAAAGATGAGGTTAACATAAAGAGAGTTTGTTGGGAGGAGTAAGAAAGTCAGCTGTGATTACTTTGGAAGAAAATTGGCTCAGAGAGGAAGGGAAAGAGGCAAGTTATACAATGATTGATGACTGATGATGTCACTGAACTCTCTGACATTGCATTTGTGGGAGATTATTGATCAAAGACACTTGAGTGCCTCCAAATTGTCCTCTCTTCTGACTTTATTTTAATTCTGCTAGTTACTTATTCATTGCTGGAACATATTACCCAATATCCACAATTTAAGGGAGGAATGATGTTTCAGAAGGTCTTGGCAGAGGCACATGACAGAAGCCTAGTTGAAGGAAAAGCTATTCACTCCATGGTAGTTAAGAAGCAGAGTGTTATGGTTTGGATCTGGAGTGTCTCTTGCCCCATGCTTTAGGATGTTGTGAAATGCCATAGACCCCATGTGCTATTAAGAGGTAGGATCTGATTGAAAGGGATGGAACAATGGGATTTGACCTGGAAGGAACAGATTACTGGGATAGGACCTGGAAAGGCAGCTGTGTCCTTCTTCCCTCACTTGCTTTCTGTCTGCCATGCCAGGAAGCATTTTCCTCTAGCTATGGCTCCACTGTATGCTTCTACCATTGCCAGTGCCCATGTATGAACTGTGACCTTCTGGCAGTATAGACTAAAATAAATCTTTCCTCCCCTAAATTACAGATGTTGGGTACTCTGTTCCAGCAAAGAAAGTAACTGAGACACAAAGTGAAGGAGGAAGGGAGAAACTGGCGTGTTTACTCTTCTAGGTCCTATTCCAGTGATTTGCACCTTCTATCTCAAGCCCCAGTGATCCACCCCTTTCAACCAGGCACTACTGCTTAAGAGCACATGGTTCCATAGCTATTTCACAACATCCAAATACATGAGGCTTTTAGGGGACATCCTAGATCCAAACCATAACATTGTGCCCTGGCCCCCAAAAGATCACATCCATCCCCCTATGCAAATTGAATTTAGTCTAAAAGTTGTCAAAGTCTTAACAATTCCAGCACTGCTAAAAAGTCTAAGTCCAAAGTCTCCTCTGAGACTCAGGCAAACTCTTAGTTGTGAGTCCCTGTGAAAAACCAAACAAAAGTTAATCATTTCCAATATAAAATGTCTTAGGGTAAACATTTCCATTCCAAGAGAGTAGAATAGGAGGATAGAAAATAGTCAGTTCAAAGAAAGCACAAAAACCAGCAGGGCGAACACCACCAAATCCTACAGTTTCATTAAATCTTGTAGCTCTGTGTCCAGAACCCTGTGCAAGCTGTGGTGAGATGTGAATTCCAAAGGCGCTGGGCAGCCCAGCTTCAATGGCATTACCTCTGGTTGCAACCTCTGTGGCTTCTCTTCTGGGCTGGCTCCAATCACAGCCTGTAGCCTTCCTCATCCACATTCCTGGCATCTCCAAATTTCCATGATCTTCACTGTACCTTAGGTTTCTCCTTTGTAACTTCATGCACTGATTACCCAGGGGAACACTGCCTGGTGCCTGAGGTCTTCTGAAATACGGGGCAAAGCCTCCATGACCAAACAATTCTTGCCTTCTGGTTGCTTGTGAAGCTAGCTCCATGTGGGTGATGCTAAAGTCTACCCTTGGATTGTGTGATAGTTTGGCCCCATAGAACCATGGTGGCCATAGGAGCCTCTGAGTTCTTAGATGGCTGAACTACTTGGGGAATCACCTTCCTAGATTACCCTGCAGAATGCCCTGAGGTGTCTTTTCAAAGCAAAGTATTTCTGCCTCTCCACCCTCTAACTGCTAAAAGGTGGGGTCTTCTGATTCCTGAGAGACCCGCAAGGCACCTTATGTATAGTCTTAATTCCAAGTATTTGGCTTCTTTTTAATATTAATCTTTTTAACCACCGTGCTCTCTCTTCTTCTAACTTTGTAGATCCTTTCAGTCTGGCAATGCTGCAAACCTTTACGCTTTTCCTGCCATTCTTTTCTGTTTTTCAGTGTAGATCTGGCTAAAAGCTGCAAGTAGTACCCAAGCCTGAACATTGGCAAGTATGGTCAGGTTCATTGACCCCACCTTGAAATTGAAAATTCTCCACCAGATTAAGTAGTCTATCACCCTTAATCTTGGTTTCAGGCAAAGTTTTAGGAAAGGGGAAATATACCAGCACACTTGTTTTGGCCGGGGTATATAGCATGCATGGTTTCTAGACCAATTTTCAGTAGAGTCCTTCTTCCCATATGAAACCTCTAGAGCCTGTCCTTGGCGATGCATATGTCTATCGACATTCTGGTCTTTGGCATTCTGACCAGAATCTCCTATCATGCTCAGCTTGCAGCACTGTAAGGCGTCTGTAGCTGGCATCAGCAAACCTTTCCAAACTCCTCCCACAAACAGGTTCCAAAGGTTTCTAAACCACATTGTTGGGCACAGTCACAGCAACAACTCTACTTTTCTAGTTCTACTTTCTGTTTTAGGTACTTCTTCATTTCTAGGACACATTACCCAATGTTCCCAAGTCAAGGGAAGAAAGATTTATTTTAGCTCACAGTTTCAGAAGGTCTCAGTCCATTCTTGGGTGGCTTGGCAATGGTGAAAGCCCATGACAGAGGCCTAGCTTAAGGAAAAGCTATTTACCCTTTGGCAGTCAGGAAGCAAGGTGAGGGAGGAAGACGGGAGATACTCTTTACCCTTCCGGTCCTGTCCTGGAGATCTGCCCCTTCTGGGTCAAGCCCCAGTGAATAGTTGCTTTTGACCAGGCCGTAGTTCTTAACAGTAAGCACATGGTTCCATAGACATTTTGCAACATCCACACACACCAGTCTTTGGGAGAACATTCCAGATCCAAACCGTAACACTGCTGTAGTGATTTACCAGCTTGTATTAATTACCAAAGCTGTGTGTTTGAGGCCAGTAGAGATAAAGCATGAAACATGGTCTTATTATATCCCTTCTGCTGAGTCTACTGTCTTGGTTTCCCCACATGCATATTTCTATCCTGAGCTATTGACCAGTTGTCTTTGTCACAGACTTAGTGAGTTTTGGGTTTCCAGCTACTGAACAGAAAGAAAGAAGTGTTGTGGCCTTTCTTAGAAACTGCTGGGGACATCTCCTAAGGTCACTGTTCTATATTTACCTCTATAAAGATAACATGAAGACATGCAGGACATGTCAATGAACTTGCCATGAAAGTTAATTTCTAGTGAAAAATAAGCATCTTAGAATATTCAGGAAATGCTTATTTGAATCTACCTTTCTTTAAGAAGGTATTATGCTTACTTTAAGGAAGCAAGCTGTGAAAAGTTGCTAGAGGGAACATGTTCCTTCCCATGTGTCTCTCTTCCTACCTATCTTCCAGGGACTTGAAGAGCCTACTAAACCTAACTCACTCCTTGTATTGGAGGAGCTATTTAGAATTTATACATGCATCTCAGGAGAGTTTTCTTTTCTTTTTGTTTTGTTTTCAGTATATTTTTTCAGGTCACTTTTTGACTCAAAAATGGCCACCAGTCGGTTATTTTTAATTTTGTCTTGCTATCACACAGTAGTAGAGAGAGTATACTGCTTGTTCTGTGAATATTACCTTGATATCTTAAATGTCTTCTGAAGTTTATTGAGACACCCAGGGTCAGAAATATGAGCCTGGCTTTTTGTTAAGCCTGACCTATTGACCCAAGAGAGCAGCTGGTGTGATTCTTACAGCTGCCCTCAGCTTGTGGAGCCTTTTACCCAGAGGATCTCTCTTTGATGGCCTTCCCTGGGAGGAGGCTCCTCTGAATGAATTTCTGAGCCTCTAGAAAGCCTGGTAGAGAAAACAATGGTAAGGAGAAGGCAAACAGGGGGCTGAAGGATTAGTTCGCAGGAACAACAACAGTGCATCAGTGAGGAAAACTGCTTTGAGGAGAAAGGATCTTCTGAACTTTATTGGTTATTCTGCCACAATTTGGAGTGGAAGATGGAAGATGCAGGTGCCTATTCACAAAGCCAAGCTCTTCTGGGCTATGGGAGAGACTGCCTTCCTTACAGGGATGCTACAGCAGAGGAGAGGTCACTGCCTATGAGTGCGGCTGATATTAGGCCCCGTTTAGGAGTCATGCAGAAAATACCAGTTGTCCAGCAACCTGAAGTGTCCTCTCACTTCCCTCTGTTTAGTCACATGTCCTGTAAAGCACTTCCTTACTGATCACATTATGCGGAGTTAATCTGCTTCCCCTGGCTAGAGAGCTCCTCATAGATAAGGATTTCTTGTTTTTCCCAAAATCCTGAGGATCTGGCTTACTGTAGGATCCCAATAAACAATGGCTAACTGCTGCCCTTTCACCCTGTGCTCACTGCTTCCCAGTGCTGTCACGTGGTATTAATTTCTCCTCTCCTGTGCCCTGTGAGCTTCCAGGAGGCCGGGGACTATTTCCTGATGTCTTTGTGTTCCTAGAACCTAGAGCAGCTCCCAGAGCTTTTGGGAGCTGCCATCCGTGTTTATAGAGTGTACATAAGCATACTTAGGGTAGCAGCCTGCTTCACTGGGCCTCTGCTGTCGCCTTTACTGCTATCAAGGATTCTATAAAAAAAGTTGAAATTCAGGCAGCCATTATAGATCTCCTTGGTAGGGTGAACTGATAAAATAATTAAGTTAAAAGGCCTGGGCTCTGTTTCTTCACTAACAATGTACCCTTGAGAATGGCATGGAATTTGGTGACAATAATACCTGTAATATCTGCCCAACAGGATTTTTTTACGTTTTATATTTTAGTAACTGTTTGGGAAACATAAAAGTTTTACATTGTTGTGAGAAGCAGTAGTATATTCTACAATGTGGTTTTACTAAAAATGTTCATTTGAGGCCAGGTCTTCTGCTTCTTGGATTTCCTGTTAGACTTAAGGACAGTGGCCCTGGCCGATACCTTCCAGGGGGAGACTTTTCACCTAGTACCAGCTATCTGCCAACCTCCTTGCTATTCAAATGGGTTCTTGAAGTCTCAGCTTTCTTGGTGCTGTAGTTTAAAGATGTTTCTTCCCCTTTTCTTCCCCTTTTGTCTCAGCTGGGAAGAAGCATGGCCACTGCCAGGAGTGCCGAGGAAGACGATTCAGACGCATGGCAGGGGAGAAGCGACTCTGTACCCCCTCAACGTCCCCTGGTAGGAGGTCAGTGATGTGACAGTCTGGAGACTCTGGCTGTGTGTTTGTTTATTCTTGGTTTCTAGGTTTCATTGGGAGTTATTATCGCATTGTTTCCTGTTGGCCTCCCTTGGCCTCACATCAATTCTGCCTGACGCCTATACTTTCTAGGTCTGTTTTTACACACAGTATGTGGCTAGGAAACCCACAATGTCCTGAAAATATTTGCTTGACCTGACAGAGCCATCCCCCCACTTTTTTTGTTAATTAAACACGGCCTGTCATGTCACTAGGACTGGAGCCTTTGGACCTTGGTGGGGCCGGTATTCGGATTTTGGATGGCAGTCTAGCTGAAGCTTTGTCCCAGTGTTTCTTTCTTGAGGATTTGAACTCTGTGAGTAACAACTAGAGGCCAGTTGGTTGCCTGCATTCACAGTTAGGCATGGAGATTTGAAATTGGCTATGAAATGTTCTCTTGTGATGAACAGAGTTCAGAAACCAGCTGTACAACCCTGAAGCTTCTGTTGAAGTGTGTTTAGGCCTGACAGGAATTCAGGAGAACCTTGTATTCAGATTGGAGCAGAGCCTGTTTAGGATAATAATTGTATTTTTTGTTCTGTGGGGTCAAGAACAAATGGCTTATAACAGCTTGAGCTGGCCTTAAATGCCAAACAGGTGCTGGCAAGAGGCCCTGCAGTTGTCCTAGGACAATACCCCCCAAACTATCTATTAAATCGTATTCTATAGATGATGCTCCCTAACTTTTGGAGCTCTTCTGCAAGGATCAACTTGCTTAACACTTAACAATGAAGGCTTAGTTCCATCTCTGCTACTGGATTCAAGTCCTAGTGCCATTACATTTTGAGTGCAAAAATGATCCCACAGGTCGTTTCCCTGCTTTCCTGTTGGCCATGCCTGTGCCCTTTGAGCAGACTGTGTCAAGCTTCCATTAGCTGCAGGAAGTGCCCAGTCACACTACACTAAGGAAAATTTAATACAGCTATAAACATTTTACATGGGTATTTACTACTGTTACTAAGTCTCACATTACTGCACCAAGAGATCGGAACTGTGCCACTGGGTGACGGATGGATGGAATAGGAGCAGGAAGGGACCATAAGGGTTTAATGTATTTGAAAGAGCACCAGCTTTGAAATCAGACAACTCAGAGCTTAGCTCTTAGCTTTGTCTGTTAAGAGACCTGAGCTCTTAGAAACCTTGATTTCTTCTTTTGAAAAATGGGATCATGCAATGGAAACTCCAGCAAGATGCAGATTCGTTAAGCAATGTATGCAATGCCTTCACTGAGTGTCCTACCACATGTCTGACCCATATGGAGCTTGTGACTTGTGTGGCATTTACGTTTCCAGTTATGGTGTCAGTCCTGGTATATGGGCTTCATTTAGTTCCTTCAGAGATTCGTTCTGGCTGATTTGAGTTTCTTAGCTTCATGTTCATGGTTTGGCAATCCAGATAAAATGCCGATCTTTCCTTCCAGAGAGGACTCTCTGGATCCACAGGGACGTACACACTAGGAGCCACTAGACATGAGTGTGTGGCTCTACCCCCTATGTCTTTTCTGAAGGTTGCTATGGTGCAGTTCTTTCTGTCTAGAGGAGACAGTGGTTGTGCTCCAAGGTTTAGTATGAAAAGAGCTTGTGAACCTAAGGGCTAAGCCTTGGCCTACCTATTTTCACGTGTCCATCAAGCAAGGCTCTGAGTATAAAGGCACATTTTGGGAAATCCCCATTTCCAAGCATGTATCCTCCTGCTCTGTAGGTTCAAAATTCAAAGGTTAAAGAGTTAAGATACAAAGCTTAGGGGCTGGAGGAATGGCTCAAGTATTAAAGCGCTTGCCTAACAAATTCTGTGTCAAGTGATAAGTGTCCGAGTTCAGTTCCCCAGCACCACATAAACTGGGTGTGGTGGTGCAGGCCTGTAATCCCAGCACTTGGGAGGATGAGGCAGGAGGATTGCCATGAGTCCAAGGCCAGCCTAGGTTTCATAGTGAGTTCAGGACCAGCCTGGGCTACAGCGCAAGACCCTGTCTCAAAACACAAACAACAACAAGAACAGCAAGAACAACAAAAACCCAAAGGTTAAAGTAAAATGCAGTAGACAGAATGAAAGGTTTTGACTACCTGTTCTCTCTCTCTCTGTCATCAATCATGACTCCTATGGCAGTTTTTTTTTTATATCCAGAAAACTGTTTACATATATGCCTTACTATGGAGAGAAAACTCTCCCTCTCCCCGTTGAATTTGTTTTATCTTTACAGTTCTGGGGATTGGACCAGGGCCTCATGTGTGCTAGCTGAGCTACACTCCCATCATCCCACAGCTTCTCCCCATTGAGGGATTTTGTGTGTGTGTGTGTGTGTGTGTGTGTGTGTACTGGTGATTGAGCCTACCTTCACATTGAGCTGCATCCCCAGTCAAATTTTTAATATTAATTTTGAGACAGTGTCACTAAGTCACTAAGTTACCTAGGCTGGGCTTAAACTCCTCCTGGAGTGTTGGGATTACAGGCCTGTGCCATTGCCTGGCCCGTTGCCCATTGAGATTTGGAGCTCCCTGATTTCTATTGATTTGTTCACTGTTATTTCTGTGTTCATCTGTCCATCCACTCATCTGCACCTACTGTATTCAAGGTACTATGAGGACTAAATGGTCCTAAGCATCGCAGTGGTCTTTTTATATGGAGCTAGGTTAGGTTCTGCTAAATTTCTTATATTTTGGAATCTGACTGACAATCTTGGGCTTATAGTCCTGCTCTTCATTAATTGAGGGGATTTCAGTAGGTTGTTTACTGATTAAAGTACTAGTTTCCTCATCATAAAAATGACAGTAAGAATATCCTGGTGTGAAGAGCAAACAATACAAGAGGTGGGAAGTATTTCTGTTTTTTCTGTGTTTTAAATCCTCAAAAGAACATCCAGGATAGTGTGTGATTATAGCAAGTGCTCACTAAACAGAACACAATGTTTCTATATAGAGAGTAATTTCTCTAGCATAACTGAAGATAAAATTCCTTTGAAATATTTCAATATTATTTAATTTGTGAAAAGGCAATGTACTTTTGAGTTTCAGTCGCACTCCCTGTGTGCATGCATGGGTGTGCACTTATTTTGTAAGCACATATGTATGTATATACGAGTGTGCATATTTGGGAATACATGCTCTATGGGCTAAACGTATGCTATGCACTATTTGGTGACAAATTCTCTGTTTATTCAGATTCCCAAGTGGGATATTAAGAGATAATGCCTTCCTCCCCACACTGACTTTATAATATATATAGCATTTGAGAGTATATATTTCACTTGGTAGGCTCTGTGTTGTCTTGGCTGATATTATTCTTTGTGAAGAATTTGGTCTTATGTACTTGAATTGCCAATGGTTATGACTATTAACAATTTATTAGCAATTTATTATATTTTTATTAGTTGAGTGTTTCTTCTTAATATCCTTATTTCTATCCTTGTTTTATTTAGGTTGCTTTATATTTATTTTATCAAATCATTGAAAATTCTTGCAATATGCAGGCAAATGAAAAAATGGAGATGTGGCTTTTTGAAAGCAAAGAGAAAGTTTTGATGTCTTGAGAAAGAAGTCTCTGGAAAAGGCTCTTTCTTCAGTTGGAAAATGTTTTGTCCTGTTATAATTGTGTTGGAGGGAGAGTCCAGATTCTTCTAACAAATATTTTCCATTTATTCTTACCAGGGTGAATTTTGACAGATACTTGTTCCTTGAGTATCCTATGGCAAATTCTAAAGGGATGTCTATGACATTATTTATTAATGTCTAAAGGTACAGACGGGAGATGACAAAAGAAACCAAGTGAACTAAATAAGTACAGGACATGACATCCCCGATCCTGACTAGGAGCCGGTCATGGTGCTGTCAGCCTGACTGTGGGGAAAGGGATTAGCAGAAATAAGCCAGGAAATAGACCACCCGGGCTGAGATGTTTGTACTTTCTTTAAAGGTTAAAATATAGTGGAAATGCAGCTTAAGATAATGAAGAATAGGTCAGAAATGTTATATAAAACTCAAGGGCCATGAGTCAATTCTGCAGGAGGTTCACAGCATGGACAGGCACCTACCTGGCTCCATAGAGGGCAGACAAGAAGCAGAACCAGAGAGCAAGGAATAATGGGGGTGGCATCTATTGGAGTCTGTCTTTTAGGCTTCACTGATCAAAGCAAGCTGGCCATGTCCTTTTAAGTCATGAATGAGATAAAAGAAAGCCAGAATTTAGGCAAAGAGAAATGGAGCTAAGTTTCAGGAATTTTGCTGGCAACTTAATGGAAATTCCTCTGGTGTACAATGAATAGGAGAGCTAAAGAGAAGTTCTGAGAATGCATGTGATGAGTGTCCTGCGACAGTGCCCATAGCCGTCCTGTCTGTAGTAGCAGTGACACTCAACATAAATGGCTATCAAGAAGAGAACGGGATCTGGGTGTGGTGATGTGTGCCTGTAACCTCTACAATCTGGGATGTGGAAGTAAAAGCATTGAAAGTTCCTGCAAAGAAACTAGTGACTTCTCAAGACCCCTTTAAAAATAAAATAGAAAAAAGGGCTAGGAATGTAGCTCAGTGGGAAGACTCTGGGTTCAATCTCCAATATTCTCTTTTCCCCCGGTAAAGATACTGGCATAGCTCAGGGACAGAGTAGTTGGCTAGCATGTTTGAGGCCCTGCGTTCCACCCCCAGCATCATAAACAAACAAACAAGCATCATCCCAGAAACAAGTAAAAAAAAGTGAAATGAAGAGAATGAAAAATGAATTGAAATTAACAAAATGAATTGTAGTGAAATTATGCAATGGAGTAATAGACAGTTAAAACAAAATTAATTACAGCTGCAAGTATTAATGTGGATGATTTTCATCTACACAGTGTTCAGCAAAAGAGCAAACTAAAGGAAATGTGCAAAATTATGTACATAAAGTTTTTAAAAATGTCAAACAATGCTATATATTGTGTATCTTGTTGTGTTTGGATACGTGTAAACCTAGCAAAAATGTTTTAAAATGCATGAGAATCATAAAAAACACATTCAGTTTGATGGTTATCTTTGAGAAGCCAGGGAAGAAATGTGAGGGGGCATGTATATGTGAGATGGAAGTCCTCTTAATGCCTTATCCTTTAACCTGGGCAGGAGGCACATAGGCATTTTGCTATATTATTCTTTGAAGCTTTTATTTCTGCTTAATCTGACATATTTTCATGAGAACTTATCTACTTCTTCCTCTTATACATCCAAGGTGTGCTGAGAATCAAGGGAGAAGCTTTGCTTGGGAAGGAGAATTGGTATTGGAATGTTGCAAAGAAAGATAAAGTGATGTATCCTCTTGCAAGAGCAAGTGCTTAATATATATTTGCTGAAATTAGTAAGGACTAGGAAGCACAGTGCACAGACTCACAGTAAAAGAGCAGGTGAATGAGATAAAAGAGGCCTGGAGAGAAGGAAGTTGGGTGCCACTGATGTGTGAGAAATAGCATAAGCAATGGAGCAAATCCAGAGGTTGGTGTGTTGTCTGGGATCCCTGTGAGATCAGCCTGGACTCCAGAAATCGGACAGATATTTCACGGTGCTGGAAAGTCCTGCAGCCAGAAGGTCATCCTCTGGGAGCTGTCCATCATAATGCCTTAAATGGCTTCTTAAAAAGTGTTTGTGCAGTTTGATATTGTACGTATCTATACTCCTAGCACATTAGGAGGCTGGAACAGGAGAATCGCAAGTTCCACCCAAGCCTGGGCAATTTAGTGACTTAATGAGTCCCTATTTCAAAACCTAAAATAAAAAAGGGCCTGTGCCAGGAATATAGTTCAGTGTAAAGGCTCTGCCAATTGTTATGCAAAGAAAAAAGGAGAAAGAAAATGCATTTGAGTTTGTCTCTTCAAGAAAGTTATCAAAAGATGTTAATCAGCATTTTTTGTTTTGTTACTCTTAGCTAAGAGAGACCTTATAGTCATTTTCATAAAGCTCATTGCGTAAGTTTTCTTTATTTTCTGTATGATCTCCTAGGTGACATAAAATTTAATAAGGCAGTGTTCAGTGTGCTGCTTCATGATGAATTTTCCATTGGTACTGGCACACACAGGTGTTTGAGAATGATACTGTATGTCTTCATTATTATCATTACTATTTCTTTGCTTGGGCGGTTTACCCTCCTGGGCTATGAGAACATAAATTGGGCTTTTAGCTTTAGGAGGAAGGAAATTGTTCATTTTTTTTTTTTTTAGCCCAACCTGAAACCGGCTACTCAAGAAGACACTGTTTTCTGAGCTCTTTGAAGTTGCTCAGTAGCCCCATGAATGTATTAGACAAATTCAACGGCTCACTGAGGGCTTTGTGATTGCCATCTAGTTGTTCTGGCCGTGTGGACCAACCTTTACCGAACAATGTTGAATTAATCAAGAGGAACAGAGCCCGGCTTTTCTCATTTCTTTTGTCGGGACTCCCGATCCCTGGACTCACAGCGCATAGATTTCTATGGCTGACAAAGTCTCTGCCTATGCTTCTTTTTGCTATTTCATTGAACTAAAAATTTAATTAGGTTACCCTCTTCTTCCTCCATGTCTCAGATCATTAAAGGTGGTTTTGAGGAAGGAAAAGCAAAATAGCCAAGATGTCGTTTTGCCTGCTGATGGCGCGGGCCCTTTTGCTTTCTAGGTTACAAGGACTGTGTGGGGAAGTGAGGTTCTGTCTCCCTAATGACACTGTTAAGTTTTGTGTCCTGTTTTAGCTGAATGATGAAATGGACCAGAGCTGGCTGTCATCCTGACTCTTTGGTTCCAACCTGGGATATTTTCAATAAAGTTTTATACCCTACTGGGGTGCAAGACCATTTTAAGAAATTCCTGTTGGACTGAGTAAAAGCACATATAGTATGATTATGTTTACCAAAACATTTGCCTCAGATTTTCTAGGAAAATCCTCATTTTCATTCATTTGAGGTTTTTTAAACATTTTTTTTTATTTGCATGTGTCTACAATACATTTTCATTTACATATTGATTACATGCAGCTTGGGAATTGGTGTGTATATATATCATGTTTTGATTTTTAAATTTCTCCTTTTGTCTTTCCTCTGTATTCAGGTCCCCTTCCCATCTTAGGAAGTTCATTCTGTGTATTTGAAAATATATGTTTTGATAGAAAACATATCTGTGTATTTGAAAAAACAATATGCACACTTATACATGTAGTTATCCTTTGGTATTTATAGAGACTTGGTTCCAGACTCCCTCGCAGGTACTGAAGTTCAAAGATGAGTTTCTTATATGAAGTGGCAGTTTTTGCATATAACCTATAGTTTTCCTCCTGCTTTTTGTCATGTATATATATATAATATGCACAATACACAGTGGGTACTCTGAGCTTGAGTATTTTATGCCTATCATAGATCATGTCAACACTGCAATCTCTTCCTCTCCCCCTTATACTTTTCTTTCTGTTATTACCTCTAGATTACTTATGATACTTAATACTGTATTGATGCTGTATAAATAGATGTTACACTGTACTGTTTAGGGAAAACTGATGAGAAAAAAAGTGTGTATTTTTGGTAGAGAGGCAGTTTCTTTTCTCAAATATTTTTGAACCGTGGTTAATTGAATCCATGGATGTTTAACCCATAGGTACCAAGAGTGACTATGTATTTTTTAACTCATGTGTTTATTTATGTGAATTCTTATAATTTTTAGGATCTTGTAGCTTCAGAGTGTAGTAAGTATTGTAGAAATAGCTCCAAGGGTCCTAGCTAACTAAATGACCTCGGAAAAGTCACGACCTACCTCTGGGCCTCATCAGTTCACGGCCAGTGTGGCTACAGCAGGATCTCATGAGCTGCTCTGGAGGGAAACTAGCGCCAGATCCTCTGGGAACTCTCATTCTGTGTTCTCACTTCTCCCTTGCTGAAGAATGGCCCATGGCCTTGTCCATTATATTTTCCTCAGGCTTCATGCTGCAAGCCACCTTCCTGTCATCTCCCTCAGCTCCCCATTATCCGGTGTGCCACTCTCACGGCTGCAAGCCTCTCGGGGGCTGGGGTGGGCTTCACATTGCTGGTCTCTATCATTTTTAGCACAGTTCCAAGCAGATATAAGAGAAATAACTGGAATGGCATACACCAAAAAATGAGGTAATGGATGATAATAAAAGTATATTTATACTTTTTAGTGTTTCCATTTTTAAAAAACTAGAAATACGTACAGAGAATCAGAAAAACAGACTTTTTTATCCAGCATTCAGGATCTGAGAAGTACGTTATATAGATTTCCATTCTGAGTCTCATCCGGCCACAGCTTCCAGACCAACTCGCCCACCTCTGGCTGTCTCTGAAGCCCTGGCCATACTCCTGTGACAAGAGCCACGTGGGTGTCAGAGCTGGGGAGAGGTGTCTCTTTTCAGAGATTGATTTGAGCTGTGTTACGGTAACAAAGCACATGCCAGCAGCTGCATGGAATGTTTCAGGTTCTAAATGTTACTGCAGCAGGCACTCGGCTATCATGGTGGTTGCTGTCACTGGGGCCTGAGCAGAGTGATGTGGCCAGGCCCTAGTCTAGGTGTGAAAGTGACTCAAAGGAGCCAGGATGTGTGCGGTTTTTGCTCTTTAGGAGTTTTTCCTTTAGCTGAGCTGCTAATCTGTGCGCATCCAAAGCCACCCAACATCACAAGCCAGTACTTAATTTTTCAGGTGAATGAGACCACATGGGCCCTGGGGTTTCAAGGACGGAGGGATGTGTGAGAAGGTGGTGTGTGAGAGGGGCCCCGACTCAGGACACAGGGTCTTCTGCAGTGGGGACGAGGAAGCAGGAAGGAACCGGCTCCAGGAAGGGAACCGAGTGGGAATAAGTTCAGCCTCTATGTTTTGTTGAGGCATGGCAGGGAAGAGAGTGGCAATTAGGAACAGGTATGAAAATGTGCAGCCTAACGTGAAAGGTGCTAAATTGGCAGACTGGGATTTGGGATTGAGAGTGGGAGAAGCCCGGCTCGGAGGCCATGAGAACAGGACAGAAGGGGAACCATGCAGTGGCGGCCGGTAAGGAAGTCTGGTGTGGTTCTTAGGGCAGGAGAGCATGTATCTGTTCAGACCTGCAGATTTTCCCCATACACTGACATATGATGAGATGATTTATAACATGGGCTTGGGGTGATGCTCCTTGGATTTGATTCGAGTTTGATTCTTTGTTCCACGTCTTGCTGCTTGAGACTCAACTTCCTCATCTGAAAATCGGGATGATGATAGTCCCTTCTCACAGAAATTGTTCTGAGGATAAAAGAGAAAATCCACGCAAAGTGTTTAGCATAATGTCTGGCTCATCGCGTGAGCCCAGTAAATAGCTGCTAGGCATAAATGAGTACTTGTTTCACTGGCATGGTAAACATGGTAGTAGTTTAGGAAAGCCAGATATTAAAAACAACCGGAAATTATTTCTTTATTTCAGGAGATGAACTTGAGGCTGCTTGAGAGAGGTCTTTGTTGGAAAGTCCCGTTCCAATCTCACGACTTGGTGCTATTTAGTGTCGCTTAGCTTCTGTGATTGATTTATATTGGCAAGTTAACCCACTATAATTTTTGTTCGTTATCCCTTTAAACTTAGTGAGGAAGATTAGCCTGTTTATGTCATATTGCAGAAGACACACATAGATGTAAACACACTGACATCTAGTTCCACCTCTTCCGTTGGCCTTTACCATGGTTATCTGCTGGTCTTCTCTGGGATGGGAAGACGAGACGTAGGGACAGCAGAGATGTGGGTGATGAGTGCCACACAATTCAATACCACGAAGAAGGTGGTGATGGGAAATTTGAAGAGATCAGGGCAATTTTTGCTTAGTGAAATTTAAGGCCCAGTCCTTGAGAGTCCTTGAAGAAGATTAGAAAAGACTAGAATTGCTAGGACAAGACTGGCAAAGCAAATCAAATACAGAACCTCATCCTTTTTTAGCATGATAGCCATTCCTTTGGATGTTGTCGTTTAAATTGTCCCTAATTAAAATAGCCTTTGGAGGCATACTACTTGGATGCCATTACCGTGGACTTCATAGAGGAGAATCAGAAGACAACATCTCCAAATTGGCTGCCACCTGACATTCGTATGTCCCGGATATACGTGACTCTTTTAAATTGATAACAATAGTAAGCCTTAGCAGGTCCCTGGGGATGTGACTCATGGTGAGTCAGGTGCACATGGAGGCTGTTACCCACTATTGTTTTTCACCACGAGGCTTTCATTGTGCTTTAGCTGGAATGTTGGTGGAACTGAGCTGAATGTGGTAGAGGGAGAGGCCATTCATGACTGTGCTCTTGTATGACACCAGTAGCCATACAGGGACTGATCCTAGGCCACGTGTGCTAGCTAACCAGACAGAGGACAATGGCAGCCCCCTGTACTTTAGCAAGACTGTGTTCTGGAGTTGTGGAGGGACATGGAGGAGAAAGAGGAAGCATCAAGTACAATTCTGGGCACGGTCCTGAGAATATTATTTGCCTCAAGGTACTAGATCCTTCCTGTTCAGGATGGCTAGTTTCTTCTAGGTGCTGCTAAGCAAAAGTTCTTGGTGCAAGTGGACCAGTGGCCCGTGATGAACCTCAGGTCTCAGCCTGTGGAGCTGACCTCCTGTGTCCTCTTCCCAATCCCTTGCTTTTTCACACCCAGGCTTTTTAACCTCCTTAACAAAAACATGATTCCCTTTTCTTTTAGATGGAGTTGTGCAGCACCTACAGCTGGACCCTCAGCATTTGTTTTCTGGTATTCCAGCACCCTACCACTCATTTAGGGACCACAGAAATGTTGAGGGTCAGGGAAAGGCAGTACTTATACAACTCAAATACCCGTGGCTCTGGGCCATTTGGATTCAGAGGAGAGTCAGAGAGAATGCTTAGTTGAAGACATTTTCTGAGCCAAGATTTTCCAAATAACTTACTTTTTTTCTCACTGTACTTTGTAAGATTGAGAAGCCTCTGAAAAAAATGCGGATTCCCCTGGTTTTGGAGAAAACATGTTGAAGCTGTCTGACATAATGGAAAGTCAAAGTTTATTTGGATACTACTTTCAAGGATCTGAAACTTTTCAGAAAAATATTATGAGTTCTGAAATCATAATTTTAGTACTTATCAAAATACCACTGTACTCCTGCTGGAGCTGCCTCATTTCAGAGGAGGAAAAGATTCAGAGAGCCAATAAGCTTGCAAAGGTCTCAGATTATGCAATGGCATAATGCTCATAAAGGTTAGTTCATTTTCTTACTGTGTTAGGACTTTTTGCTTGTAGATTTCAGACTTTTAACTGGAACAACAAAAGAGGATATTAACAGTCTCATAGCTGGAAAGTTCTGCTCTGTGGTCTAGTTCCTGGTAGGGTTTGATCCAGGAGTTTGTAATTACATTATGACAAAGTCAGTGTCTGTCTGTCTGTCTCTCCCCCCACACCCATTTGTGTTTCTTTCCTCTGTGTTATTTTTTAATCTCTACTAGGTTCTATCCATATGGTAGGCTGACAGGTATAAGACTTATCCTACCAATGTAACGATTCCGGTTGATAGTTTATATTTTCTGGTAGTTTTAGCAGAATCCCAGAATTCATCTTTATAAGCTGAGAAGGAAACCCTGTAATCACTCAGTGTGGCTGAGAGGAGGGCAGCATGATCATCTGGGAGTGGAAGAGGGGTGGATTATGTAGAGGAGCAAACATTTCCAGAGACAATATGAGTCTACTACCTTGAGCAAGGAGAGACCAGAGGGAGATTTTATAGAGGAACCTGAGTTGCAGGACTGAGTAATGGTATTTGGCCGTTGGCTTGAGGATTACACTTTCACCCCAGACTCAGGAGCTCCCAACCTTATACTCAGCTGAAGAGGCAAGACTTTAAGAAGGGATATCAGTTTGGTCATCTGTGGGGCCTCACCTTCGTAAAAATCTCCATCTCGGCCGTGTTCCTCTATTTCTTGGCTGCAATAAGGCACTCAGCCAAGCATATCTCAGACAAATATCTGTATTGTTTGTGGTGCGATTGTGACTTCCTGTCTTCCAATGTAGTGTTTTGCCTTGCTTTTCACTGTCTGGGTCATTTGATATTACATCTGGTGCTTCCTGTTTTTTTAAGCTTCTGACTCTAGTCATCAGACTGTAGAAACCAGGGGTCAACTTCTTCATAAATGACGCCGGCTTTAGTCACTTGTTTTGGTATACTAATTAAGATTTGCGTAAGGAAAGCTGTCAGGTGTCTGCTGGTTTTCTCAGGCTCAGACACTTCCCTATTTATAAGTTTTTGTTTTTTGGACACTGGGACTTTCTCCCCCTGGTATAGACGTGTGTGGGCGAGTGGATGACCATTTTCCCTGCTCCCACCAACAATTCAACAACAGTGGCTGTCTTCCCTGGAGTGAGGTCGGTCTGGCTTTCTGAGGGAGGCTGCCCAGGCCCGACTGCACTGCCACGCTCCTGGTCCCTCACCTTCTCCCCTTTCCCACGTGGGTTCCTTTTTTCTCTTCACTTCACAGTGAAACAGTGAGTAAACAGTAAAACTGCTAAATGCAGATTTGGATTTTCTAACTAAAGAAAGAGGAACATTTTTGCTTCTAATTTTTTCACTTCATTTAACCTTCCTTTCCACAGAATGGTCTGACTTCTGAGGAAGGGGATGCTGCCCGTTTAGACTCAGGAATAGAACACTAATGAGAACACTTGCATAGCTCCTTGGCCTCTGGGGGTGGAGCCAGGCTGGCTTGAGTTGGACCACTCTTACTCTATTTCTTTTTTGATCTAAGTAGAGGGATGGTATTGTGAGAGTTTTCTGAGATAATGAGGGGGAGAGAATTGTCCTACTTAAAGACAATGGCAGCCTTATGGGAGGTCAGCTGTAAAAACATCAAAAGAAACACTTCAGACTTGACATTTTCCTCTTTCTCCATGTAAAGGCTTTGCTAAAAAGAGGCAATGGTAGACGTGAAGACTGGAGCATCACAGTGGCAGTGTTCCTCTGGCATCGCCCAGGAACAGAGCTGGACTTGACTGGGGCTCGGCGTCCAGGCAAGCACTTCCCACTTGGCCGTTTCCCAGGGACCTGAGAGCTGGAGCCTAAGTTCTCCTCCTTTCCACTTTTACCTCAAGCCTAGGGGCCACTGGACTGGGAAGGCTGGGCTTCCAGTGTTTCTGCCAAAGCCGGCATAAGAGTGAGGAAAGTTCCCTTTTGTCTCTGAATTCTCCCTTCACTGTCCTCTCTGAGTACTAAGGAAGGTGATGTCTTGGAAGTCCATTGGGTCCATTGTGTAAATCTCCACATGTGTGCAGGTGTGAGGTATACATCCTTCACAGTACACTGAACTCAGCTCTTTATACTCCTCCACCCAAAGAGTTTATTATATCCTTTAGAAGGAGGCAGTGTTGTTCAGTATCATGACTTAAACTAAGAAAAATCTAGCAAAATCCTAAACCAAGAAATCTTTTTTCTGAGTGATGCTTTGGGTGACCTTGTTCTCCTCTGAAGTCACCCTATGAAGTCAAGTTGATGGTTGGAAAGTATCAAATGGGAAGAAGTAAGGGACTGATCCAAGGTCAGTGGGCTTCCAACTTGGTGGGCTTAGAATGCTTGTGTTTCATTCTTAGTTGGCAAAAGAAACCAAACCAGACCAACTGATCAACTGATGAACAACAAAAAACATCCTTACACCTAGGAAGAGAAAGGTTCAGATACGGCTGGAGGTGATGGAAATCTACCTGTGGAGATGGAGCTGCCAGGTAGATGTCAATCACCCAGGAAGGTTACAGACTCCTGGGGCATAAGGCAAGGTTTCCAGCGTCTCCCCGATTCCTGCTTCTGTGTGGAAGGTCTCCTCCTGCGCCTTCCCTGTAGCACAGCAGATATCACCAGGGCTCTCGGTGTGTCCTGGGCTGGATTCTCTCTATGTCCCTGCTCCTTCTCACTGTTTATCCTTTCTAGGTCTGATTCTAGTCTTACTGGTGATGTCACCTGGTATAGCCAAGGAATTTTATCTTTTACTCATTGATCTCCCTGATATGACTCTACAGTAGAGGGTTTAAGAACCAGTAGCCACGGGTTCAAGTCTTGGTTTGGCCACTATTACTTACTATCAGTAGATGGCTTTAGGCTAGGCATGTGATCTTTTTTCTGCCTTCTTCATTTTATATAAAATGGGTGTCTTTTGTGTTTGTCTAAGAGTGCCTTCGGTGGTACTTGACACCCAGCAAATGTTCAATACAGGGAAGCACTTATTAGCATCTTGCTAGATAAATTCAGTCCTGTTTTCCTAATCCTGTGGGAAATGTCAGTGAACTGCCACTTTTGATTATTATGATAATCGCAGATCCCATGGTGTTTAACTAGCTTCCCAGCCTTGCATTGAGCTTCGTATTATATTAAGCCTCTGGAGTGAGACAGGTCTGGGTGCATGTTGTGGCTTCACTGTTTGCTTCGCTTTTCTATTTCCTCATCTGGAGGTTGGCACTAAGATCAGCTTTTTCAGATTGTAAAATGAATATCGTGTGCAGAGGACTGCCTTAGTAGTGGGCGTCATCTCGTTTATCAAGTACCTGCTATGCGTCCAGGCTTCTCATCACTGATTTCTCATTTTATCAATGTAGTAATCTTGTGAGAGAGGAATTAGCACTCTCATTGAATGGATGAGAAAACAGAGGAACAGAGGTCTCAGTCCCTGGGCATTAAGCCACTTGTCTGAGGTCATACAGCTGGTATGTGGCAGAAACTGGCCTTACACCCCAGTGTAGGCACCCTTCCATGTCATTCCCTGATGGAGTCCTGTACATTGCACTCCGATTCCAGGGCTCGTCCATTCTCATTTGGGTTGATATTTTCAAGATTCAGTCTAGGGTCTTGTGGTGCTGTGCTCTCGCAGAATGTCCAGAAGCTTCCTGTCCTAACTTCTGTTACCATTGTCTCTTTCCATGCTTGTCCCCTACACCAGCCTCTAGCATCATCAAAGCTCGCAATGCCTGGTCCATGGCAGAACTCTGCCCGTGGTGTACAAAATTAGCAGCTGACAAATGCCAGGTGGTGACTCACTGGACCTGGGGGTGCTGGGCCCTCTCAAGCTGTCTCCCTGCCTCCACCTCAGTGTTGCCTGTGCAGATGGGCTGTTAGTGATGTCCTGAAATGTCTGATTCCACTTTTCCTTGAGTTATCAGTATTCAACCTACAGAAAGACTCAGGTAGATTGCTGGACATGGAATCCCACACCCTGAGTTTATCCTGTGCACACGTGTGGCATTGATGTGCCCGGTGATTCTGACCACCCCGATTCCTCGCTACTCTGTGACTTCTGCTGCTGACTGGAGCCACAAGAGAGCTTCCAGATAGACCCTCTGTCTTAGTCGCTTTCTTGTTGCTGGGACATAGCACCAGACAACCACAACTTGGGAGATGAAGGTTTCTTTTAGCTTATAGTTCAGAGGTCTCAGTCTATGGGCAGCTGGCAATGGCAGAAGGACATGATGGAGGGTCTTGCCAGAGAAAAGATGTTTATCCTATTGTGGCCACGAAGAGGAGAGAGCTCAGAAAGGAGGTAGGGGCAGGGAAATATCCTTCTAGACCACATCCTCAGTGATCCTCACACCCTCAGTGACACCCTCCCAACCGGGCCCCACCTCTTACCAGCGTGTGAAATCCATAGATTAATCCACTTGATCCAATTAAACCCGACAATCCAATCACCTTCCAAATGCATGAGGGTTTGGGGGAGCATTTCAGACCCAAACACCCCCTGGATACGTCCACCCTTGTCCATCTGCTCTTTTGTTCATTTACTCATCTCCACACGGGTGTGTGTCCTTCAGACTCCTAGACAATTCGAAAACTCACAGGTAAGCATAGGGGCCTCCCAGTCCTGGATTTACCTCTGAAATAGGATTTTCTTTTTCAACTACACATGCCTACACCCCACAGGAGAACTATAAAAGCAGGATTCTCTAGCACCCAGACTGTAGGAATGCATGCATTTAGATGCTCACCAAGTTACTGAGGCACTGTGGCTCAAGCAGCCCCTGGTCTGCCATTTGCTTTGTGTCAAAGGCTCCGAGAAGGCACAAAATCTAGACAGAAGGCAGCAAGGGGCAGCAGTGCTCTGACTTCTCCCTTTTCTTTTGCATCCACTGTGTTCAGTGGCCTCTGAAACCTCGGAAACTCCCATAACCCATATTCCCAGGAGCTCCTGTATATAAAACTTCCCAGGCGTTTGACTCTCAGAAGACAGAGACGGATCTTTTTCTCACTATTGTGTCCTCAGTGCTTATGACAGGGCCTGCAGTCTAGTAGGTGTCCAGCAAATATTTGTTGAATTAATTCATTCCTTGATTCTCTTCAGGCAGGTGCTGTGCCCGTCAGCTTGTGTTTCGTGACACCACGTGTGATCATGTGTAGGAGGTAGACAAGGATCACCAGGCCAAGATGAGAGGCCAGTGCAATTTTGCAGTCCTGCAGGGGTCCCTGCTGTGAGGGCCCAGGAGGAGGAGAAGAGGGAGCCAGAAGCTGGTCTACCAGGGGTGGAGGAGAGTGTTGGGGTAGGAGGTGCCTGGCCCTCTGGGAAGCGTGGATTCGACCAAAGAGGAACACAGGCCCTGGTGAGCTTCTGAGCAAGTAGGAGGTGGCTGGCACAGGGCAGTCATTAAAATGGCAGTTGACCTCCTGGCAGCTCGAGTGAGGCCCTGTAGACCTCAGCCCTCCCCAGCTGTCCCTGTGAGACTCTCACAGAGAGGCCCATCCATCACAGAGGTCTCCTGGGAGGGCCACGGGTGTTCGCCTGAGAGTCAGTTATGGGGTTCTGTTTTCAGCAAAGATCTTGTCAAATTCAAGCTGTCAACCACACAGACCCTGAAAGCCTGTCACAAACCCCTAGGGACAGGCTTGCCGTGGATGACCTTGAGGGGTCTCTGCTGAGTGTGGAACTGTGGTGATAAGGGGGACAAATGAGGAGAAGCCACCTGGGCCTGTCGTCATTGTGCGGGTCCACACCACCCCTTTGTGTTGATCCCTGCGGGATGTCTAGACAGCTGCGTTGTGTTTCTTCCTTTCTTCCCCAGTTGCCCCGCTCACTTTCTGCCATCTTTTATAGGGAACGGGGAAGGAAGCAGGGCATGGGGCAGGTTTACGATACAGACTGGCTCTGCCACCTAGAAGCTGCGTGACCTTGAGTAGGTTGCCTCATCTCCGATTGTGTTTCTTCAGACTGGCAAACATTCCATGATGCTGTGTACTGCAGAGACTGGCTCATTGTCATTGCTCAATGTTACCACTATTGTCATTGTAGGCAGGCGAGACACAGAATGATTTGGGTTTCTTGCTGGTGTGCTCTCACTTCGGCAGCATTTGGAGTTTGCCTCACAACAGCCCAGGGCTCATTTAGAGATGAAGACATGGAGGCTGAGCTGCTTCAGGCACTGCTTCCCCTGTTGCCTTCAGATGGCTTCAGGAGAGACCGCATAGCCCTTGGGAGGCACAGAGATCTCAGTCCTCTGCAGGAAGCTCAGCAGGGCTTTCTGTAGGCCTTCTTCTGTCCTGTGGGAGTGGGGCAGGTGTACTTCAGCTCTAAGTTTGGGGTAGAAAGTGGAAATCATATGAACTGAGAAAAGCCACCTAGGGCAGCCTGTGAAGCATGAATGCCAAGGGCAGGCAGGAAAGTTTAGATAATCTGAATGCTGGGGAGTTGCAGCAAGAAGACATTAAAAGGGAAGCTGTCCAAGGCGATGACCAAGACTTTTATTGATGTCTGCGAGGAGAAGTCTTTTTGTACTTTTCTTCTAGCAGCCTGTTTAAAGGGCCCAGAATGTTCTAGAAGTTTCTTCTGAGGGAGACCATACAGTACTTTTACCACTTTTTGCTTGTGCCTACTGGCCCCTGGGAATCATTTAAAAACCTCATCCTCCTTTGGAGGAAATGTTGTTGGTGAAAGGAGGGATTCTGTATAGATGTAGTAAGACTTTCATTCCCATAGGCAATATATTTTCAGCATTTGTTAAGCACCTGCTAGGTTAAGGTAAGGTACAAAAAGTTGCAGAACAAAGATAGTGGGCCTAATTATTCTTTACTGGAGGGTGTGGCCAAGACACAGGCCCCTGGGTATGCCTCAGGATGACCATAGTCCTGGAGGACAAAATGAAAATACTCCCTGAGATTCGGAAGGTAGTTGGTAGGGGGAAGAGTGGGGAAGCCAGAGCCAGGCGGTGACTCAGTGAGTTCTGAAATTGTGACCAATGGCTACTGCTCCCTAGAACAGGGCTCGTGGGTAAAGAGGTGTAGAGAGAGGGGATGGTGACCAGACAGTCAGCAGGGACAGTGGGGTTGGTTAGGGACAATGGCCTGCCTCCACAGTCACTCCAAGAAACAAGCGGCACTGCCTACTGGCTCTTTAAGAAAGGCATTGCTCTGTGAAATGTCTGGGCAGAATGGAACCAGCCACTGTGACCAATGCTACTCCCTCTAAGCTGAAAGTCACTCCATCTCCGGTCCATGTTGGTGAATGACATAGGAGCTTGTTTGTGTGAGGGTGCTCCTCAGACAGGGTTCCCAGATCCCCCCAACCTCACCCCACTCTTGGAACATAATGAACAGCTCAGGCTGCCCCTGCTTCAGGTCACATTCATGGCTGTGGACTCATCATTTCCCTTCTTCCTAGTGTCCAAGGATTTCGACTACACTCATGTTTTCCAAAACATTGCTTTGCATATCACTAGCAAAACACAAGCCAAGACAAACTACTTCATACACTTACTTTCATGCTTTACTCACACATCAAGCTTGCAATTTCATGATTATTATTGTCCAGGATAAGGATCGATCTATTAAATAAAAGAAGTGAGCCAAATACAAAGACAATATTAGTGCACTGTCCCCTGGAAATACAGTGGGTGACAAAATGAGAACCACATGTGTAATTTAAATTTTTTTTTGTTAGCCACCTTGAGAAAATAAAACAGATGATATATCTAACTTGTATCAAAAGTATCACTTTTAGATGTAATCACTTGAAAAGTTATTGAGAGATTTTATCTATCATCTATCCATCTGTTATCTACCTATGTTTTCAGAATCTGATGTTTTATACCTGCTTTGTACCTCATATGACCCAGTCACATTCTAAGGGCTCAGAGACTGCTGGTATCTAGGTTCACAGGTTTAGGTGCCATGTAGGCATTGTGCTGCAGTTTAGATTGCATGTGTCCCTCAACGGTGCTAAAGACTGCCTTCCCAGCTTGACAATGTTGGGAGGCAGTAGAATCTTTCAGAGGTAGGGCCTGGGAGAGGTCTACAGGTCATTGGGGGTGGCTCTTGAGGGGATAGTGGGACCCCATTCCTTTCACATTCTGCCATGAGGCGAACAATTTTGCTCTGTCACCTGCTACCACTGTGATATGCTGCTATAGGTTCCAAAACAGCAGGGCTGATTGGTCAAGAACTGAAATCTCCAGCACTGTGAGCCAAAAGAGAACTTTTTTCTTTAGAAGTTGATCATCTTGGTTATTTGTTACAGGAATAGAAAACTGACTAATGCACATGTCAACACTATGAAAGAGGAATGTGAATTTCATGAGGTGAGCGTCTCCTGGCTCGAATGTGTATGTTCTTCTACTCACTGCCTGCCTCACCTAGACTTACTCTCACTCACTATTCAAGCTGGGGTCTCCTTTCTCATCCATCTCTTCATTTATCAAGCAATGTACTTCAGTAGTTGCCCACCAGAAATTGTATGTATGGGAAATTCCTGTTGTACATTCTGTTGAATCTTTGACAAGAGCCGTGTTAGAGAGGTCCTGTTGAAAGTTAGATAGAAATGTCTTTGGGTCATCCTTGCTGCCGCCTCTTAATTGTGTGGCAACTTTCACCTGAGGGTTCGTCACTCACTGAGTATCCACCTTCTCCAGTTCATCTGGCAGGTAGCCTGAGGGCTCTCTTGTTCAAGTTACTTAATTTTGCTTTTTATCGACCTTTTATGTTTTCAGAATCACTTGGGAAAACTTCTTAAAAATGAAGGTGATTTTGATGCCAGCAGATGGGGCATATGATTAAGATTCTGGACATGTGGTTCTGATATGCAGGAAAATTTGAGAAATGCTGCCTGAAATCTATTCCTGGAGTACACACACGGGTAATGGCTTATTGGAGAACTCCAAATTGGAATTTCTTAGGCCTCATCATTTCAGATATATGCACTATCTGAGGAGGTACAGACTCATTCCATCCCACAGTCATAACTGAACTAATTGGAAATGCTTTTTAATTTGCCATAAAGGATTGAGCACCAACCCAGGAAAGGCTTAGAAGGCATATCTACTAAATATTCTAACCAAGCCAAACATCAGTTCCCTGGGCTCTTAACAACTATTATTTTCCAAAGAAGTACGTACCCTGGTCCCCCATTTGTAATCCCTGCAATTTAATCCCCTGTAATGCTCTCCAAGGACCAATTACTATTCTCTGGATGGAAGCATGAGTCATAGTAGGAGTGAGCCTGTCCTGGATTGGGTTTCTGTGTGTGTGCTTGAGTGGGTGTCTTTGTGCTTGCACACTTGTGCATGCGTGCAGTGTTGTACCACAGGGAAAGCTGATTTTACCCAGAATCTCAGGGCTCATCAAGAAGGTTGTAGTCCCATCACAATCCAGGGGCAAAACTGGTGGGTCTTATGAATTCCAAATGGATGAATACAATGAACTCAACTCAGTGTTAACAAGTGGAATTGGAGATTCTTGTGTTGAAAGGCTATGGGGAGAATACCAGGCCCCAAGTGAAAATGGAGTCCTTTAAGTAATGGGGAGAAATTTAGATTCATTAAAGATGTTCTGCACCAGGCATTTAACATTTGTTACCTTTAATGACCATGCGGAGTAGATATTTTTAGTCTCATTTAACAGATTTACAAAGTTGGGGCCTAGAGAAATAATTTGTCCTGTGTCAACTAGTGAGCAAGTGAAGATGAAGTTAACTGTGTCTATTAAAGACAGATTACTATGCACCAACATCAGTGCCCATGGTGCACTGGTGAAGTTGGCTCTCTCAGTTGGGAGACGCAGCATCATTAACTGAATTCAGATGTATTCTATCAGCCAATGATGCACTGGCAGACACACTCCAAGGGAAAATTGAGGAAAACTTTAGTGACAAAAAAGCTTCAGAGGGCAGAGTTAGGAAAGCAGTGAAGGATGGAAAGTTGATACTACTTGAGGCCAAGGGTCAAGCCAAGGGAGTATTTTCTCAGTGCCAGGGAAGACTGTAGCCTTGGGAGAGGAATTCTAGACAGAAGGTGTGCGTGTAGGCATGTAGCCACTGCCCAACAACCAAGAGATCAGAGGAAAAAGTACCTCATCCTGTTTCCTTTTACCTTTTAATCTTGTGCCTTAGCACATGGGGACTCTCAAGGCCTTTAATAATATGCTTGTGGTCAGGAGTGAGGAAGTGCTGGCCATTATGCCCATCCTTGTTAACCGCATCCCCTGGAATAGGGCCTGTTCATAGGTGTTTTCTCCAGAAAAGGAATAGAACACTTTCTCCTGCTGAAAGCCAGTAGAAGTTGGCCTGGAAACAGAATTTTCTGCATCAGCCTCTATGGCTGTGTGTGCGTAATTGGCTGTGACCTTATTCAAATTATAAGGGAAACTTCTGTTTGGTTGACTCCTGAATCAATTGACACTGCACCAGTCTTCATTCTTTCTCCTAAGGTAGAGACTAATCTTGGATCATAAGAACATATGAAATATTTGATCAAGAAATTCTGATAGGATTTGGGTTGCATTTGCTTATGGTCTGAATAGGAAGTACTGAGATGGAGAAGGAGCCTCCCAGAAAGCTGTGAGGTACTCCCATCCCCGAAAATATACCCCTCTCTTCTCTTCCCTTTTCTAGGCTCAGTGATAGCTGAATGCAAGGATTACATTAACACGCTTTCATGCTGGTTGGCTCCCAGAAGGGTTTACCAAATGGGAGAACCTGCCAGAAGATCCAAGAGAGGAAGGAGAGAGAGGTTAGGACACTTCTCAGTCCCAGGACTTTGGCAACAGTTCCGTCCCTACAGTTCCCACTGGCCAGCCATCTTCCAAGTCTCCAGCTTTACCTGAGCTTCCGTGACATTATCTCCTTCTTGTGTCCTTGCTTGTGTGGGTAAGGCTTCCCACAGTAGCTGTTCCGTAGGTCCCTTGTCATCATCGACCTGTTCCTTCAACCTCACTCCCACCATTTTCAGTTCATTCTTTAAAGTCCTCATTTGAACCATCCGGTTGTGAGTCAGTACTTAAAGACCCTCACTTACTTATAATCAACTACAGCAGGTGCCCAGTCAAGAGTCTTGAGTGGTTCTGTGGCAGTTGGGCGTCCCAGTGGGCATGCCTGTTATACTTATAAACACGATGTCATTGTGTGTGTTGAATGCTGGAATAGACTGTAAAATTTTCTTCAAAATGGAAATATTCTGTAATAGATTTTAATGCTATAAAGCATTAGAAATCACCAATAATGTCATGGTCTTACCATTCAGTTGTGATGTAATATAGTATATTTTGGTCGTATTTAATCTTCAAAAGGCCAGAATGGTAAGAATTGACTCTCACTACAGCTTGGATTTGCAAAACAATTCCATACAGTTGTTCATGTTTCTCAGGCTTTATTAAATCTTGTATATTTTGAAGAGCAGGCTTCACCTCATTTTACTTGTAGAGTATCAAATAAGGAAAATGAGATCTTATGATCCTGGTTTCTTAGCCTCTTGAGATGCTAGTGTGCAGCCATGACACATTGTTTTGCCTGTCTCTCTGGTGATTCTTTGTGTTATTGTCCTTAGCTTTTGGTCATAATTGAAGCAAAGTGAGCTGAAGAGAAAGTTGGCTTTGAAACTGTGGACCCATTGAGGTTACAGTGGTTTCCTGTCCCCATTAGGAAGAACCATATCTGTCACACACATTGATAGATGACTCTGCTTCTGAGAGAGTTGCCTGGTAAAAGGGCATGAAAATATATGGGATTCCCACACCCTCCACTGTCCCCCAACGAAATGAGTTATTCCCAGAAAGCTGTAGTGTCTCTAATATGGGAAGTAGAGTTTAGTAGACATATCTCGAAGTTACTCCATCAATCTGGCTTTGTTTATCTTCCTTGAGAAGCAGTATTATAGAAAGGACTATTAAATGTTTCCAAAGCATACTTTGAAGAAAAGACAGTAGGAGAAACAATTTCCCAAAAATAAGTCATTCTTCCATTGCGGTGTTTTGTTTGTCATTTGCTTTAAAGAAACGAAAACCCCAACCCTCAGACTGAAGTGTGGCCTGTATTTTTATGGCCTGTTGACCTGAGGTTTAGTTTGGAAGTCTATGTTTGGAGTTACTAAAGGCACTCGGGATCCACCGTGGGGAGCAATGCAGCCCAGTGGGCAGTGGAGGCAAGCTGAGCGTCTGGGATCTTGGCACTGACTCTCCCTGCCTTTCTGCCCAGCTGCCTCAATGGTAATTCTGCCCTTTCTCCAGCTGCCAGCTGCAGACCACTGCCTTTGTTTTTAGACAGTATCTTGGGCCCTTCCCAATTGACTTCAGTGTGTTTTACTCCTGTCTACCTTCTGATTTTAGACTTCTGACTCCAGCCTTGCTGCTTCTGTACGTGGTTCAGGTGGCAGTTCTTTAGCAGTTGCTTGACCTCTTTTTGGAATCAGCCTTCCGGTGCAAAATCCCTGCTGAACCCTGGATCTTTGGAACCTTACCATCTGATCTGATCCTCTGCCCCGTGTTTTTCCTGCCCCCATAGAATATGTGTATATATGTATGTGGGGGGAATAGTGGAGCGGTAGGCTCTTTTCCTGGCCTCAAAAACTATAGCTGGTCCCCAGTGATAAGGAAAATGCAAATTAGAACAATGAAACACCATTCACTTCTACCAGATAAGTGAAAATTAATTAAGTCTGATGACAACTGGCATGGTGAGATGTGGGCACAAAGAAACTCTCTGGACAGAGTGTAAATTAGTATTGGCACTCTGGAGAAAAATTTGGCGATATCTATTGAAGTTGGAAGTATGTTCCTGCTATGAGACCGCAGTTTTACCCTTGGGCATATAGCCTGGAGAAACCATTCTATAAGTGTACAAATTTGTGCTTGTGTGTGTATGTGTATACATATATATGTGCACACACACACATATATATACCCACGGAATACATGTATACATGTGTACACAAACGTTAGATATGCGCAAACATAGAAAGTGCTTATTACATAGCTTACTGTGTGTTTATGGATATGGTCAGGGAATTGAATACTACACTGTACAGAGGTACATATAAATGTAGTGGACTAACTTTTCATGAACATGTGTAGGTTTTAAGACAGTGTTGAGTGGAAAAGCAAATTAAAATTTGTTACAAATACATGCATATGTTAGATGTAACTAAAATATAAATGATAGGATTTTTCATATTTATTAGATACAAAGACATACATTGGAATGAGATAAAATAAATGGTTATCTTTGGGAAAGGAGAGAGAGAAGGAGGGAGGATGGGAAAAGGTTGAAAAATGGTTTTTAGGTCACAGATAAGAGCGAGACAATTTGGTGTGTTGTGCTATAGGGTGATTACAGATAACAGTAATGTACTGTACATTTCAAAAAGCTAGAAGAAAGAACTGTGATTGTTTTACCACAAAGACATCACATATGTTTGAAGAAATAGATGTGTTTAACTTGATATAAGCACTATACTCTATATACATATGATAAACCATCACATTGTATCCATTAATATATACAATTTCATGTTTTTATGTATTAGTTAAAAATAGATTAAAAAATAAAATTCTATTAAAACGGAGCTTTAATTGTATGTTGCGTGGACATTTTATTTCATTGAAAGGTAGAAGGACACACCCACCCCCACGCACAGAAGCCATGATGGCAAAATATGTTTAATCTAATCTTGGTGATAGACCTACAGATATCTAGTATATTATTGTCTCTCTTTGTAAGTATGTTTGAAATATTTCATACTCACAAATTCAAAACAGTAAATAAACTATTTTGCCTCCTTTTAATATTCATTAATATGCTGACCTAAATATTCATTAATATGCACTTTCATGCAGGGACCTTCAAGATCATCTGGTTCTTGTTCTGGTTCCAGAACCTCTTTTTTGACTTTCCCAGGGCTCGTGCCCTGTTGGGGATCTCTGGACACTGAGGCTGTCCACAGATAGGATTCTTGGGAATATGCTGCTTGTTATCAGCTACAGTTAAGTCTCCTGCTGCCTTTAAACTATTGGTCCCAGCTCTGCTCTCCCATTCTGACGATCTGTACCAAAATGAATCTTGAAGCTGCCAAGGATCAGAGCCCCGGAACTAGATAGCTTCACTGGTGACTAAGGGAGAAAGAAGCTGATAGGCTGGAGCCAACCCCCAGCTGGTCCTCTTTGGAAAGATGGGCTTCTGGTGGGACTTTTAGGACCAGTGTGGCAGAGAGGAGGAAGCTGGGCTGTCAGGGCAAAATCCTGTTGGTGTGGGATGAAAAGTGTCTGGGTGATGCTGCTTTCCCAGGCCTCACTTCCCCAAATGGGAGCACGTGCACAGCTGCAGTGGCCTGATGGTAGTACCCAGAAAGGCAACATCTGAGCTAGTGACTCATGGGGACGTTCCGGGTGCCCTTGTCTTCCAGTGCTTCTGTGAAATCAGCTAGAAAAGATCACATGCTGGACTCCCTGCTGCCCCTGTCAGCCTGGAAAACAGTGTCCTGCCTTAAAAAACACCAAAATAAGACAAAGTTAAACAAAACAAAACAACTTCCTCTTTCTCTGATTTTTTTTTTTTTTGTATTCATTAAATACATGCTCAAAAAGCCAAGTGGGAGAGCCAGTGCTATGCCTTGAAGCACCAGGAGATATTCATTAAAATGTAGCCAAACTCGAGGCCTAGCTAACAGGTAGAAAAAAAGTACATGCACAAATGAAAACTCATACATCCATCATGGAAATCAGTCAGTGATCTTTTAATTGTCAAGACTGTAATCTCTCTTTTTCTTGGTGAGTTGGGATTACCCCCTCACTCCCACCAAGTTTTTCCTCTTTCTGGAGAAAATGGTGAAGGATTTGGGGGAAAATTCGCTGCCAGGGTAAGGATTGGAATTAGTTTCTATGGATTTTGTAATTGAAATGGAGGCAGGAGGATTGCTGTGAGTTCAAGGCCAGCCTGTGCTACATAATGAGTTCATGACCAGCCTGGACTCCAGTGATAGATTCTATCTCAAAAACCAAAAAATAAAACAAAACAAAAAACGAAACCAAATGTTGTCAAAGTGCCTTCTAGCTCTAATCTCTTAGCCTAATCTCTTTTATTCTAACTGGCTTGGAATGAGAAGACTTGTGCTCCCTGGGAGGGGCTGCACCTGCAGCTTCTTTCTCATCAGTTCAATAAAGTAGGAGGATGAGATGATGCTGCAGTGGCTGTAAGCTTGTAACCCTGATGGCTTTGTCTTCTGTGATCTCTGATTATAGGCTTGGTAGTGTATGTACATCAGTGCTTCTCAAGCTTTGTTACATAAAGGGTCTCCTATGAGATGGGAGAAATGTCCCAATTGCATCTTAGTAACTTTGAGCAATTGAAAACTCAGACTAGTCTTTGAGAGTGGGACCCAGGCAACTGCCCATTCTAAAACTTCCTGGGTGATGCTCAGAAAGCCAAGTGGGAGAGCCAGTGCTATGCTTTGGAATACCAGGAGATGTTCTTGGGACCTTATCAAAAACAGCATCTACCAAAGAGATTTCATTATATTAATAATAACTTAAGACCACTTGAGTATTTGCTTTTGTCCAGGTGCTATTTCAGATGTTTTCTATGGATTGTGTAATTAAAATTTCAAAAAAAAATCATGGTGAGGTAGGTTATTTATTTCATAGAAGAGGAAACTGACCTTCAAGTAAGTTAAGGAACTTATTCAAGGTGACATAGCAGAAATGTGATTTGGGACATCCTGATTTTAAACGTTGAACTTGGTATGATACTAAGGCAGAAAATTAGACACACACACACGCATGCTTTCTTTTTCTCTCATATACATACACATATAATTTGAGAATGTTTGCAGTAATAAGTATTTCTCTAAAAGGTCTTGTTCACCATTTGTTTTCAGTCAATATCCAGAAACTTGAGTTCTCAGGGCAAAAGAATTTTTAAGTTTTCTGGTTATCAGCTTTTCACTGAGCCTCACAGTGCGGCAGGCAAGGCTTTGACACTTGGTATCTGGGTCAGAGTTATTTTCAACTGGTTCTGACACAGAGTCAGAACTTTCAGAGACCTGGAGAGTTGATGAAACTTCCCACTTTTCAAGACAATGTGTTGACATAATGGAAAGTGTGAATGAGACCACAGTTTATGTTGTCTCCTACTCTCGGCTGTGTAACTTTGAGCGAGTCATTTCTCTTCTTTGGCCTTCATTTTTCTTCATCAAAAATGAAAGCCAGGCATTGTGATGTACTCTGTAATCTTAGCAGGAGGATTACTGTGAGTTCAAGGCCAGCCTGGGCTATATAATGAGTTCATGACCAGCCTGGACTCCAGAGAGAGATTCTGTCTCAAAAACCAAAATAGGTAAATAAATAAATAAATAAAAACAAAAAAACCCAAAAAACAAAACAACCCCCCCCCAAAAAAAAAAAAAAACCAAACCAAATGTTGTCAAAGCGTCTTCCAGCTCTAAGTGTGATCCAAAGGCCAAATGTCATTCTGGCAGCCCTCTCTGAAGTCACAGCTTAAGTCTGGCTGGTGTATGGCCATTGATCCACTTAGTCATACTTGAGTATCATACTCATGGGACTGATTTCAAGCTTATGGTTAATAGTGTAACGAGGAGCCAATTGCCATTAGAGAGTAAAGAAGTCACTTAGGGAGCAACAGATGATCCAGGAATGATGGATAAAATTTACCTTCTTGTGTAATGAAGAATTTGTATATAGATTCTAATTTCATATGGATTAAAGTTGAAATAAAGAGAGAATATGCAAATAAGGTCAAACTCACTCTCGATGACTTGGATCTAGACTGGCTATGTGGCTTGGACAAGTGTTCTGCTGGGTGGGGCCTGTGGGAGAAGCCTAATTCTTTCCTTGGAAAAAAGAACTTACATGTGCCCTCAGGGAAGAACCCTCTGCTTGTCCTGGGCAGATAAATTGGAAGTGGGAAGGAGGCTAGGTAAGCAGGTATCAAAGCGGAGGCATAGTCTAAGAGAATATGTTTTTAGCCCAGGCTATGGGTATCGACAGCCCAGTGACTATTGGAAGTTTATCTCTTGCCTGCTGCATTCAGGCTTTGATGTTGAATAGCCCAGTACCTATCCTCCTATATAAAAAAATATTAAGGCTCCTAATGGAAGCTGGGCCCATCAATCTCTCTCACACTTAACTCCTTAAATGCAGTGTGTTTGGTGGTTACTCCTGCTGGGGAGGGTACCAGCTGAGGTTATACAATAGCTATGCAGATTAAGAACTTCTGGCTCTCTTGGGTACCAATTCTGCTTTCCAGCCTGTATGGATCCTCTGACCTTGTAAAATATTTCCTGCAGAAGAGGACCCCTTATTCCCCACCTCTCTCTCTTTTTGGAAATAGGCCAGAATCAGTTGCTGGATTTACAGCCAAAAACTTCAACAGACACAGGTGCTAGGTAGACTCATCAAGCCCATCTTGCCTCACACGCTCTGGTGATGTGACCCTCCTCTACTTATTTCTCTCCATCTCCCCTGAAGCCATGGACTGGCACCAATACCCAATATCATTGTCCTTTCTATGTGTGCTCAGTGTCTTTCTGTTGGGACAGAATGTTGCCATACAGTACACAAAACTGACGATGAGTTCTTCATTTGCTGAATCCAAAGGTATTTTGATCCTGTGGAATGTTAAGTTATCCCAGATTCTTTGGGAATATATTCATAGAAACTCATTCATATTATTTTTCCTTTTATTTACATAACAGCTAGCCTCATCCATTGTACGTGAATTTTACCAATCTCTTTTTCCAAGGGAAGTTGCAATTCAAAGTTCTGGAAATCACCTGACATCCATTCTTATACGATTTAGATGTTGAAATTTATCTCAAAATGATTGATTTATCTGGAAATTCTGCTATCCATACTTTCTGACTATGGATAGCCTCTTCTGCTCAAGCTCGCATACTCATTCTTTATTATACTGGAGGCCCAGGATGGTGATGAGATGCTCTGGGAGACACAAACATGTTGCTACAGGCAGGATTTTTGCTTCAAGTGTTTATAAATTATCAGAAAACATGAGACACTCATAGAGCAACCTATACTTTCTCCTTCAAGGACTCCCCAGTGGCCTATCACAAAATTTTTTTGAAGTTTTAGTTTATATGTGACACCCCAGGGGAATGTCTGGCCCATGAGGCATTTACTCTGTTCTAGCCAAGGCAACCGTCACATTAGGGGTGAGTTAAATGTTTTACCAAATATAGTGGGCTAATTTTTAAGCTGATAATTTTGCATGGCCCTCAAGTCATGTTGCAAATATCCAAGTAGCCCTTGTCAGACAAAAGGTTTCTGACCTCCTGCAAGGAGATACATACGCTAGGGTAGTGAGAAGGGGACCTGCTTGCTGTACTTCTGTGGGATTTCGTTACAACAGAGCTCCAAGGTTGATGAAAGTTTAAGGATCATAAGACCCCATCTTTTGCTTCATGCGATTTTTTCCCTACCCTTCCCATGGAGTATAGATCTAAACACAAACCTCTGGGAGCTTCTGGTGGCACTGGATCTCCACGCTGCCCTGCCCTGCCAGCGTGACTCTTTCCATCTTGTATGCGTCACCAACACCCCTCCTGAAGTCATACCCTACCATGATTGTAAAATTCTGGAAGGTCCATGTTTATTGAATTGAGGGCAATATTTTGCAGAGCTAAAGTGTTATCAGGATTCTTGCTGGTATGGGAAAACTTCCTCAAAAAAAAAAAAAAAGCAGCCTGTATTAGGCCTTTGGGAAATATAGCACTTAGATTTGTGGAAGGGAAGAAAGAAGATGTTTTGAGCACAGGAACTCTGCTGAGCAAGGGCTTGCAGTGGTGGTTATGACTATTCTGTGGAGTAGTAAAGAGCAGTAGGGAAGAATCAACCAGGGAGCTTTAGAAATATACCCATACTGGACCCTACTGCAGACCAAATGAATCAGGATCTCTGGAATGGGCTTGAGCCTTGGGCCTCTTAACACTTCTCAGATGAATCTAATGTATAGTCGGAGCTGAGGACAGTGTTGGAACTGTCAAGTCATATGAAAGGGGTGAAAGAAAGGCTGACTTAGAAGAATAAAGATTCCTGGTAGAACTTCTGCTTTTGCCTGAGGCATGTGACATGACCTAATTAATATTGGAGTGCTTTTTACCCTGTGGTAATTTTCATATTCGTAAACTAGGGTTTTTGATAAGTTAACTGACTCAGGTTCAGGTTGAAGGATGGGGTTGGAGGCTCTGAAAGTCAGACAGGGTGAGTTTGTAGCAGGGTGGTACAGAGTTCCAGGAGAGTGGCCTTCTCTCATGTTCTATGCAAAATAAGGGAAGGTGACCTGAGAGACAGTGAACAGGAAGAGTCAATACCCCTTGGTACAGTGAAGAAGTGAGGATTAATTTTTCTAAACAAGTGTAGTAGCAAAACGATAGAAATTTCTCTTCACAGAATAGCCCTGAAGTTTAACAGAGAAAGATGTTGGTATTAACCCAACTGGTCCTACACCCCGTGCTCCTCTTGCATATTGGGAACTCACCCCTTGGTTTTGTTTTAATATTTCCTACACTATTTTGTTCCAGTTTCTTGTCTTCTTCCTTGAGAAACCAAAAGGGAATCCACAGTGATGTCCTCACTTCCTGACCACTCGTGCTCTCTCTAAGCCGCTACACCCTCACCTACCCCTGCTCTTTCTTGATGGTCTCCCATGGCTTGTCAATTTTCAGAACCCCAGTAGCATTATGTTCTGAGGCTCATCTCACTCCCCGTCTTGGCTGCTTTTGGTCCTTTGCTAAAGCTCAACACCCTGGGCCCTCAGGCCACCGATGCTCCTTTTCCTCTTAGATACTCCTTCTCTGACTTGCATTTTTTCTTCTTTTTTGGAGAGGTGGTGGGGGGGTGGGCTCACAAGGGTCTGTCCTTTGTCTACATCTTCATTGTTTGCTTTCTGGGTGACTCTCTGCCTCAGCTTCTGCTTCCTCAGTTATGTTAGGCAGCTGCATATCCACCATGTGTTTGGCCTATCCCGGCCTCATACTCACCATGATCACATCACCAGTGTTTGCGAAGTCCCTCTTTGTTTAGAGATTGCTTTACTTGTGGTGTTTCATTTGAATTCCCCCTCTCTCAACACTGCTTCTTTTGTTGTGCTCTTCTCTGAGCAAATTGGTTCTTGACGCTGTAGCTTACTAACTGGAGCCTCGGTTTTTCAGTCTTTCAAATGCGGATAGTAATACTTGTTTTATAGGGTTATTGTGAGTATTAACAAGAAAACCTACATGAAAATGGAGAGATTGTTGTTACAAGCTTACTTCTCTTTCCCTGAGCCCAAGGATAGCTTTTCTTTTCTTCTTCTTCTTTTTTAACCCTCAAAGGACATGCTCCTCAATGAATTGAAATGAAAAAAATCCCAAACACTAGAAAGAGAAGTTGCCCAAGTGATGATTTTAGCAGATTTTGCGAAAGTGGTAAGTTTCAACTGAACTAGGTATGAACTTATTTGTTTTTCTATGTACCTTCTCAAGGGACTTGAGGGAATTTCTGCTGATTAGGGCACAATGGAAGTGAGAGAGTCCAGTTTTTGACAAGCCCGACTCAGTATGATATGCAAAGATGATAACATGAGTCCTTTGTTACCCCTGGTCTTGGGTAGCAAGGCAAGGTTCTCTCTTATCAGAGGGCATTACATGTCTGTCAGCCTCTGAGTTGGAAGACTGGATGGCGACATTTTCACCATATGAGAGAATTGGCTCTTACTTGTCAATTCTGATTTATGAGTTGTTTCAGATCTGTGAACTGCTAAGCAACCTGATCTGTGACTTACTTGGATTACTGCCTGCAAATATTTGGGAAACTCTAAAGTAGTAAAGTTCTAAGGAATGTGGCCAGTAATTAGACAGTCTGCATGGCAGGGTTGCAGGTAACCTGCGTATAATATGATCTAACAAAACTGAAAAATTTCTTAGCATTGAGACCTGAAATGCGTGTTCAGGAAAGAGCTAGCTTTCTTAGTATATCATTCTTACCTTACCTTTTTCTATTGCCAGTAGTGGTTTAAAATACTGTAATCAAAGCTTCTTGGACTTTGGTTCCTGAATTGTGAAGGAAAGTGCCTGACTGCTTTGTTTGAAATACTTTGGTAGACACTATGAAGGTACTGGATCAAATGTGTTAATAAATGAGGACAGGGACTATAGGTATTTTTGTTTGTTTGTTTCATGTGTGGGAATGAAGAAATGTCTACTTAATCTTATTCTCTGATTGTAGTTTGAACATCTTATTTTAATTATGAGGATGGATTTCAGTGAAATAGATAAGAATACTTTAATATTGATAACTAATGGACTGAGGAAATCAGCAGAAAATGTCAGGATGGGCTGCAATTGAAGTTCAGTTTCAGGAATCTCTGTTACTTCTTAAACGAAGAGACAAAAATCTACCTGAAACTTGACAGCCCTTGTGATTGGCTTTACCCGTGGAATGCAGTAGAAGTTGTACAGCTTTGGAAGTTAATTCTTCAGAGGCCTTGCAGGTTCTGCCATTGCCTTCTGTAATGCTGCCCGGTCTGCCGTGGGAAGAAGGTTGACAGAGCTTACCAGATGGCGGGAGGCCATGTGCACCACAGAGGACTCAACCTAGTTGACGGCTCTTTGGCCCACCAGTGTCAGCTAGCATCCTCCTGCAGACATGGCAGGGAGGCTTTTGAGGGACATTTTAGGTTGTCTAGTGTCCTAGTCAAACCTTCAGATAGTTATAACTGTGTGAGTGACCCAGGGTGAAACCAAACTATATAAGAAACTAACTTAGGCTGCTGATACAGAAAGTCATGAAGAAATGAGAAAAAAAAATTGAAGGTTGCTTTAAGCCACTGAATTTTGAGATTTTATTTGTGTGCGTGCGTGTGTGTGTGTGTGTGTGTGTGTGTGTGTGTGTTACAGATAAATGATACAGAGATAAAAATGAGAAAGCAGGTAATCAAATACTGTTATTAAATTTTAACATTCATAATTTTATTTTGTTGAGAAATACAATAAATATATTGGACAGGACCTTTTTAGATTCCAGGTGTTTAATGTAGAGAGAGACTGACTTCAGAGATCATCACTCTGATTCTTTTGATTCCTGACATTATTTCATAGATTCATTTCTTGTCATCTCTGTAAGATCAGAGGCTCTTTGACAGCAGAGGTCAGGTTTTACAATTCCTGATACCTCTCCAGAAAGCTGAGAGGTCAGTTCTTACATAACAAATTCTCAGTAAACATGTGTTCCTTGTTGGCTTATATGGGAAGTGTCATGAAGGTCCTAGGGTCATCAATTTCTAAGGAAGTTTGACCCAGGCCATGTAAGCTGTTGTCTGCTTAGTTTTGGTGTTTGCCTTGTAAGGTTAGGTATCTATATCTCTCTGCACTGGTGTGTTTTGGAATGGTTGGTTTGAATTGCTGAGGATGTTGTGATAATATGTTTGTGGGTGATGTCCAAGCATAAGTGATGTGCTGTTTTCCTCCTGCAGTAAAAGTTTAAGTAATGCTTTAGTCTAAACAAAGTAGACTGACACATTCCTGTCATCTGTGTTTGTAAAGGACATTGAATTGGATGTAGATATCTGATCAGTTAAGGATCCAGAATCCTAGGTTTGTGAACTTGGTAACTAGAGGAAAAGCACTGGTTTGGAGGTGGCTTTAAAGTTACTGCTCTTGGAGTGATATTAGCAATATGGTAGAATAGAAGGTTCTAGTTCTCTACCCTGTAAATTCACCCCAGAAATATTGTGTCCTTTGAAGGGATTATGTTGACTTGTGTGGATTATGTCCACACCTCCATTAGGATTAGGATTTGTCAACCACTGGTGACTCTCACCTCACCAGCTGTCCTGCAGTCCTGGACGGGAGATCTATTTCACGGCCGAGCAGCCGTCTTGAACCACCTCTATCTTTGGATTTGTTAGCCTTCCTAATAGACCTTTTTGTGATAAAAGCTGTAAATTCTGCCTTTTGAAAGGACTCAAACTAATGTAAGTACTGAGTTTAGCAACCACCAATAGACAAGAATATCTTTGTGGAAGGTTTGGAGTCTGTGCGAGATTCCAGAACTTTGGTGGAGCAAAAAGTCTGACATATTAAAGACGTTGAGAAGATTAGTTTCACTTTCCCTGGTGACTTCTCCCCAAGGTGGCACAGCTTGGAGTTGGGAGCGTTTCCTTGGCTCCTCATTTCTTCCATGGGGGAAAGTGAGGACAAGGAGAATGACAGGCTTCCTCAGCTTTGAAGATTCTGCGAGGAGGCCTGATTCTGTCTCATCTCACTCAGAAACTCTTCACTGAGGAGCCTGTATGGTTGTGTTATCTGGAAAAAGGGAGGGAATATGTAACACATAGGATGCAATTCTTAGTAGGCAGCCATAGATCTAATAGGCTCATGGGAATAAAGTAAGAAGTATTCCCATAAATCATACAGGACAACTCACTTGGGGATTCCCCAGTCAACAAACTTGCTCCAGTAACCCGTATACCGAGTGGATGGTGCCACTCTCTTTCCCACACATGGCCTACACAAAATCCCACGGAGAACACAGGCAGCTTAACAGAGTGTAGAATTTGTATTAGCTGTTGGTTTGGGAAAAGGCAGACAACTTTGAGCACTTTAGGATACTTCTATGGAAAAAGAATTCAGAAGATCTCAGCACCATTTTGGATTCATGGGATCTAGAGAAGCTGCACAACTTTAACACTTGCTCTCTAAGAGGAAACCATAGCAGTAGAGCAGATGTAGCTAGCCAAAATAAATCACTGATTAAGACCTTTGTCCCCCAAATGTGCTATTAAGAGGTGAGACCTAGTTAGGAGGGGTGAATTATAAGATGAGGTGAATTAGGGGTATGTAGTAGATTGTGGGCATGTGGCATATTACTGGGCATGTGACCTGAAAGGGGTGGAACACTGGGCCTTCAACTGGTAGGGGCAGGACCTGGAAGGATATATGCTAGTTCTACTCTTCATCTCTCACTTGGTTTGCCGTGCACTATGGTGTGGACAGCTCCCCCCTTGCTATGCCGCTGCGTTGATGACCACCCATGAATAGACTGAGACCTTCTCAAAACGTGAACTAAAATTAATCTTTTCTCCCTTAACTTCTGGATATTGGGTATTCTGTTTCATCAGTGAAAACACACTCTTTGACGTTACTCTTGGTAATAATTTTTTGGGTGTGGCACCAAAACAGTGGCACTACATCAAACCAAAACCCCAAACCAACTATCCCTCCAAATTTTTGTGTAGCCAAAGAAACATCAAAAAAAAAAAAAAATCAAGTAACCTAAGAAATGGGGGAAAATATTTGGAAACCATAGATTTGATAAGAAATTAGTGTTAAATATATAAAGAACTCATAGACTTAAATAGCAAAAAAAAAAAGAAAGAAAGAAAAGAAAAGAAAAGAAAACAAACAAACCAAAAAATGTCCAAAGATCTGACTAGACAGTTCTTCACAGAAGATGTGCAAGTGGCTATGAGATACAAGGCAGTGTACATGAACAGGTGTATGACATCACTGCCAAGGGAACTCAAACCAAAACCAGGTGAGCTATCACCTCATATTTAAGAATATTTTAAAAATGAAGATATAACAATATATCTGAAGGAACTGAAATAAGGATCTAAAATAATTTTGTTCGCTCCTGTATTCATTCATTGCAGCATTATTCACAATAGCCCAAACCTGGAAACAATCTAAATATCTGTGAATACATGGATTAATAAAGGAAGTGCTGTCAGTTGGTCTGTCTATGTGTGTATGTATGTATGTATGTATGTATACCTATCTATCTCAGCATTCAGGAAATTCTGCCATTTGCAGCAACATGGATGAACCTGGAAGTTGCTATTTTCAGTCAAATAATCCATACCCAGGAATATTAAAACTATATGATCTCACCATAGGTTCAATCTAAAATAGTAGAACTCATAGGAAGAGTAGATGTTGATTGTTGGGGGTTGGGAGATGTGATGGTTGAAGGGGACACTTCAGTTATGTGAGATATACTTAAGTTTATGCTGCATTTCCTATAGTGCTTCTAGCTAATAATACTGTAATTAATGTGTACTAGAAAATTGCTGGGAGGGTAGATCTTATGTTAAGTGTTCTCACCAGAAACAAAAAATCGAACGAAAAGATCACACTTGAAAACCCAATTGTCTAATAGAAAGGGCGGAGAAAGAAACTTGGGGAGGTGACAGGTATACTGATGGCTTTGGTGGTTTTATAGGCGCACACTTGTTCCCAGGCCATTAGGTACATGTCTAAATATGTATAATTTTTACATATCAATTGTATATCAACTAGGTGGCTTAATAATGAAGTACCCACTTTGAAGCATTCTTCAAAGACTTTATGAGTACTTCTAACTCACCTTACAGCTTTCACAGCAATTGACCATCACCATGACAGTGGTGAAAAGAAGGGGATACAGTCTCTGTTTTGAAGATGAGAAAATAGAGAAACAAAAGTCAATCCTGAGATTGATCCCCAGACCTTCTGGCTGTTAGCTCAGGATTTTTTTTCCCCCTTTCAAACTAAACCATCTCAATAACCTCTAGAAGGTGGCCTAGAACCCTGTGACTCTATTACCTGCCTGGCAAGTCCTGTTATACTATGTGGTCTCTCTCTATTCATACATATGGAACTCACAAAATGCATGGCCCAGGTGTTTAGATCTTTCCTAGTAGAGGTCAAAAGATAGCTTCCTGTCCTCAGCAACTTCAGAGTGGGCCTCACTGCTAAACATTGCCTTATCTATGGCCCAACCCTGCCTTGGACAACCTGTGTCAATAACTAAGAAGCAAAATCCAGCTGTTTTGCCTGGCTTGAGACAATTCTGACAGTATCTGATCTAGAACTTCCTGGCAGGTTGGTAGAAGCGTTGTCACGCCTGTTTCTTTTGCCTGAGTCCTGCATCTGCCTCGTTCCTCCCACAGGTCTGGGCTCCTAGTGAATACCCTCACTTCCTACTGTCCCAGCCTCTGCTTCCAGGGGACTTAAGGAACTAAGAAGTGACAGTGCCCTCTTTATCCCCTCAATTTGGCAGAGATCCCTGTCGGAATAGAGATGCTGTCCGTAGACAACTCCCTGCCAAACTGAGATTGGTCTGAGTAATATTTCAAAAAATGATTCAATATAAAAATTACAAAATCTGAATTTCTATCTTTATTAAATAATGAGTTGAAATTGCAACATTGGTCTTTTATTCTTGCACAAGAAGTATTGGTTGGGACTGAACAAGGGTTGTCCCATGGCTCTAGAAAGGAGAGTTTACCGGTTTGTCATAGTCTTGGAGCTTCCTTATTATTTTATTTTATTTTATTTTATTTGAGAGAGGCTACTCTGTAGCCCAGCCTGGTCCTGAGCTCACTATGTAACCCGGGCTGGCCCTGAACTCAGAGCAATTCTCCTGCCTCGTCCTCCTGAGTGCTCAGATTATAGGCATGTGCCACCGTGCCTAGCTTATATGGTACTGAGAAATCAAAACCATGGCCTTCCAGTTGCTAGGAAAGTGCTTTAACCATTGCGCTATTCCTCTAGTCCCCCGTTTAGGAACTTCCCACCAACTTATATCTGTCCATCTCTCTTACTCATGTTACCTGCTTAGACTCTGTGACCATCTGTTTTTGTGTCTGACAAAAATAAATGGTTCAACAGGTGGAAAGAGGAGTCCACCCTAAGGCACTGTACCTCACTGCTTCTACATGCATCTTCAAGAATCAAACTCCTCCTTGGTGGGTATTACAGTAATCATTTCACAATATATATGTATCTCAAAATATGATGTTGTATACCTTAAATATATATTTTTATTTTTTATTTATGCTAATCGAATGTGATTTCTCTTGTATCAAGTACACAGGGTGACATTGGCTGCTAGCTAAGCATTCAGAACCACTCCTTTTTTCATTCTTTCCCCATTTTATTGATATGTATAAGTGCAAAACAAAAAGTTTACATTGATCTTGAGTATTTTGTGTACATACATATCATGGCGAAGTTACAAATATTTCCCTTCTCTCTTTTCAATCCCCTCTCCAGCTCCCATTATTCCCCACATTAAGTTCTATGAAATAATTGTGATGTGGGTTTTGTCATATCACAGAAACCATTCGATATTTCACCTTCTGCTTCTGACTCACTTCACTAAGCATGATGATCCTAAGTTGCCTCCGTGTACCTATACAAGCCTCCAAACCGTCTGTCTTTATAGATGAGTAATATTCCATTGCGTATAAATACCACAATTTATGTATCCATTGATCTGTTGATGGGTATTTGGGTATCTTCCACATTTTAGCTATTGTTAGTTGTGCTGCTATGAACATGGGTATATATGTTCCTCTGTTATGTGTTGTTTTTAACTTTTTTTTGGGAAAATTCTCAGAAGAGGTATCTCTGGATGGAAGGGGATATTTATTTTCAGTCTTTTGAGAGACTTCCATACTGCTTTTCATACTGGTTGTACCAGTTTACATTCCCACCAGCCTCCCCAGCACTGATTGCTGTCAGTGTTCTTAATATACGACAATCACTCTGGAGTTAGATGTTGCTTAGTGATGTTTTGATTTGCATTTGCATTTCTCTTATGGCTAAGGATGTTGAAAACTTTTTCATGTATTTATTGGCCATTTGAATTTCGTCATCTGAGAACTGCCTATTCATTTCTTTTGCACATTTTTCAATAGGGTCTTTGATTTTCAGGGGCTTCCTTTTTTCAGTTCCCTGTGTATTCTGGCTATGAGCCTCCTATCTGAGGTATTGGTGGTGAATATTTTTTCCCAGTCTGTTGGTTCTCTTTTTACATGTTGATAATATTCTTTACTGTGCAGAAGCTTTTTAATTTAACGTAATCCCGTTTCTGAATTCTGGCGGGCTATTTCTTTTGCTTTTGATGTCTCATTAGGAAAGTCTTTGCCTACACCTATGTCCTTTAGATATTTGCCTACTTTGTCTTCCAGAAGGTTCAGTATTTCAGTTTTAACATCTAGGTCTTTGATTCACTTTTATTTGATTTTGGTACATGGTGACAGGTGTGTGTCTATATTCATTCTTCTTCATGTGGATGTCCAATTTCCCAGCACCATTTGTTGAAGAGGCTATTCTTTTTACAGTGTATGCTTTTGTCTCCTTTATCAAAGCTTAGGTAGTTAAGGATATTCGAGTTTGTCTCTGCATCCTCAATTCTGTTCTACTGGTCTGTCTGTCTCTTCTTGTGCCAGTACAATACAGTTTTTACAATGATTGCTTTTAGTATTACTTGATGTCTGGTATTGTAATTCCTCCTGCCTTAGTCTTGTTACTCAAGATTTCTTTGGCTATTCTAAGTCTCTTTTGGTTCCATGTGAATGTAAGGTTTATATTTTCAAGTACTGTGAAAAAAATGGTTGGTATTTTGATAGGAATTGCATTAAATCTGTATATCAGGTTTGGCACTATACTCATTTTGACTATATTGATTTTGCCTATCTAGGAACAGGGGATGTCTTTCCATTTTCTGATGTCATCTTCAACTTCTTTACTCAGTGTAATGTAGTTTTCTTTATATAGGTCCTACACTTCCTTGGTTAGGTGTACTCTTAGGTATTTAATTTTTCTGCTGGGCTATTGAGAATGGAATTACTCATCTTTGCTCTTACTCAGTGAGTTCGTTGTTGGTGTAGAGAAAAGCTATTGATTTTTTCATGTTAATTTAGTAGCCTGCAATTTGGATGAATTTGTTTATTATTTCCAAGCGTTTCATAGTAGAGTTTTTGGGGTCTTCTATGTAGAAAATCATCTGCAAATAAGGATAGTTTGACTTCGTCCTTTCCAATGCAAATTCCCTTTAACTCATTTTCTTGCCTGATTGCTATGGCAAGTGTTTCAAGAACTATGTTGAATAAGAGGGATGAGAGTGAACAGTATTGTCATGTTCCTGATTTGAGAGCAAACGCTTTCATTTTTTTCTTCATTTATTATGATACTTGTGGTAAGTTTGGCATATATGGCTTCTATGAGTTTGAGATAATACCCTTCTATACCTATTTTCCTCAGAGTTTTTAATCATGAAAGGGTGTTGAATCTAAGACTTTTTCTGCATCAATTGAGATGATAATGTGGTTTTTGTTTTTACTTTTGTATATGTGGTATATTACATTGATTGATTTATGTATGTTGAACCAGCCTTGTATCCCAGGAATGAAGCCCAGTTCATTATGGTCTATGATCTTTCTGATTACTTGCTGGATTCTATTTGCCAGAACCTTCTTAAGAATTTTTGCATCTATGTTCATTAAGGATATTGTTCTATAATTTTCCTTCCTGGCTAATTTTTGTCTGGTTTTGGGACTAAGGTGATGCTAGCCTCCAGAAATAAGTTTGGTAGTATTTCTTCTCTTTCAACTTAATGGAACAGTTTGAGAAAAATTGTAGTTAGTTCTTCCCTGAAATACTTTAAAAATTCTGCTGTGAATCGGTCTGGTCCTGAGCTTTTATTTGTAGGCAGAGCTTTTATAACTGCTTCAATTTCTGTGTGTGTAATGGGGTTATTAAAGATTATTATGTCTTCTTTATTCAATTCTGGTATTTTGTATGTGTCTAGAAAGTCATCCATTTCTTCCCAATTCTCTAACTTGTTAGAATATAGGTGTTCAAAATAGTTTCTCATAATATTCTGAATTTCTGCAGAATCTGTTGTAATTTCACCCTTTTCATTTCTAAGTGTGTTAATCTGTGCTTTTTCTTTTCTTCTTTTTGTGAATTTAGCTAGAGGTTTGTCAATATTGTTCATTCTTTCAAAGAAACAGTTCTGACTCATTGATTTTTTTATTGTCTTTTTAACTTCAATTTCATTAATTTCAGATCTGATCTTTATAATTTCTTTTCTTCTACTGTTTTTTGGCTTAGGTTTTTCTTGCTTTTCTAGAGCCTTAAGGTGCATCATTAGTGTGTTTATTTTTTGATGTGTGCATTTATAGCTATGAATTTCCCTTTAACTACAGCTTTCATTGTGTCCCATAGATTTTGATATGATGTACTTTCTTCATCATTTAACTCTATGAAGTTTTAAAATTTCTTCTTTGATTTCTTCTGTGATCCATTGTTTGGTCAGTAATAAGTTGTTTAGTCTCCATGCATTTGTGTATTTTCTTCTGTTTCCTTTGCTGTTAAGTTCCAGCCTTATTCCACTATGGTCTGAGAGTATACAAGACATTATTTCCATTTCTTTGTATTTATTTATTTAAGCATGACTTATGACCTAGAACATGGTCTATTTTAGAAAATGTTCCATGTGCTGCTGAGAAGAATGTGTATTCTGTTGATGTTGGGTGGAAAATTCTGTAAACATCTGTTAGGTCTATGTTTCCTATAATGTCATTTAACTGTTGTATATCTTTGTGGATTTTCTGTCTGTTTGATCTATCTATTTGTGGTAGTGGAGTATAAAAGTCCCCTACTATAATTGTATTCAGGTCTATATGTCCTTTCAGATCTAATAATTTTTGGTTTACATAATTGGATACTCCATAGTTGGGAGCATACATATTGATAATTGTGAGTTATTCCAGTTCTGTTTTTCCCTTAACCAGTAAATAGTGACCATCTTTGTCCCCTCTCATCTGTTTTGTTGTGAAATCTGATGAATATGAGACTAATATAGCTACCCCTGCTTATTTTCTGGGCCCTGTTGCATGAAACGTTGAATTTCATCTTTTTATTTTCAGTCTGTGACTTTCCTTGAGGATGAAGTGTGTCTCTTCTAAGCAGCAAGTTGTAGGTTTCTGTTTTTTAGTCCAGTCAGCCAGTCTATGTCTTTTAGTAGGTAATCTGAGACCATTCATGATCAGAGTAATTATTGAGGTATGTTTGGTATGTCCTGCCATCCTTATAGTCTTTCAGCATTATTTACAGACTTACTTTCTTCTCAGCTCATTCTCTTATATCTGTTGTTTTTTTCTTTTCTTCTTTTCTTTTCTTTTCTTTACTTTTGTCTGGGGTCTTTGGTCTCATTAGTCTCCCTTTTGCTTTTTAAGTTTCTTTTAAGTATTTTTTGTAGTGTTGGTTTAGTGGCTGCAGATTTCTTTAAACTTTCTATATCTTGGAAAGTTTTAATTTCTCCCTTTAATTTAAAAGATAATTTTGCTGGATATAGCAGTCTGGGCTCGCTTTTATGTTCTCTTAGTGCTTGCATGATATTGCTCTATGTTCTCCTGGCTTTTATGGTTTGGGTTGAGAAATTTGCAGTTATCCTGATGGGCTTATCTTTGTAAGTCATCCTCTATTTTTCTTTTACAGCTTTTAATATACTATCTTTGTGTTGAGTTTCTAGTATTTTAATTATGACGTATTGTGATGAGGTTTTCTTCTGATGAAAGTTGTTTGGTGTTCTGTATTCCTGAAGTAGTTCCATGTTCATTTCTTTTCTTGGATTTGGGAAATTTTCTTTCATAATTTCACTGAACATGGCCTGTAAGCCTTTTGTTTTATCCTAAATTTTCTCCTGCATTCCCATAATTCTGAGGTTGTTTCTTTTTGAGTTATCCATCAGCTGTTGCAATCATTCTCTTTCTCCTTTATTGCTTTGCTTTCTTTATGGCCCGTACATTCTGGCTCATCCATTTTATCTTCTAGGTCTGATATTCTATTCTCAAAACGTTCAAACTGGTTACTTTTTTTTTTCCTCTGTGTTTTTCACATCCTGAATGTCTGCTTTCAATATTTTTATATCTCTGATGTATTCTTCTCTAATTTCTTGTATTGCCTTCATTAGCTTCTGGTTTATGTTTTCTTTGTTTTCCTCTAATTTCTTGTGAATGTTTGCTGAAAACACAGCTATGTCTTGGTATAGCTCTTGCATTTCCTGTTTCAATTATAAGTATTTCTGGGCCCAGAAATTATGAACGTTTTTGCCTTTTTCATTTTTAGATTTTGCTATATCAAGATCCCTGGTATTATTTTCTGGGGTGTTGGGCCTTTCTGTAGGAGATTCATTACCACGTTTCTTCATGGTTCTGTTACAGTGAGTTGTTACAGTGAGTTGAGGCTCCATTGCTGTTGAAGAGCTCTGTTTCTTTTCCTGAGGTTCTTAATCTAGACTCTTTCTATTTTAAGTGTTACCTGACTATCTCTGGGCACAGGAGGGTTGGGGCATGGGAAGACCCAGTCCTGCCTAGTTCTCAGGTTCAGGTGTGGCTCTGGCAGCAGCTATGTGGCTGCACTCTTGCTGGCCTAGCCCGATTTCATCCTGTGTCACCATCTCCCCCTGAAGAACAGCAAAAGTTGTTCTCTTCAGCAAGTTACATGTTAGATGTCTCAGTAAGAAACCACATTTATTTCTCTTTTTATAGTGTATAATATTTTCCTCCATAAAAGACATTCTTATGGTATATTTGGAAGGGATATCCTTCAAAAGGCTAATATTTTGCCAAAAATAGATATCTCTCTCAATGTGTACCTATATTAACAGTGGACTCCTCGAGCCAATAACTGCTCAAACAGCCTCCACACCTCCCCTCCCATCACAAGTTCTGCCTCTGGCCAGGTGTCCAGGAAAATTAAAAGTCCCTTTGTTAGTCAAGTCTGACAGCACTATCCCATAGTGGCGTCTGCTTCTTCAGGGAGGGTCATAATTATGTAAGACTCAATCATTATATAACAAATTGCTTTGAAGTGATTATTTAAATCGTGCTTTGGCAGGAGGAGGGTATCCAAATATAATGAGCTGCATTGATGGTATAAGTGTGTTCTCTGAGCTAATACAATAGCTGTCTCTGTTGCTGTTCAAAATGTGGGCCAGCTGGAAGACTTCAAAACCTTACATTGTTTGCATTGAATTCAGAATCTGTTGGCTCTCTTTGTAGAGCCTGTTCCCAGTGATAAGCGTTTCCAGCATAGAGCCTTAGCCTCAGCATGGCTCTGACTGGGATTCTAGCCAGGCCAGCCTATGGTTGGTGCTCAGAGTACATACTGCAGGGATCTGAGACCTGAAGACTCATCAGGTCGCCTCAGAAAGAGAAGCTGGAAGGTGACTTATACTTGTATTTCTTCTCCTTTTTTCCCTCCATCTGCTTAGAGCAGGGGGCATGTGTTTGGTGTGTAGTGTGTTATGCTAATCACTCTCGGAAGGTCTGATCCTTATGGGCATTGGAATTCCATGGATCTTTACTTTGGATAGCCCCAGAACAAAATGTCATGGATTCATGCAGAGAAAAAGTAGGAGGAACCCAAGTTATTGGCCCATAAACTAGATACTATCTTGCAGTTTGTCTAGACTAACCAGGAGAGGAACTTTGAGATGAACCCCTACTATCCAAGGTCATTAGATTTTCCAAGAAAGGCCTCAAGGAAATCTTGACAATAAAGATTGCATTTCTTGCCATAGTAGACCCTCCATGCTTATTCAACCCACAGCCATGGACCACATGTGGCCAGGACAGTTTTGAATATGACCCAAATACATGTGTAAACTTTCTTAACAAAACACTACAAGAAATTTTTTGTACATGATTTCTTTTGATAACTCATTTACATTAACTATATTAAATATTTTATATCTGGCCCAAGACAATTCCTCTTCTCAGTGTGGCCTAGGCAGGCCAAAAGGTTGAATACTCCTGTTCCAACACAAGCATTAGCAAACTTTTTCTGTTATGGGCCAGCTGGTAAATATTTTAGGCTGTGTTTTTCTACCCTGTGTTCTTCTTTGTTGTGGTGGTTTTAGCAGCCTGATAAAAACATAAAAACCATTTGTAAATTGTAGGCAGTAAAAATACAGGCTTTAGGCAAGGTTTGACCCTGTGGCCATGATTGCCCTCCCTTGTACAACACATTCCAATAGGCATTGGATTGTTTGTTATCTATACTGATGTTTCTGGGATCTGAGGGCGGAAATCCAGCAGTGATCTAAGTAGTTCCTTTGAAGAAAGTGGACAAAATCTGAAGAGCTATGTGACTCCTTAAGCCTTCTGCTGATCCTGTGGCCCACGGTCATTTTGGTCTCTCAGTGTCTACAGTTCCTGTAAAAAGTTCTGCATTTACTGCCTTCACATTTACAAGGACTTTCCATATATGTCAGGGATATTTTCCTGTTCTTCCCCAAGACCTCACCCTTTAACCCTGATGGTTCCCTGAGGTCAGGAGCAGCACACTTTTAACCAGGTTCCCCAGGATAGTGCCTATGACCAGTGTTTTACTTATGTTTTTGTTGCTGGGACACAGTACCTGATACCCACAACTTAAGAGAAGAAAGGTTTATTTGAGGTCACAGTTTCATAATATTTCAGCCAATTCACAGGTCTCCTACAATGGTGGAAGCACATGGTGGAGGCCTAGCTGGAGAAATGCTGTTTGTGGCATGATAGAATAGGAAACTGAAAGGCTGATAAGGGCAGAGCTAGCCTGTATCCTTTCAGGTCATGTCCCAATGACCCATCCCTTCTAGGTCAAGCCCCACTAATCCGCCCTTTTTGACCAGGGTACACCCTGGAAAAGCACAGGAAATCAATGGATTAACCCATGATTGAATCATCTTTTAAGGCTTTCAGGGGCCATTCTGGATCTAATTCAAAGGAGGCAGCAAAGGTTATGTTGACTGAGTGGACGCCTTATGTATCCCACTGGTTCCTATGTGTTTTCTGTTTTCTGCAGGCCAACCAGGAAGTAGAGAAGTTTAAGCTTCTTTGTGCTTTGTGGAGTCCTTGGCAATGTGCTGTATGGCTGCTTAGGCCAGTTTCTTGGTTCAGTGTATATCTCTGGCCAAATCCTGTAGCAGCTTTTAGAGACTAACTATAATATGTCAAATTTGTCAGAAGAGTTTTGGGTGCAAGCAATGAAAATCATTGATTTACCTGCCTTGAATGTAAAGAAATTATGATTATCTCTCATAACCAGGAGTTCAGAAAGAGAAAGTACTACAGAGTTGGCCAATTTAGTGGCTCCAGCTTGTCATTAAGGACCAAATCTCTCTTCTTTTTGCTTCTAGACTCAATGTGATAACTTTATTTTTATGTTACTCTTCCTCATGAGAACAAGATGGCTGCCATGCTTCAGGTGTCACTTCATGACACCATCTGAAGAGAAAAAGGGGAATGATTTCTGTCTTAGTTACTTTTTCATTGCTGTGACTCAATACCTGACACCCACAAACTCAGGAAAGGAAAGGTTTATTTTAGCTCACAGTCTCGAAGGTCACAGTCCATTCAGGGGTGGCCGGCAACAATCGAAGTATATGGCAGAGAGAGAGGTGGAGGCAGCTTCCCCGGACAAACAGGAAGACAAGCTGAAGCTAGTTGAGACTAGTCCCCAGTCCTCCAGGAAGGCAGGTGCAGCTTATGTATCCTTTCAGGTCTCTGCCCAGTAACCAGTCCCTTCTGCATCCAGGTGTGGCCACTACACACCATTAATCCTAACTTAACTGCAGTCCACCCCTCCACACCAGACCCCAATCCACCAACATCACATGGTTCCATTTAAATTGGGGGACACTCCAGATCCTAACCACAACGTTTTCCCTTATGTATATCTTTGGTCCACAAGGAAAAAAAAAAATAACTTCCAGCAGTCTCTTAGTGTGTTTGTCTCATCTTTCATTAATTGTAACCATGCCCTGTGCTCATGACTAAATTAATTCCTGACATGGTGCATGAACTACTATGATAAGTTAGACCAATCATGTCTAATCCTCTAGGACTTGAGCCAAGCTTCCCCAAAGCACAAGAACCCATTGAGGAATGTAGCCACCTGTAAAACTTTGGAGCTTTGTTAGGAAAAAAAGAGGAGGAGCCACCTGTCAAAATATTGAGTATAGGAAACATTCTCCAGAATCTTCCTTCTTTGAGATGCTAAAGAATTCGTCTCTTAGATTTCTGAAAGAGAACGTTTAGACAAGGTTGCTTCAAAAACACTTGTGCAGATATCCAGAGCTACCTCTTCCTGCTCTATCTGGCTTTTAGCTAAGAGCTACAGATCTATCTAACCCCACTTTAACCTTGGGATTTTGGCCTTGAAAATAATAATGACTAACGCTGCTTAGTGAGCATCTACTACATGTCAGGCATATGGTATCTAATTCTATAGGTACATCAAGAAGCTGCATCATCATCCACATTTTAATGTGATGATGGGACCATATTTTGAGTCACTCACAGGCTTGAGTTACCCATGCTTCTTTAGGAGGCCCCTCATCTATGCTACTGTAGGTAACCCCCTCACCTGTACTCCTATAACTCCCACCAATTCTTTGGTTCACCAAATTTGGCTTTGGTGCAATTGTTAATTTGGCCCATTTGGTCTGACCTATCTGGCTGTTCATATCTCCCCAGGAAAAGTTACTCCCGCACACTTGGGCCTGGGAAACTGGAGAAATTTAATAGCTTGCCCTTGGCTGTATGTGGTTGAGCCAGAAGTCATGAAGAGTGTGTATGTTTTTTCAGTATTGGGTATCGAACCCTGGGCCTTTTCACTGAGCTATAGACCCAGCAGTTTTTATTTTTTATTTTGTGACAGGGTTTCTCTAAGTCAGTAAGTTGCCCAGGCTGTGTTCTAATTGTGATCCTCTTGCTTCAGTCACCCAGAGTGATATGCTCACAGACATGTGCCACCAGGCCTGGCTTCATCAAGCACTTTTTGAACATCTACTTTTATCTAGGTACTGTATTACAAAGAAAGGTCAAATCTGGCTCCTCACTCAGGGAGAACACAGTCTGTCCCTTTTGGAAGATTACCCCAAAGACTTGAAGGTATGTTTCCTGTTAAGGTCAGGAAACAGCTTTGGGTAGGCGAGGAAAGTAGTCAGTGCCCTACACCTTGTGCCACGAAGCTCAGGAAACCTAATGCTTTGCTGAGTTGCTCAGTAAAGAAATTAGGAACTTGGGCTTTTGTGCTACACTGCCTATTTCAAATCCCAGCTCTCCTACTTTCTGGCTGAATGACCATTGGCAAGATATTCAGCCACTCTGTGCCCACCTTGTGGGCTCCCATGAGGTTACATGAGAAGGAACTCATAGAAGCCCAGAGGAGGAACTCCATGGAAGTTAGCCGTGATTGTCACCAATTCATATTGCTCTTCATGCACTTTTTTCCCCTTTTAACCAAGTAGAAATGATCAGAGGCTCAGTTCTGAGTTCCCTCAGTCTCTTAGCATTTCACACCTTCACACAAGTGTGAGCATCAGACTTGTAGGTTGCAGCCTGCAGGTTGCTCCGGATGACACCTGGCAGCTGAGGGGCTTGAAACTGAGTGGCAAGCTTGTCACGCAGCCTTAAGCAAAGTTGTGATTTCATCCTATGTGCTATGCGCATAGGCAGGTGACGGAGAGAAGGGGCTCCTTTCTGTCTCTCCCGGTGGCATTAGCCCACCCTTGGGCTTACATGTGCTATTTAAACTCAACTTCCTGTGCTGAGTCCCCAGAAAGCCTCCTGCTCCTTTCTAAGGCAAGTCGTGACAGAAGGGGCTAGAGTGTGAGCAGGGGAATCCTCACCTCTGGCTCAGGGTATAGTTTGGGCTGGGGCACTGGGAAGTCCCCTAGCCTCGGTTTCCTCTCCTGTGAATTGGGCGGGTCTTATCAGCCCATAGCCTCACCGAAAAAATCCCCTTGTGTATGTGCTGGGGTGTGAAGTGGAGGTAGGTGTCTGAGAAATAGGGCATCAGGGACCCGTGGCGGAGGCAGCTTGCACCAAGCAGCCCACCATGCTGGCCCAGGTCCTGTGTGGAGTGTCCAGACCCTGACTGCTCAGCAGCCTTGGATGGAGTTCATGTACCTGGAGAATTCTATAGGATGCTGCTGCCCCAGGGGCCTGGAGGGCCTCATCAATCTTTGTGTAAATAATGAAGACCCAGAAAGCTCTGCTGGGTTCTGTTGGTGCAAGGTGCTATTAAGAAGAAGATAGAAGATTTGAGCTTTGAATCTGGAAAACAAGGCCCACTAGGGCATTCTTCTTTGTCATGCTGTCATGGAGGAAGGCAAAGGCCCAGGGAAGGGGAGGAAGCTGTAAGAATAGATACGGGGAAGAGCAGTTTTGAGATAGTAAACAAGAGAGCAAGAAAGAGAGAGAGGAAAAAAGAGAAAGGCAAGAACTTCTAGGCTTGCCTGTGCTTTTTGCCTGTGAAGGATGAATGGCATCACACCCTAGCCTGGCTTTGTCCCCAGTGTCACAGAGGAATGGGCAATGTTGTCATTTTTGCAGTGGGAGTCTGTGGTTTCAGCAGAAAGTGTTGGATCATGCTCTTGGGGTGGTGGCCTGGCAGTGACCCTGCCCTGGGGCATCCTTGCAGCCTTCATTCCTTCCCTTTCAGCATCATTTTCCTGGTAGTTTGCAGAAGGATGGTCTTCTCAGAGGAGACCCCAGCGACAGAGCAGCTCCCTACAGTCCCTCAACACGGTACTGAGTTTTTCCTGTCTTTTATGGCTTGGCCATTTTTCAAAAGCCATTTTGATGTTTTCACAAAGGTAATTCCTTTCACACCCGGGCCCCAGTTCAGTGGCCCCAGATCTGCCCCTGTGGGCTGTGGGTCTGCATGGGGCCTGCGGTCTTTTCTTTTTGCCTTGTTGGAAGGGCAGTGCTCTTGGTAATGGGGCTGCCTAGGATCCATGTGTGGCCCTAGTAGAAAGCAGAATGGCAAGCGTGAAGTATGCTTTGACGTGTGTCCAGTGAGTTAATGAATTTTTTTCTGCCGTTCTGTCATATATCCTCGGGTTTGCTGAAGGGACTCGGACAATCCATCTTGACAGAAGGAAGGTGGGGGGAATACAAAGAAAGAGATATTCTACCTTCTCATGGTCTCCCACCTGTCAATAATTATGTTTTATATTTGTATATATATTATAAATATTATCTATATCATAAGTAATGTACATAGCATATAATATAGTATGTATAATATTCATATCACTCATATATAATAGAACACATGCAGGCTCACACACACACCCACACACACATACATGCACAGATTGTTTTTGTCAAAAGGGTTTTGTTTGAAAAAAACCTTTGAAAACCAAGGCCTTGAGCTTTCCACCCAAGGTCTCCTCTCTCCTAGGGGCATTTTCTTTTGAAGTCATTATTAATTACCACTCGGACAACAGAATGCTTTGTTCTAGCTGAAGGTATTTTAGGCTCTTACCCAGCTGAGGGCGGGAAGCATTACTTTTTGGATAATGACATTTTTTCTGATATACCTGCTCCTCATCCCCACCCCACACTTTGGCAACCCTAGCCTGGTATTAAGGAATAAGGAAGGAATTATGTTGCCTGAGGTCACAAAGCTGTTAATGTAATTTATTTCAGAGAGTTTTTGTTGTAACTGTTCACCATTAGGCCAGCTGAGGACTCCAGCTCGGAGGGTTGGAGTCCCTGCCTGCCTTTCATACTGGCCTGCTGGTGGCAGCATACTTTTGTCAGCTCTTGACCTTGATTTTCCTTCCTCTGGGCAACTGGGCAGCACCTCTGTGCCTTTGCTTCCTCCTCCCATGAGGGCTGTGCCTGACCTGACCTGCCTTGGGTAGGACTCCACACTTTGCTTTTTATTCATCAAGATCCCACCGGCCTCTGTCCCATGACAGAGCATTGAACTGGGAGATCCCAGATTGGTCTTGAGTCTTGAATTACTCCCCAGCCTTGGGATTTGGGTTAGCCACTCATCCTGTGGAGTCTCAGTTTCCTAGGAGGTAACAGCAGTAACCACCACATGGTGAAAGCTCCTTTGGATCCTTTCTCGTTTCCTGCAGCTGGAGTCTCAGGGAGCTTTTCATGTCCCCATTCCCAGACCATGCTCCTGGACCAATTCAATCAGAATTCTGAGGAGAAGGCCCAGGCATCAGTTTATATTTAAGCTACCCAGGTGATTATAATGTAGATCCAAGGCTGAGAATCACTGTTTGAAGTCAAAGTACTAAGGCCATCCAAAGTACAGATGGATTCAGAGCTTTATCTGTTTCCTAATAGCTAATATAGTAGTCTTAAGCCTAACTTGATTCAGAATCTCTTTAAACATCGACTAGAAGGTGTGTACCCATTTCTTGGGAAATGGCTTTACAAAAATTTGCACATCATTCAGCAAATAATGTCCCCTTTGTGGTGAGGCCGTTGTTAGCTTCCCCATCCCAAATCACTAACAGTTACAGGCCTCCACACCACAAGTTCCCTTCTCCCTTCCCTACTGTATGGATTTTGTTGTCAGTGTTGTTGTTGTTGTTTTCCTGAGGCCTTTATCACGCTCTGCACAAACATTCTTAGGTCTCTAAACCGGGCCAGTTTCTCCAAGTGTGATTGCAAGACCAACTCTACTTAAACAGGCTATCTGAGTTAGAACTAAGGAAGCTGCATTCTTGGAAACTCCCTGGTTTTTTATTCAACACTGAAGTTTGAAAGCGCAGATGTGTGTCCTTGGATTCTTGAGGCAGAGCATGCCAGCTCAAATCTGCTGTGGTCTTCCTTAGACCATATGTTGATATTTGCTTTTGCAGATCCTGAAATCCCACTCTGATGACGGGAATCCATCTCTCTCTACATGTGTTCATGAGGGGACCTATAAACTCCTGGTATTTCCCAAGATCCCTTAGAGGTGTGTGGAAATGTAGCTGTCTCAATAGTACAAGTTGAGAGACTTGAACTGAGGTTTTCTAATGAATCAGTTATTCCCTCTTCCCCAGCTACGGTTCTTGAAGTGTCATCCTCAACCAGTCATTCTTAAATGCTGGCATTCATCTCTAGTATGATGGGTGCACAGTGGGCAGGTTCCATCTCCAATCACTGCTCAATATTTTCCATTGGCTTTCTATGACCTAAAGGGGGAAGCACATTCCTACAGTTTGAGTTACTGAAAGAATTTTCAAGATCTGGCTGTTGTTCACCTTTTAAACTTCCACTTCCAGCCCCTCACTTGTACTCCAGCAGGACTAAGATGCACACAGTTTCTTAAGTGTCACCTGCCACTTCCTTTTTTGGGGTCTCCCTGTGTTGTTCGGTCATCTCTTTATGTGAGTAGCTCCTCCTCTCAAGCTCTCAGATGACTTTCCATCCTACTCTGGATATAAGCCAAGTCCTCACGTGACCAGACCCAATGAGTCTGTCTGCCACCCTTCTTAAGAAGTCTCTCTAGCTTTGTCTTTTACTTCTCCCAAACAACTTCTGTCTTTGTTTCCTAGGAAAGGTCACGGGGATTACGCCACACATATGTATAGCCTCACATTTCTGAGGGTTAAAAGTATGATACCAAGGAGCTGACAGAATCACTCTACTTCTCAAATCTAAAGGAAAGGGATCTTCCCTTGCCTCATGCTAGCCTCTGGTGTCAGGCTAACCTTTGGCACTCTTTGGCTTGCTGCTACATCACTGCAATCATTCTCTCTTTTGTCACGTTTCCTTCTCCTGTGTTTTTCACATGAGCATCTTCTTATATGGCTATAAGTCACATTAGATTTCGTGCTACCCTATTCTGGTATGACCTCAACTTAGCAAATTGCATTTGTGATGACCCTATTTCCAAATAAGGGTTTGAATGATAGGGAATTAGAACTTCAAAACTATTTTTTTAAGGCAGGTAACCCATAAATCCATCCTCTTAATTCTGTTTCAGTCACACTGACCTAGAGTTGGTATATTTAGCAAATAAAAATAATATACCCAGTTAAAATTGAAAGTTAGTGATTGCTTTTTTAGTTTGACTATGTTCCAATTGTTACATGAAACACTTTTTAATATAAGCATATTCAACTCAATATTTTGAGCATACTTACACTATAAAATATTAGCTGTTTACCTAATTTCAGATTTCACTGGGCATTTAGTTCTGTATCTGGCAGCTTTTACCCTTTGTTGCTTGAGCACATCAAGCATGTTCTGCCTCCTGGCCTTTACACTTGCTATTTCCTTTGCCTGGAATGTTCTTTTCCTAGAAGTCCGGGATACTTATTGCAATAGTCAGCTTTCTAGTCACTGAGACAAAACATGCAACACTCACAACCTAAAGGAGGAAAAGCTTATTTTGGCTCACAGATGGATCAGTTCATGGTTGGTTGGCTCCAAGGCATTAGCAGCATGACAAAAGGGCACGGTAGAGGAAAGTTTGTACCTGTGACCATCAGGAAACAGAGAGAGAAGAAAAGGGAAAAGAATATATTATTCCATGTCTTTCTGAAAGAGTTAAAGTCATCAAGTAACAATGATGCATGCATACTTGTGTTTATAGCAGAACAACTCATAAACAGCTACATCTTGGAGGCAGCCCATGTGTCCGTTGACAGACAAATAGATAAGGAAATTGTGGCATATATACACAATGGGATAATGCTTTACTGCAAAAAGAGATAGAGTTGAGTTATTTGTAGGAAAATGGATGCTCCTTGAAGCCGTTATAGTGAAATGAATTAGACACAGAAGGTTAAATATCACGTGGTTTCACTAATAAGAGAAATCCAATGTGTAAAGAAATTAAAGCAGCATAATAAAGGAGTGATGATCGGAAATAGAAAGATAGATTTTATGGAGAGGGAAAAGGGATATGGGGAAAAGGGAGAATCAAAAAGTGGGAAGGAGAAAGGGAAGTAAAAATGATTAAGATGAACAATGTGCATGTACCAGTTCCTCGCGTGGAATATAATTATTATGCATCACAAAACATACTAATAAGAATAGCAGCACAACTAACAATAACAAAAATACGGCAGTCACCAAAATACCCATCAACAGACCAGTGGATACACAAACTGAGGTATTTATATACAATGGAATACTATGCATCTATAAAGTCCAATAGTGTGGAGGCTTTTACAGACAAATGGAAGAAACTTTTGAACATCACGCTTACTGAAGTGAGTCAGAAGCAGAAGGTGAAACATCAAATGGTCTATCTGATATGAGAGACCCAGATCACAGCTATTATTGAACTTAAAGTGAAAAACAAAGTGAACCAGGGGAGTTGGGTAGGGGAGGAGGGAGGGACAGAGGAGAGTGAGAAAGCCCTTGTCACCTTGACAAGATACATATGTGCATTAAAGGCTCAACTCCATTGTAAACCTTAAATTTTGCACGTATACATATCAATAAAATGGGAAAAAAGAAAAAATTTTGGGGAAAAAAGAGCATGCACTTGTCAGTTACACTTCCAGTGACCCACTTCCAACCAGGCCCCCCACCCAACAAGACATTCAGCTACTGAATTCATCAGTGAATTAATCTGCTGATGAGTCTAGTACTCCCATGGTTCATCACCTTCCAAATCCCCATCTCTGATTACATTAGGCTCCCTGGAGAGGCAGCACTTTAGAGCTAAACTATGAACCTCATTCTTTGCCTTCAGCAAGGCCTTTCAGGGAAACCCCCACCCCCACTCCAAGCCCATACCGTCTTCCTTTCTTACTTTAATTAATTTCCCCTTAAAGTCTTATGGGGTTGTGTAGTTACATAAGTATGCTCATTTCCCCTTGTCTCTTATTACTATTACACTCTACACATTTTAACTACTAATTGTATTTATTGTCTGTCACCCAGAGATTTATTTTCTGATGTTTCTGTTTACTGTTGTCTTTTCAGGGTCTAGAGTAATGCCTGGCACACAGTGTTCAGTAAATATTTATTGAATGCATGGAGGAATACATACATGCTTTCACTTGAGCACTAAGCACAGCATATGTGGGTGTTGCTTCCTTAGGATCCACTTGCGTTTCTGGTCGAAGTGCTCCTCCCTCATTCTCTGTGTAGTTTGGGAAGTTCCTGCCCCCAGATCTAGATTCAGGCATGGAGACATGACCCAGGTGAATCAGTTAACTCCTCTCCCTTGGCCATGATGTTTCAAGGACAGGCAAAGACCCAAGCCAGTCTACCTGGAGTCAGTCCCAGGATTTCTCTTGAACTGTTGAGACAGAGCCCTTCTTTTCGCTGTTTCTGAGAAGAGTTGGTGAAGTCTGGAGCCGCTGATAGCCATCTTACCCCATAAAAAAAGTTGGAGTAAGCTTCTGGCCCAAACCTGTGTGTGATCTTTCAGGCCTGACTGTGGGTGGTTACAGCTGCTTCCCTGGCTGGCTCCATGGAGAATGGGGCCTTTTCCCATCAGATGTGACACACAGGCAGCAGATCCAGGTCTGAAGAGGGGGTTGCTAGCAAGGGTTCAGGCCCTTTCTCTAACCACACTCTTACCCCTATCTGCTTTGCTGATCCATATGCCCAGCTGAAGGTTTCTTTGTTGGGGTGCCTGTTATAGTTTGTGTCTTGAGCGTCCCCCCAAAGCCTCATGTATTTGGAACTGTGTGTTATTGGGGGACAGAGCTTGGCTGGAAGGGGTGGATGCGTGCGGTTTGAACTGGAGGGATTGTGTCAACTTGTTGCCACTGGGAAAGGCCCTAGAATAGCTTTCAGGTGTGTGTTGTTTACTTGAGGGCCAGAAAGTAGGGGACAGCACCCACCTTGGGTGTGGGGCCCTGGATTGAAATAAAGCAAGGAAGGAAAAAACCCCACTGTGACAGCTTTTTCCTGTCAAGGCTCTGGTCTTGCCTAAGTATGTAGACTCACTCGGCTTCTGTCTGCAGTGGGGTGAGCAGTTCTCCTGCCACTGTCTCTGCTGTGTGCCTCTACTGTTGCCTCATGAATGGCTGTGTGTGTGAGAGATCTTCTGAAATGTGAGCTGAATAAGTCTTTCCTCCCTTAAATTGTGGATGTTGGGTATTTTGTCAGAGCAACAAGTCAGTGTCCTTGGCCGAGGCCCTGCTGGCACTGATTCACCCGAAGAGGGACCTTAAAAGTACTTGGCCCTGCCCTGACTCAGTAGCCAGTGTTTTTCACTCCTAGACTCTGCCTTAGAGGTATACAAAGCCCTCCTGTTTGGAAAGACGATTCCCCTGTCTGATCCGACCTATCTGACTCTTTTGAGATTCTGTCTTGTGGGCTGCACCAGGAAGCTGGGGAAGCTGGCAGTGTCTTTCTTCTGTTTTGCTGCTTGTTCAGACCATCACAGTGATAAGTAAAAGCTTGACTGTTCTTTTCTTTTGGCATGTTGTCTTGATCAACTACTCTGACACCTGGCAGCACAGCTCATCTTTTGACTAGTTTGCCTGTGGAGCCAGCACAGAGGAATCAGAGCCAAGACTCCCCTAAATCTTGCTGGGCAGAAAGCCAGCGTAACACTCAGGCCTTTTAATTGTGTAGCTGAAACCAATTAGACATCTTTTTTTTTCTCCTTACATGAGGTCTTGAGTCATATCACACCCTCATGGAACCCCCACAAGCCTCAGGAAACTTGCTTCTGTGTCCTGACTCCCTTGCCTTTGCCCTCATCATGGCCTGGACCACCTAGTTGTATCCCTCTTCAATGTGCTCTCTTCCCAGAAGAATATCTACTTCTGGGAACCAGGATGTGGAATCAATCTCTCTCTCTGCCTTTTTCCTTTTTAATCTTCAAAACTCATAATGCCTATTTGGTTCATTCTGGTTGCTGAAGGCTTACAAACAACACAAATTCCTCACCATTCTGAAGGCTGAGTCCAGGGTCATGGTGCCAGCATATTTGGTGACTATGGAGGCCCTGCTTCTTTGTTGACAGCCATTTTCTTACTCTAGCCTCACATAGTAGAAGGAAAGGGTGAGGGAACTCCCTGGAACCTTGTTTTTAGAGGGCGCTAATCCCATCCATGAGAGCTCCGCCACTGTGACCTGATAACCCCTTGAAGGTCTCATGTCCAAATATTATCACCTTCTGGGAGAGGATTTCAGCATGAGCGGGGTGAGGGGAATTGAATGAATGCTCAGATCATAAACATGTCCTTGTACAAAATCAGACAAAGAAGTGCAATAGGCTGTTTAAAATGTAAAGCACTCAGTTAGGTAATAGGTACAGAGGGTGATAATTCTTCTTGATGTTAAAAAAATCTACATTACAATTTTTATCTATTTAGGAAAGTGAATCTGTATTAGAGGATACAATATTAGTTATTATCTGCAAAGTAAATTGCCTCTAAAACTCATCGAACTAGAACAGTAAACATTTATCTCAGTTTCTCAGTACCTGGAATCTAGGTGCAGCTGAGATGGGTCCTCTGGTTCTGCATCTGTCATGAGGCTGTGATGAAGCTGTCACCAGAGCTGCAGTCATCTCAAGGCTCAGGTGGGGAGGGTCACAACTGCACTGCGCTCACTCATGATGCCTTTTCTTTTTCATGGAACATAATGTGTGTTTGCAGCTGAGCATTTCTTAGCCTGCTTCATGCTGGTAGAATTCTTGGGCCCAATGGCCTGTCATCATTTTGTGTTATATCTGTCCCTTTCAATCCACATTGGCAAATCTTAAGCAACTTTAAGAAACTTGCAGGCCTCCTGAAATGTCACTGGGGCTTGCTCCATAAGGAAAAGCTGTACCCAAAATTGTCTTTGAAACACTTCCTTTAAGCCTTGGGTGATTACTGATATTTCTGACGTCCAACACCCCTAACTTCCTAGAAGCACTGTTTATTTGATAAAAGGATTTGTGAGGCACAATCTTAATTTCTTTAAATGGCCTTTTTATGCGACTGTATAGACTCCAAGACACCATCATTGATCTTTCCGAAGTCTTAACAAAAAAGTTGCATTCATGTCTTCAGCTTCATCTTCATTGGGTTTTCCGGGCAATGCCTTGGATCGCCATTTCTTAATTTTAGTGTTGTTTACTGTCTGGAGAGGCTGAACATGTTCAATATCTGATCAGCCTTTTCTTCTTTCCTTCATTCTTTTCTCTATTTCTTTTCCCTTAAATTTGACTTTAAGTAGCAAAAAGCAACAGGTTGCAACTTCAACACTTTGGAAATACTTCTTGACTAGATTGCCCAGCTCATTAGACCTTTTTTTTTTTTTTAATTCTACTTTCCACATAACTGTAGGTGAGTGTTGCTACACTTTTTGTTCATATACCATAAGGTCCTCTTCAGTTTCTAAACACATGCTTCCCACTGTGAGTCAGACGTGCAGAGTCCCCAAAGTCAGGATTTTTCCTAAGAGCCTGTTCAAGACATCCTTTCTCCAGCATGCTCCTCAGATTCCTTTCTGCTCCTCCCACCACTCATTCCAAAGGCACTCCCACCTGGTTGGGTATTTCCTAAAGCAGCACTCCATTTCCAGGTACATAACTTTGTTTTTATCTCTTTGCACATCTTACTTTCAGGGGCAAACTATTCTCATATGTTTAGAGAATGTCACTTTGTTTGAGAAGTCATTTTACAAATTTGTACTCTTGTTTTATGAGCAGATAGATTTGTTTTCCTGAATGACACTTTTTTTGTATCTCTTATTTACATTCTCACCCATTTCAACGATCACTGTGGTTTCAAGATCCATCCATGTAATGTGGATGCCTAGTATGTAGTTTCCAACTGCGGGTTGCACCTTCTCCTCCTGTATTATCTGTCCAGCCCTGGAAGAGTGAGTATCCTGGTTACCTCAGACTCCATGCCATTGTCACAATTGTGCAGCACAAATGTCCTTTCCCATGGCCCACTGTGAATCTGTGAGAGAATTTCTTTGAGATGTGTGGACACCCAGAACTGGACTCAATGACACATATGTTGTATATATACCTATTATATTTTGGCTAGGAATTGCCAAGTAAGGCTATACTGGTCTTTCTTTTCACCAGCTGTGAGTAAAGGATTCTGTAGGCTATATCTGGGCCAACTCTTGGTATTATTATTTAATTTAAAATATTTTTTAGTTTTTTGGTATGGAGTGATATCTTGTGAATATTTTTTGTTTGTTTCTTTCTTTTTTGCAGTGCTAGGCATCAAATATAAACCCTTGTACAAGGTGGACAAGTGTTCTGTCACTTGAGCTATTTCCCAGCTCTCACAGATATTTTGATTTGCATTCTTCATGCGAGTTGATTTCCTTCTTTCACAGGCTGCATGTTTTTATCCTTGGTGTAGGAGCCTTTAGGACCAAAGGCCAGGTGCAATTTCTTCTGCTTTCTCCATTGTTCTCAGAACACAGCTAGATGTTGATTGATGGGAAGGTCAATGTGGCTGTGTTGTTTGAGCTTCCGGATTTTGAGGCCTACTTTTCCTCTGCACACCCTGAGGTGCTTGCCTTCATTCACTCAGGACACATTTATCAAATGACTACTGTGTGCTAAGTCTTCCTGTGAGACTCTTCCCTTCTGGCAAAACTCAAATGACCTATCAGTCACTTTATCAATTGAACAGAAGAATGAAACTGGCCTAACTCATCATTTGGCATCAGAGACTCTAGTCACATTAAAATACCCTTTTATAGACCCTAACATCCTATGATCCTCTGATTCTGCCTTATTGACTAATCGATTTTTTTTTTTTTGCTATTTTTAACAAAAATATCACATGCCTAAAGCAAGGCAAGAAACCCAAGGAATCTTGACCATATCTTTGTATATTGATAGGAGGTGCAAAACAACCTCTTGCTTTATTTTTCTGATTTTGCAGAGCAAATCCATATCACAGTGACTCATGATTGCTGGTGAAGGTCATAGATTTTTTAAAAAATAAATTCTTCTCACTGCATCCTACAGAGTGTACAGTCTCTCTGCAACAGCATCGATCTGCATTGCCCCAGAGAGGAAGCATTCCCAGCCCAGGCCTAGCTATTTCCACACCCATCTGTCCCAGTGCAGGTTTATGTGGCCAACTCTGAAAGTTGATGACAACATATCTACCTTACATTGTGTTTATTTGTTCATCTGCTCTCCTTCTAGATTTGAAACATGCTGAGGACCCAGATTGTGTCTTACTCATTCATTTTATTGGGCTTAGTAGTACACTTGTGGTGTATTATTTGTTTGATAAACATTGATTTAGTGAATGAACGTATGAAAAATATTTTTGAACACTTACTTGCTACCTACTGTGTTAAGTGTTGAGAATATGTACAAGAATAAGACACAATTTCATTGAAAAATAGCAAGGGAAATGTAAAGAAGATGGGTCCATGCCCCATGGGAAGATGAGCCTCATGTAAGAGAGAGAGGCTGGTAGCATTTACCGTTTTCATCCATGGAAGAGTTCTGTCCTTGAATTCCAGATTTGACCTGCATTTTAGTTCCAAAAAATGGGCTTACTCTGTGTGTTTGTGTGAGGAGATGGTGTAGAGGTGTGTGGTGTCTATCTGACTTTGCCTGCCCCACCTTAGCCTGGAGTCGGAACAGAGAGATTGAAGGCTGTTTGCCCACTTCCCCATGGGGCTTGGTCAAGGTGGCTGGGACATCTGTGCAGCCATCTGGGGTGTGCTGCAGACAAACACATGAGCCTTGAAATACTGGACACACCACTCCTTTGGTTTCTATCCAATAACTGAAATAATCCGAGTTAGCCCAGGAATGATCTGTCCCATCTCCAGCCCAAATCCGTACCAGTTTTCAGTACCTTGGCCGAGTCAAAGGAATCCGGGTCAAGTTCCTTCTTGTCTTAAAATGGTGCAGGTCTGAGAGAGCCTTAGGTGGGTGAGTTTGCTATAGGTCTAGTTACATAACTCTTACACAATGTACCAGCCAGATCTCTGTAGGGACCTTGTCTCACTTCCTGACTCAGTGAGAAGAGTTTTCAGTGTCTTCTAAAATGTCCCATAGGCATAGAGCAGTGCCATGAAGTATGCTAGATTGGATATTGCATATTGTATGGAAAAGCAAATACCCATTTCTTTGTTTTCCTTTTAAAATGTAAGTCTTATATAAAGGATTGTCTGTGAAGATGCAATTAATAATTGATATTGGATTTAGTGAGACAAATCTGATATCTCTTGCACATATGCTTGTTTCTTACCTGTGGGCTCTGCATAATGGATCTGAATGTGCGATGATCTTTATTATCATTTTTCATTTTCATTTCACAGAACAGAGTTCTTTTTGTCTTAATATGCTCTTTGATCTTGAAGCAGTTGCTCAATGACTACATATGGGCTTCATTTAAACATATGAATCATGTCTTGTCACTTAAAAAAACAATCATTGGGCTAATTGTTAACTTTCAGCCACTTATAAGGATGTAGTGTTCATGAGCTTCATAATTTTTTGACAGGTTTACATGAGCTTTTCTCTCATAAGCTAAAACTGTAGTAGGCAAAATAATAAGTATTACCATTAACAGTAATTACTGACCAACTTGAGGACAGCCAAAAGAGTAGGGATCAATAAACATTTTCTGCAAAGAATCAAATAATAAATACTTTATGCTTTGTGAATCCTTTGGTCTCTAAAAATTACTCAGTTTTGTCTTTATAGTGCCAACACAGCCAGAGATATTACATAAATAAATGGGTAACTTCTGCTACAGTAAAATTTTATTTACAAAAACAGACAACAGGCCAATTTCAGCCTGTGGACTATAGTTTACTAACTCCTAATCTAGAGTAAGTGTTAGAAGCACATCGTTTAGCTATAAGAATTATCTAGACTTTTCCTATTTGCCTTTGAAATTCTCATTTTGAGTTATCTCAGAGGACCCATGTTTCTTCATTTTTACTTTATTTATTTATTTTAAATTTATCTATAATATCACTTTCCCCTTTTCACCCTCTAACTCCTCCCTTCCCCACTTTCCTGTTCCCTCTCTACAGAGCCCACCTTCTCATTTTCGTCCATATCTCTTACATTTTTTATGATTTGGTTTTCTCATATTGGAAAAACCATATGATATTTAACTTTCTGGGTCTGATTTATTTCACTGAGCATAATGGTCTCAATGTGCATCCATTTATCTACAAAATGACTTAAATTTGTGATTCTTCATGGCAGAGTAATACTTCATATACCACATCTTCTTTATTGAGTCATCTGTAGTGGGGCATACTGGCTTCTTCCAAGATTTGTCAAGTACAGACTTTTTTGTATCTCACTATATCTTTATTGAGATTCTTTAATGTGGCAATAACCACTAGTCTACCTAAGAAAAGAACTATGCCAACGGAATTCATAAGGCTGATAAATGTAAGAAAGAAAAACAGAGATGTTATATTTCAAATTTCTTAGCTGGATACTGAAAAGTAAATGTGTATACATACAAGACATTCAAGTTATCATTACATCATTCAGTATTCTTAGGCTAAACTTATATCACAGACCTAATAAATGAATCACTACATTCAGTGAACTTAAGTCTATACCACAAAAGTATATTACATATAAAGCTATAGATATAATAGCATACTTAGGTATTTCAGAATATTTAAAGAGTTCTTTCTCAAAGAGGAGCAGGAAGAAACAAGTAACATCATTATTACAAATTTAGTTACAGAGCATGAGACTGAAATGTAAAATTTAAGAGTCACAGGTTGAACTAATAGCCAACTGAGTTCTTAGCCAATGGACTAAGGCTACGTGATTTTTTATCTTTACTACTCAGTGACAAGTTCAGGGAAAAGACCCTAAGTTATTTACTAACTCTTGCTGTATTTAAAACTAAAAATATTCCAAATCAAAACCACTACCTTCTGCCACTCCACTCCCAGCTAAATATCTACACACATCATACACATCAAAAAAGTTTCACAGATTAAGATTTTATAGTTTTTATTTTAAGATTTTACATTTCAATTCCCTATATTGAATATAATTATTATGTTTTGCAAACTAATATACTAATGAAAATAATAATTATGTGAGGAGGTTTCACAGATTTTATGAGAAAGCTGATATTGTTTTAGTGGGATACCAATCAAATGACTGATGTCTATTTTTTTTTTTTTTGTTATACTTTCTCTGTAGGTGTTTCCTTTCCTGTATGTTCTTTGTCTCTCTGTCTCTAAGATCCCTTCAAGTATTTCTGCAATGCAGTTAGGGATTCTTGGTCATGAAAATTATTTACTTCCTCTTCAATTTTCAGGGATAATTTTGCTGGATACAACAATCTGGGTTGATACTTGCTGTCTTTTAAAGGTTGAAAGATTTTACTCCAGGCTCTCCTGGTCTTTAAAGTCTGCATTGAGAAATCTGTGGTAATTTGAATGGATTTCCTTTGGTAAAATAATGTCTGTTTTTCTCTTGCTGCTTTTAATATTCTTTCTTTAAGTGGTATTTCTGAGGATATGCTGTGGCGTGTCTCATTGCTGATTGAGGTTATTTGGTGTTCTGTAATCTTCTTGTACCTGAAAATAAATTTATTTTTCTAGATTTGCGAAGTTTACTTGCGTGATTTCAGTGAATAAATTCTTTGTACCTTTGGTGATGTCTTCCCCTCTTTCCCGCATCCATAATTCTGAGATTGGTTTTTTTGAACCATCTATAATGTGTTGTATCCAGCTACTTAGCTCATTTCTAATTTTGGTGTCATGCCTAATGATAATATTTGTTTCCTCAGCCTTGTCATCAAGGTCTGAAATTCTGTCTCCGCAATGTTTGCATCAACCTCCCCTGCCTTCAAATGTATTTTTCATGTGCTGAATTTCAGTTAGATTTCTTTTCAAAATTTCCACTTCCTATCAAAATGTTCCTTTTGTCATATCCTGAATTATCTTATTTACCTCAGCCAGCTTTCTATTTGTGGCTTCTATATGGTCATTAAGCTTTGCTTCCATTAGGACCACTATTTAATTAGTATGATCCTCTTTAAGTTCACTGATCAATGCTTGCATTTCTTTGAGAATATCTTGTTTGAGCTGGTTGTTTGACTTGTTTATTTCCTTTTTGACTTCTTTCTCTGTGAGTTCCACTATTTCAGGGCCCATGACATTAGTTTTTGGGGTCTCACACATCGCTGTGGGTGTCCTTGTCTTTTGACCATGTTTCTGTTGTTGAGGAACTTCACTTTAAAGGCCTAGCCAAGAGGTTTCTTTGAATGGGTGTGAGGGAATTTGTTGTGGGGAGCTGAAATTACCCTGTGTTCTGTGCTGGGAGTAGGCAGTAAGGAAAGACCTAATAGTCCAATGGTCTCGGAGGTGTCTCAATCACACCCAGCCCCTTCAGCAAACCTCTCCTGCCTGTCCTGGCTTCCCTTCCCTAAGGGCAGGGCTCTCCACCTTCAGAGGTGCTCCGACTACAACTTCAGCAGTTCAGGGGGTTACTAGCTTTCCTTCCTCTCTGCATCTTTCTCTTGTGCCAATTTCTTCCTACACAGTGTTTAAGAGTGACCCCAAAAACCCTGGTGTACTTTTCTGAGCCTTCTTTTGCTCCAAACCTTGGGATCTTTTTTAAAAAAATGGATTCTGCCTATGTCACTACCTGTTTTGGCTGTGAGTGCTGCTTCTGGTCCAGGTTCTGAGAGGCCTTTCTAGGGGAATCTCACAGAGCATTTGCAGTTTGCACTGCCTGCAGGCTAGTTTTTAGAGGCTGAGGCTACCAGCTGCTGTCAGTCCCCACTTCTCTGTGTCTGTGCTTACTTTGGTCAGAGGTCTCAGGCTCTAGGCTTTTCTCCATCCTCAGATGCTGGTGGCTCAGGGCATCTCTCAGTTGGCCTCTGCTGCTGTTTTCTGGGCTCTGTTTTCCTCTACTTTCAATGTGTCTTAGGGATTTGTGACCTTCCTGTGGCCTCCTTTCAATTATTGGGGCACTCCTTCCTCTCCTACTTAAGTTGAACAGTCAGTTTTTAAATTATCTCAACTTTTTAAGTGAGTCCATGAGGTGACATTGCAGAGCTCAGCTGCTATCTTCCACCTGTGTCTTTTGAATTTTAGGTTAATAGGTATAATGAGGGCGTAGTGTGAGAGTGCTAACATAGGTGTTCAATGAACAGAATTTCTGAGTGGTATTATGCCCTCTCATTGAAAAGATAAATTTTATTGTGCATATATAAGATACACATCATTATGCTACAGGATACATATAGATAGTAAAATTGTTGTAATTATGAAGCAGATAGGATATCCATCATCTTACCAAGTCACTCATGGTTTGTTTGCTTTTGTTTTAGTTGAAGAGCAGGTAAAAGTCCATTCATTATCGGGGATCTCAAATAGAATGCAATTTTATTTCTTATAGATCTCATGTTGAATTAATATTAATGATCTCCAGACTTATTCATCCTACATATCTGCTCTTTTGTGTCCTCTGAACAACTGCTCTCCACTTTTCCTCCTTCCCAGTCCCACCCTTGGCATCCTTGGTAATTGTTTTATTCTCTCTTACTTGACTTTTTTTTTTCAGATTCTGCATATGAGATCATGCAATATTTTTCTTTCTGTGTTTGATTTATTTTATTTTTCATTTAGCATAAGGTTCTCTAGTTTCATCTATGTGTGGCACGTAGCAGGATGACCTTTTCTAAGGCTGAACAATATTCCACAGTATCTTTATTCATTCATCTGTGGCTAGATTTAGATTGTCTCAGTATCTTGGCTACTGTAAGTGACAAGTGTATTAAACAAAGGAGAACAAGTGCTTTATGAGGTGGTGATTTCAGGGATACCTGGATTACATGGTATTTTAAAGTCTTTTTGATGTTGTGACACTGGTGATACAACCAGTATCATATAGAACTTTAACCCCAGCCAACTTTTTTGTTTGTTTGGTTTTCTGGTTTTGAGACAGGGTCTTCCTAAGTTTCTAGGTGGTCCAGCGTGGGCTTGAACTTGTGTTCCCCCTGCCTCCCATAGTGCCAGGATTACAGGCCTGTACCACTGCACGAGCTAGTATTTCTAATTCTTTACAAACCTTTACACTGTTTTTCATAATAGCTGCTCCAGTCTGCAGTCATATCAACAGTATATAAGGGTTTCCTTTTCTTTGCAGAGCTCAACTGCTGTTCCACCTGTGTCTTTTGAGCTTTAGGTTGCCAATGTTTGTTGTCTATTTTTTTTTAATAATAGCCATTCCAATGGGTGTGAAGTGTTACCTCATAGTGGTTTTATTAATATTTTCATTTCCTTGATTAATGACATCAAGCAAGTTTTCATTTACCTATTGGGTATTTTTGTGTCTCCTTTGGAGAAATGCCTAGTCAGATCCTGTTATAGTTTGGATCTGGAATGTTTCCCAAAAGCCTCATGAGTCTGGATGTTGTGGAATATCTACGGGTTACATATGTTGCTGACAGGTGGGGTCCAGCTCATTATATAATGAAGTTACTAACCTGGGACAAAAGAGCTAGAGCCTGGCTGGAAGGGGCGGATACCTAGGAGTTGACCTGTAAGGAATAGATACCTTGGGTATACCAGAAAAGGCATTTGCTAGCTCCCTCCTTCCTCCTTCATTCAGCTTTTGTTTGCCATGCCCAGAACAGCTTCTCTCTGTTTAGACCTCTGCCCCGTGCTTCCACCATTACTGACTGCTCCTAGACAGATTGAGACCTTCTGAAACTGTGAGCTGAAAGTTGTGAGTGTTGGGTATCTTGACCCACTAATGAAAAAGTAACTAAGGCAGATTCTTTGTCTTTTTTCCTTCCTTCCTTCCTTCCTTCCTTCCTTCCTTCCTTCCTTCCTTCCTTTTTTCTTTTCTCCTTATCAGACTAAGCTTTGCACATGCTATGTAAGCAAGCACTCTACCGCTGAGCCACACACACCCTCTCAAGTTGTCATTTGCCCATTTTTAAATTAGGTTGTTTTTCTACTATTATGCAGTCTGCTCTTGATGATTTGGGGTAATATATTTTCTTAGATATATGGTTTGCAAATATGACTTCCCAATTCATAGTCAACCATTTCATTTTGTTGATTATTGTCTTTGCTGTTCAGAAACATTTCAGTTTGTTGTAGTCCATTTATTTATTTCTGCTTTTGTAACCTGTGCTTTTGACATGCTATCTTCTCATTTTTCGAATGAACCTTTTTTCCCTGTCATAGCTGGGCCATGATAAAGGGATGAAATAGAGAAGAGGAATGGAATGGAAATTAGACATTTCACAGAGGACTGGTATCTCCTGAGGGAGTTGGGGGTTGGTGCTTGGGAAGAAATAAGAGATATGCTTCCAGGAAAAGTAAGCTAGGAGCTTTATTCAGTAGTAGTTCAGAGATGAGCAGGAACAGCCCTCCAGTCTCTTAGGCTTTAGAGAGGTCATGTTAGGGCACAGCACCTAAGCATGGAGTCCCAGCTTTAGGCTGATAATTTCTATTTTGCTGCATCAGTTCTAGTGCTGCTTTTGCAGCTGTTGACAGATGTGAATTATCTATTGCCATGTGGACTCCTGTTGGGGTTTGGATGTGGAGTGTTTCCCAGAAGCCTCATGTATTTGAATGTTGTAAAATATCCAAGTGCTGTTGAGAGGTTGGGCTTGGTTTTGGGGGCAGAACACTGGGGCAGGGCTGGGAAGTTAGCATTCCCCCTTCTTTTTGAACTTGGCTTCCCCAACTGCCAGCTACAAGGAGCTCGCAGCTGAGGATCCACCATGTATGCTCTCCATTGCTGGCTGCCATGTGTGGACTCTGTTCTTCTGAAACTGTGAGCTAAAATAAGTCTTCCTCCCTCAAGTTGTGGATGTCAGATATTCTGTCACATCAATGAGAAAGTAACTGTGACAACAACTTATACAATTCCAACATTTGGTGGGGCAGCGGTTTCATTTTTGTGGAATTTTAGAGAAAATCAAGGTAAGATCTAAAAGAAAGGCAAGACATTGAAGTGCTGGTGTCCTTTTCCTGGAAAGAAGGCCAGTAGATAGATTAACAAATGGAGTAGGTGCTGCAGCCACGGCCATCCTAACGTTGTGGGTAATTTTCCTTTTGCCTGGAGTAGATCTGCCATCTTGCTCTTCGCTCTATCGTGTTTTTTCTTTCAAGTCTAAGTGAACAGGAGCCATTGCTAAGCTCCTAGCTCTGGCCACTGCTGGCTTTCTGAGGGAGCATCATCTGTTGGGTTGCCCAAGGTGTGTCCAGGGGGCTGACCCCACAGTGGTGTCAAGGCCATCAATTAAACAGACGGTGAGAGGAAGTGAAGAGGCAGCCATGAGGTTGGTAATTACACACTGCAGTATAGTTGACCCCCTAGAGCAGGTGGCGGGAGCAGTGAAATTCCAGGCTCTGTCACTCAGGATTCATTTTGCTCTTGTGTTTAGGCCTGAGGGGATGCTCATTGATCTGGAAGAGACTGTCTACACTTTAGTTAAGAACAAGGTTAGGAAGAAAATAGTATTAACATAGAAGAGGATTTTCCTGCCTTATTAGTTGTTTAAAATTGCTCCTATCATTTTTAAAACCCATATTTCTCTCTAATACGTTATACATACTTGAATGTTTTATAGTTGTTTGTACATATATATATATATATATATATGTTATTTATATATATATATATATATATATGCAACAATGAGAAAGTAAGGATTTGTACCTATTGAGTTCAATATTGAACGCTTTTGCAGAACTGGCTCTTTGTTAAGCCCTCTTCAGCCCCATTATTTTATTTTTCATAATCACCTTTACAGAGGAGCCATCATTTCTGTTTTGCAGCTCTAGGGATGAGGGCCCAGGAAAAGAAAGTAAGACTCTCAAAGCTGCAGCAGGTAATTCGTTGACTGTCCTCCAGACTCCCAGTTGTGCTTGCAGTTTTCAGCTTTATTCCGAGCTAGTGTTCACTTCTGACACTTGTCTCTAAGTCTCTGGTTCCCAGTGACCTATCATGGCTTCTGGTTGTCAGTAGAGTGAGAGGAGCTGTGAACAATGTTGGGTGCCTTGGCTTAGCCCTGAGGAGCCTAGCACGTTAGAGCCAATCAGGCACTTCTTGCAATAACAGACCCTGACATGCATTTGATGCCCATGATGGATGGAAGTCTTAGGAGAAGCTGACGCTACTTTGCAATTTCATTGAGGTTGTCAAAATGACACCATTGAACTTTAAATCCTAGCATTCATGACCTTGAACACTTTCTTTTCCTTCCCTGTCATTCTCTTCTTTGAAGAGTGAGTCACCTGTCTCTTGAACTTGAGGTAAGGTTTCATATGATAAGAAAAAATAAAGTATCAGAAACCCCAAAAGTTCTAATCATTTATTCCTTTCATCCTAACAACTTTCACTTCTTCTCATTGTATTTAGGGAAAAGTAACGACCCTTTTCCCTCAATGTGTCATATGGGGAACTTTATTTTTGCCAAAGTAGCCAGATCAGACTTCTTAGTGACCAAGAAAAGTATTTTTTAAGAAGTTAAATAAATTGACTTTTTATAGAGAAGCACCCCATTCCTTAAAACTATTAAAGATGTTGTCATCCAAAATATCCCTATCCTATTAATCTTATTTACAGATTTCATGAAAAGTACATCATTGTAACATTGATGTATAGACCCCATAGCATCTAATTTTTTGAAGGCCTCTGTAGCTGCTAAGGATTCTGGTCATGCCCTCACCAATGCATGGCAATATAAATGAGATGGTGCCCAAAGGAATAAAAGGCACACAGATACTTTTCTAAAATACATGTGTATCCTGAGGAAATATGGCAGTTTGGCTCTCTACCTGGCTCCGAATTAAATAATGTTCCAGGTGGGAGAGGCAGGAAATAAAAGCAACGATTGTGAATGTTACTGGCAATTTCTTCATTTTTTACTGCAAACTGGGCGTATATTTGTCTTCATCGTCAAAGTGCTGGTGTTGCTTTTAAGTGAAAGACAAGAAAGCAGACTAGCTTGTTTTATTCCCCTGGCTGGGAAAATACCATTTCCTCCTCGGCAGTCCAAGATCACACCGGGAGCCGGAATTAGTGGCACTCATTGCTTTAGATTTGGATGTGATCAGATCCGTAGGGTGTTTCCCCACCTGCCTTTCAAGGTGGAAATACTTGGTGATGGGAAATGCCTGCTGAGTCAGTCATCTTAGGTTACTTTCTGTCGGCTGGGTAGAAAATGGCTGTGGGAGTCCCAAACTTCTGACAGCTGGAAAGCGTTTTGCAAGTTTCTCCTCAGGGCAAACAAAAAGTGAGTTGCAGTAAGTTTGAGACTGAGTGACAGTCATTCAGCTACTTCACTGTGGATAGGGATGCAGATAGAAAAGCATTATTCTGTGTCCAGGCCCCATCTATCTACTAATCAATCTTTGCTGACAGGGCAAAGCTCAAAAGGGAAAGGCACAGTTGCTCTCAAAGTGCGTCTTGCAACTGTTGAATGAGGAACAAGAAGAAACTTGTAACCTTTCCCTGTGCTTTTGAGAAAAACCAGCCCAGTTTCCAAATGGAAGTATTTACTGGGAGGCATGTTGCTGGAAAGGCGCGCGTGCGCAAACACGCACACACACACACACACACACACACACACACGCACGCACGCACGCACGCACGCACGCACGCACGCACACACACACTCAAATCTAAAAAGCAAGGGACTTCAGAAGTAAGGAGAGACAGGGGAAATCCCAGCTCAGAGCTCGCAAATTCTCTGCAACCGAACAGCAACCCTCTGTGTGCCTTGTCCTCATTTATGAACAGTCACAAAGCAGCTGCAGGTGATCTTGGCTGATGGCCTCTCAGATGGCCAGGCCCCTGCAAACTTATTCACCACCTCATTAAAGCAATTTCAAAATCAATTCTGGATTTGACAGGCCGTCAGTACATTGTTGCTCTCTGTGACGGGACTGACATGCTAGCGGCAATTAGACTTTCACACACACACGTTGGAGCTGGTTTGGCATATCCTTTATTAGAAGAGCCTAAGAAGCGTTATTATAATCATCTAACCTGAGGTCATGGACACATGCTCTATGATCTTGCCTCTGACACAGTCCCCTTAGTGAAATTTTGCCTATTGTCCGTAGAGATTAAAAGGAAATGCTTGCCCCAGATGCGATATTGGAAAATCAAAGGTCAGAGCAAAGCTTGTGGTAACCCCCATGTTTTTTAATACAACGATAGGAGCAATCAGATTAGCATGAACGGATATTGCTCCTTCTAACAGATGGAGCAGGATTCTTATGCAAATGAGGATGACAGGCCAAAATAATTTGGTGGCACATTCTGGGGGCAGGAATGGGAATGCTGTTGTCCCAATTGGAGTTGGCTGCACTCAGACAAGGTGGAGGCAGAGACTGGGCTCCCGTTAGGCAGAGGTATATCTCCTTCATCTTGTAGAAAACCGCTTCCTTCCCTATTAAAACCAGCCTCCCTTTGTAACCAGCTTTATTGGGCGATCAAGGTCAGCGGAATCTACTACACAGTGTAGTAGCATTTGATTTTCCCAAGTCCTTATGAACTGGTGAGGTCCAAATAAACCTCCAAACTCACTTGACCCTATTTATTTCCAGAGCCTTCAGAAGGAAATCTCTGTGTCCGTGAATAGTTTCCTCCAGGTCTTCTCTTCTGATTTTTGTTTTTGTGCTACCATTTGTGAGTAGATTCATGGCCATTGTAAGTGAAGCTTATATTCTACAACAAGCCTTCAAGTATGGACTTTTCTTAATTCCACTGTGAAGACAGGGAAAGACGAGGGCAGTCAGGTTCAGTCAATTGCCCAAAAGTTCTAGCTGGGAGGTAGGATGGATAGTCAGGCTATCTGGCTCTGATCCCCACCTGGTTAACCATTACCTTATGCTGTCGCTTCAATAAAAACTGATCTCCACACAGAGGAACTGCCACCCTAAGCTCCCAAGGTTGTAAGATCTTCAGTTTTTCACATGAATGTTTACAGACAGACTGACTAGTTGAATGAATGAATGCTGATTGACTTTATGATGGCCAAATTCAAGCACAGGCATATAGTTCCCAGGTTTCTGGATTTGCCTACACACTGACAAACCTATTTGTGCAAATAACCTAAAAGTGAAAAACTTCAACACAGCATTCTATACCCTCCTTCTCTATATTTCTTTATAATAACTATTACCATTGATATCACACACACACACACACACACACACACACACACACACACAAGCATGCATGTATATGTGCATGTGGGCTAGAACAACACTTTGTACTGAGCTTCATCCCCAGTTTTTAAAATTTTTGAGTCATGGTCTCATTAGGTCTCTAAACAGCCTAGGCTGGCTCAAATTTGAAATCCTCCTGCCAGTCTTCTAGAATGCTGGGATTATAGATCTGCACCATCACACTCACCAGACATGTGTTATATTTTGTATGCCTGTCTATTTCACTGGAATATAAAATTTGAGGGCAAGCTGTTTTTCAATGGTTTGTTCACTGCTTTGTCCTCTGCATCAGACAGTGCTAGCCGAAGCTGTGGTCTTCATAATTATTGAATAAATGAAAGAATTGGCAACTGGAACTTATATTGGTGGAGAGATACGCCCATGTCTTTGGTTCAGAAAATATCCATTGACTTACGTGTTTTAGTGGTGATAAATATAGCATGAAGAGACTGGAAGGAATTGCAGAGGTCACCTTGTGTCTTTTGTCCTTTTCATGACAAGTTATTTGGTTTTGGTCTACTTCTCTCCATTGTTCCCTGCCCTAGGTTTGGGCTGCATCTTTACTGGCTGTCTGCAGGGGCTTACTGGGTCCCTGTTTTTCTGTTGGTTGGGGAGGTGGGGTTGCCACCTGTAGCTTTTGAAGCAATCCTGATCATTGCTGATTTCCTCCAAGCATTTGCTTCTGAACCCCCCAGCTTCAAAGACAAGCAACATTTGGAATTCCTCAGCTCTTCTTCCGGCTGGAGAAGCTGGGTGCACCCGCCCAAGTAGCCATTTGTTACTTTCATTGGGTTCAGTGTAGATAAGCAGGATGTCACCTTTTGGGAGGATGAGCTGACACCCTACTTTGAGGAATGATGTTGCTGCAGAAGTCTGCTCACAGCTAGTATTTTGATTTACAATTTTTCAAAGAGAGGCTTTAGGAAAATAGAACATGGATCTTGCCACGACCCCTTCAAAAGTGCTTGTTTGTGTGTTTCGGGGTTGTAGATGTTGAGTAGGCAGAAGCTCTTATTGTTTGTTTGTTTTTGTTTTTATTATGGTTTTGCTTTTGAGGTACAGTCTCAGTTGGTAGGGTGGTCTTGAGCTCACTATGTAGCACAGGCTGGTCTAGAGCACATGCTAATCTTCTTGCCTCATCCTCTTGAGAGCTAGAATTATAGGCATGCACCACCATGCCCACCTAATTTTTTCCCATTTTTATTAGTCTATCTATCTGTCTGTCTATCTGTCTATCTATCTATCTATCTATCTATCTACACACAAATACACACACATATATGTTTGAGAATTTTGTGCACATATATATATATATATATATATCATGTCAACTTTACAATCCCTCCCCCTCCCCCTTTTCGGCATTCCTGTCTCTCCTCATTCCCCTTGACTCCCAGTATCACACCCATTTGGTTCTACAAAATGCTGTGTTCTCATATTAGAGAAACCATGAGATATTTAACCTTCATAGTCTGACTCACTTCAATAAGTATGATGGTTTCAAGTTAAGTCCATTTGCCTACAACGAATGCCTCATATCTATCTGTTCTTATGGAAGAGTAGTGCTGCATTAAGTACCTATACCTGGCTAATTTTTATGTGGTTCTGAGGAATTGAACTCAGGGCCTTGTGCTTGCTAGGCAAGCACTTTAACCACTGAGCTATGCCCTCAGCCCAGTAGGCAGAAGTTTTGAAAAGAAATTTTAACATTTCCAGTAAAATTATTAGAGTAGGTAGTTTTCAAAGCATAGCTCAGGGACCCCTTATAGATTTCAGAAACTCCTTTAAGATATCTGTAAGGTCAAAACTGTTTTCATAATAATACTAAGGTATTATTTTGTTCTTTTCACTTACTCACTCACCAGGATATTGAGGTATTTCCAGAGGTTACATGACATGTGGTGCTGAAAAAAAAATTCAGAAGCAGACATAAGAAACTATCTAATAAAAATGTAAACTGATGCCCTGCTTCTCAGTCCTTTATGAAAATGTAACTACTTTCCATAAAATTATATTTTATATTAATAGGTAATAGGTTTAATCATTTTAAATGAACTAATATAAATGCATTTTTAAATTTTTTATTTTATTTTCTAATACAGTGAAGAGACTAATATCTGTGTCTATCTCATCATAAACAAAAGCATCTTAGGATCTTTAAATTTTGTTGGAAAAGGACCTGAAACAAAAATATTGGAGGATGTGAGTAGGAGAACTGTCAAAGCAGTCTGAATAAGACCACAGAGAATTGTGGAGTTCAGAGCAGGAAGCACCCTTGCTGGGTGATCTGGTCCAGTTCCTTTCCTTGCTCAGGTTGGCTAAGCATTATTTTTTTCCAGACAGAACAACAGAAACACAGGTAGTTCAGAGATTTCTTGGTACTCTGCAGCTGTTGAATGCAGAATTAGAGTGAGGAGTGAGATCGAGGCAGGACTAAGGTCTGGGTCTTATCCCTTCTGAGGCAGACAGAATCCTACCCACTTCTCTACGTTGCTAGAAATATCAATACTCCTTATTCAGAAAAGAAAGGCAACAAAAAAGCCTATTTTCTTTTTTTGATGAATTTTATTTATTTACTTATTTACTATTTAGTGGTAAAGGATTTCCTATTAATTTTTCCATAAGAGTGCTGGAAAAGAACTGTTTATTTGCTTGCCTAACTTATTTTAGAAGCTATAAGCTGAGCTTACTGATTTTGATAATGCTGAGTCCTGTCTTCTTGAGGCCTATCTGGGGAACATCCACTCCCAAGACTGCTGGAGTAGTTGTGGGCCAAATTCAGCTTCCAGAATCGCTGGAGTAGCTGTTGGCCAACCCAGCTGGTCTCCAGGGGCCCCAGTTCCCTGCCATGCGGGTCCCTCCAAAAAGCAGCTCCATTATGGCATCTGGTTTCCTTCAGATGGGCAAGTGCAAATGAGGGAGGCTGACCACGTTGGAAATCATAATCTTGTAATATAGTCTTGGTAGTGGCATGTTGTCACATTTACTCTATTCTAGCTTTTAGACTTCAGTCACTTGGTCCAGTCCTTACTCAAAGTGAAGGGCCTAAATGAAGTTGTGAATACCAGGAGGCAGAGAGTTTGGGGCCATCTTGAAGTCTGCCTACCACAACTTCTAAACTAGCATCTGATCGTCCTGCTCTTTATGTGAATCCACCTCTTTAGATGATAACTTCTGGGAGTAAGTGACTTGTGACCACTTTCTGTGGGCTGGTCTAATACGGACTGGGGCACAGAGTCTGCAATCTGTTTTGCTGAATTTAGACTTAAACCCTGTCACTTGCTAAATATTGACTTTGGGTAAGTTATTTGATCTGTCTGTGTCTCAGGTTCTTATCCAGAATATGGGTGTGATGCTAGTTGCTCCTTTAATGGGGATTGTTGTGAGGACTAGGTTAATACTTGGAGTGCTTGAAACAATGGCTGACATGGATAAGCTCTGTATGAGTATTTATTATTATTGTATTCACATGAACACTACATAAGTTATTTTATTCTTTGCTAGGAATGTGCCCACAAATTAGGTATTTTCATACCACCCAACAGATTAAGGACTAAGGTGTAGAGGCTTTGAACAACTTCTCAAGATATTATCACTTGCAAATGTAGGATCAGGATACTTTGTCAGTGTGTATGGCCTTCTCCTTTTGACTATATAACGGAGTACACCATGGCAAGAAATGGTTATGTTACAGTTTGGGGGGGAATAAAATAAGAATATAGTTCATAAATTGTTGGTATAGTTATGATTTCAAAAGGGAGATACCATTTGATCATCAGTATGTATTTCAATAGATATTTTTTGCAACTAAATTTAGCTTTGAAAATGAATTACTGGAAGCCAGACAGACTCAAAACAACCAGGCACTTAAGCTGTAATTGCTTACCATGTGATTTTCCTATCTTCTCTTTGGTGCTTACCATGCAATTAAATAATCAATAGTTATCCTGTCAGTGGTGAGTATGCTTATGAAATTTGTGACCTGGAAAATTAACCATTATTTGAGTGGAAGTGTTAAATGGTCCAGAAATTGTCAGAGCCATCAAATCCACATGAGTGGGCAGGTAGGCCTGCTTTCTCCCTGTGTCACATCCACTGAGGCACTAAATTCAGGAATCTCTTGATAGATCCTCAGGCTGTGATTTGGCATGATGTTCAGGCCTTGCCATGTGGGAGCTGAGTGTCCTGCCAGATTGGGAGTGTCTCCTTTCACACTGGGAGGGGGAAAAGGTGCAGCTCTTTAGGTCTGTCTAGTAAAAGTTACATTATTTATTTCCAAGATACATAACTAGGTGTGGTCAGTTATGTCCCAGTGGATGTCTGAGTTAGTTTTTCTTGGAAGAGCAGGGCATATTTCCTTGTAACCTTGCAGAAAGAAGCTTCAGAGAAGGTAAATGACTATCACCAGGCCTCGAAGATTGAAGAATGCCCTTCTAATGTTGATATAGGCAGACCCACTGGGTAGAGGGCAGCTGCTGCCAATCCATTCATGCTTGCTAGAAAGAGATATTAATTCCACCATTACTTAGGGATAAGGAAGAAGGGCAGGATCAGTCTCTCTCCTTTAAGAAACTTGCATCTTTATTGGAGATTCATGATGGACCCATATGATGGTATCCAGCAGTGGGACCCTGCCAACACCATCAGAGAATGTCAGATAGAGGGCCTGAAATGTCCAGAAAAGGCTGAGCAGGAAGAGGAGAGTTGACATGGGCTTGGAAAGGCTTCAGTTAGGCAAAAAAGGAAGGGTAAACCTAATTCCTTAAATCAAAATGGATCAAAGACAGATATTAAAATGGAAACACTGAACCTTCTGTAAGATAGGCAAAACCCTTGAAGATATAGATAGGCAAGCACTTTCTCTACAGAACACCTATTGCAATAGAGATAACAAGAATCAAAAAATGGGATTATATCAAATTAAAATGCTTCTACACAACAAATGAAATAATCAAAAGTGAAGAGAAAACTGACAGAATGGGAACAAAATTTTCCTAGCTATTGCTTGGATAGAGGGCTAATATCTAGAATATACAAAGAACTGAAAAAAATAGACTCTCCAAAAATAAAAGACCCAAATAAAAAACAAGTGACTGAAATGAATAGGCAGTTCTCAGAAGATGAAGTACAAAAGGCCAATAAATACATGAAAAATCTCCAGAACATTTAGCCATTAGAGAAGTGCAAATCACAACAATGCTGAAGCTCCCTCTTACCCGGTACGCATGGCTATCATCAAGAACCCAGAAAACAACAAATGCAGACTAGATTGTTGGGGAACAGGAAACTTCTACATTTTTGGTGAGACTGTAAATGGATATGACCGTTATGGAAACCAGCAGGAATATTCCTCAAAAAACTGAAAATTGATATTCCAACTGATCTAGCTATACCTCTGAGTGTCTTTCTAAAAGAGTTAAGGACATCTTAGAACATTGAGCCATGCATCCACATCTTTATAGCAGTGCAACTCATAAGAGCTAAATCTCGGAAGCAGCCCGTCTGCCCATCAACAGATGAATGGATAATGAAAATGTGCTAAATATACACAATGGAGTACTACTCTGCCATACAGACAGATAAGTTTGAGTCCTTTATAGGAAAATGAATGCATCTTGAGACCATTATGCCTAGCAAAAGGAATCAAAGAAGTAAAAGAGCAAGAGCAAAGTTCAAGAGAGAACAGGGAAAAGTTAAATTGTTTAACTTTCTAGGATATGCTTTTAATTGCTTTTTTGAGCCTTAGATCCAGAAAAACAGCTTGGTGAAGAGAAATGGATAGGCTTTGGATGTGGGCTGATTTGACTGGAAGACCTGAATCTGCCCCACACTAGCTATTAGGACCTAAAGCAAGGCATAGTCTCTTTGAAGTTTGTTTATCTTCCTCAAATAGGAATAATAAAACCAACTGTGGGTGGATATAAGCATTTTAAGAAAGTACATGTACTTGTATATAGTCAGTGCCCAGTAGATATTGGCTGTCTTCCTTGTCACTGTCCCTTCATGTTCTCCCCAGACCTGCGAGGCTTGCAGGTCCAGCCTTGACTGTCCCAGTCTTCACATCATCTCCTGCCAACCTCAGGCTCTGAAGCCTATGGGAAGACTGCTGCCGTGATCACCTCCTTCAGAAGTCTTCCTCAGTCTTTCCAGCCATAACCGGTTGCTCCTTTCCTCATAGTCCCTGCCTCACTCCATCAGGCACTGAACCTACTAGAACTAGGTATTTGCTCCTGAGTTACCTGGCCCCATCGCCATCTCCCATACTGAGCTCCTGGGAACAATGATCATATCATGTTTATCTTCACAGATCTACAACTTCTCTCCCAGGACTGAACTACAAAATGTGTCCCAGAAATATTTGCCATATTATCAAGTGAAAAGAGAACAGAAGTTAATTCTGAAAAGGAAGGTACAGCAACCACAGGGGCCTGGAGACGCCTGGAGGCCGGAGGAACTGCTTCTAAACCTGGCAGCTCACGGGTCTTCATGCCCTTTCCACAACCCCGTTCTTGAGCATCATCATCTCTCCCCTGCGTCTGAGGTTGCCTGATGTACCTGAGTCTGGCTCACTTCATTCTACTTAGTGCTTGAACTGGAAACTTCCACAGAGCTTGTATCACTCTCTGGAGTTGAGGTTACTATTTTTGGGGTACAGCTTAAATTGGGACAGCCAGCTCTAAAAGGAAACTTGGGCGTGCCTATCTCTGCCAGTAAGAAGGCAGATTCCAGCTGCTCCAGCCAGACAGATCATATTGTAAAGCGCTTGGCACATTTTGGACTGTAGGTGCTGCGGTGCTCACTTGCTCATGGAATTGAAACTACAGAAGGAGGAAGAGAGTTACCTGAATCTCTGTGAAACAGTCACCTTTCTTCTCCAAAGTCAGAAATCTTTACGGAAATATTCTAAAGTAGATTTGATACTACAAAAGTGGGACAAGGAGAAGATGGGGTGGAACATTCCTTAAATTAGAATTTACTCCAGGTGGTTAGTACAGAAAACACAGTTGAGTTGAGTGTCGTTTGAGACAGACAGAAGTATTTGGTAGTTTTCAATTTTTGTTTGGTTTTCACAGGATCATTGAATTTTCAGGAGAGATTTTAACAATTAAATTAATAGTCCCTTCCATTTCCTTCCTTCCTTCCTTCCTTCCTTCCTTCCTTCCTTCCTTCCTTCCTTCCTTCCCCCCCCTCTCTCTCTCTCTCTTTCTTTCTTTCTCTGTCACAGGATCTTGATCTATAGTCCAGCTGGTTCTGAACTCACTATGTGAGTCAGGCTGGCCTTCAACACACAGCAGATCTCCTGCCTCAGTCTCCCAAATGCTAGGCTTCTAGGTGTGTGGCACCATGCCAGGTTTCTGTGATGCTGGGGAATCAAACCCAGCCCCTTGCTTGCTAGGCAAGTGCTGTAACTGCTTTGATATTGCTCCTGCCCCACTTTCTGATTCTTAAAAAAGACCTTCAAAGTTCTTTTACATACTTAACTTCTCAAAACGCATTATGTAAGGATTATTATCCCCATGAGGAGTGGGCTGAGGTCATAGCTCAGTGATTAAAGCACTTGCCTAGGAAGCAGGAAGCCCCAGGTTTGATCCCCAGCACCATATAAACTGAACGTGGTGGTGCATGCCTATAGTCCCAGCCCTGTGGAGGCTGAGGTGGGAAGATTGCTATGAATTTGAGGCCAGCCTGGGATACATAGGAGTTCAGGATCAGCTAGAACTACAGAGTGAGAACCTGTCTCAAAAAAAGAAAGAAGGAAAGAAGGGAAGAGGCAGTGAAGTTCCAAGTGCGAGTCAGCTCGATGGTAAAACTTCCCGCTCAGAGCTGCTTTCTCAATTCCTCTTTCCCTCCCAGTTCACCTTCAAGCAGGGAGACGCAAGTGAGTGCTGGAACCAACGAGAGGCATCTGCACACACTGCGAGGGGCTCCGTTCACATGACCCAGAGAGACCTTTGGGGCCCTGGCTGTGGAAGGATGTCCTCAGGAGCATCCTCTGTCCCGCACTCAGCCCTGGAAATCCCCAGGCTGGGCAAACTGAGGACACTGCTGTGCATTCCCCCGAAAAATCTGACTACAGAGCTCTTGGCCTGGCACGAAAACCACATGTTAGTGGCCACAGAAGTTCCCCAACTTGGTAAGCCTTTGTCAAATCTGTTCTGACTTGTGTGGACAGCTGGGTTTCATCAGGAGGGTGCTGAAAGCAGCAGCCCTGAAGGTCCCTTTCTGGACCCAGGAGACCCGTCTGCCTCTGCCCTCCCTCCCTCTTCCACTGCTTTCAGCTTCCCTTTTCTGAAATGTAAACAATGACACCATGCTGACATTTTACACAGGCTTTTCTCTTTGGGAACTTCACCAGGATTTAGGAGATACTTTCTCCAAATTTGTATACAGCACTGGGTTCCAAAATTTATCCGAATTATGCATGAGGGGGAATCCAATGTTGACTGTAATGGGTCTTAAAACAGATTAACGTCTCAATGACTCATGAATGGTCACTGGGTTCAGTTACTTTTCCAAGTGATTTCTGCAATAGGACAGACAGAAAGAAGGACAGATTATAGTTTTAAAAACTGGATAGAGGAGAAGTTTCAGGGAAAAAAACTCTTCATGCCTTCGTTTCCCATTTACTCTCACCTTGCAGCTTTCCTGGTCCCCACTGGTTTCACTAGCTTAAAACATAACAAAAGCTACTTTTCTTTTATCTGCAGTGTGAGCTGCTATTAGCTGGGATCAGAGCTGTGACTTTCAGAGACTAGCCAGATGGCTTCATAAACAGAGTCCCTGGGTGGCGGGGGCAGAGGTGAGGACGCATGGTGAAGATGAAGAGTGCAGGCAAGCTGGACCTCTCTTGAAGATGGGAGTGGGGAACAGGGAAGCAGCGCAGCTGATCTGGTGTTTAAGAAAGGTTAAGTAAGGAGGCTACTGGTATCAGGCTCTGCCTCTGCAGAGACTTCAGGAGGCAAGTGTTTCAAGCTCTCCTAAGCCTCAGAGAGATAAATCCTCTTGTCTTTTTTTCCACCTTTCAGAAACGGAGCACATTACTTAAGAAAAACCACAAAACTTTGAGCTGGCACGCAGTCAGATTTTGCATAGAAGGTTCACAGACAGGAAATACGCTGGCGTCAAAGCAGCCAAGAGGGTATTGAAACGCTACCACCCTGTCCGCAGTCTTCGCACGAAGATGTGCTGTGTCATCCGCTTGTGTCTCTTTTTTTCAGGTAGCTTATTTGTAAACATAACCGAACACCTCAGCGTTGCCGTTGAGAATATTGTGAAATCCCACAGAAGGAAGGAAAGGAGGAAATTTTGCTAGCAGCCTAGACTCCATTCTCACTTAGGAGAGGGCTGCTCATCTGACCAATGGGTCAGAATTATGTCTTCCATAATTAAACGGAACAGAGCAATCATCGCTTCTCTTCTAAGGAGCCCTCCAAAAGAAAACGCCACCCTGTTTCCATGGCTTTGCAAACAGATTTTCGAGACAACATCTTCACCGTGTGCTTATCATTTTACGTCCCTGAAGCATCATTCATCTCTGACAAGTCTGCCAGGCTGTCCTGTTAAAATTTAAACTATTGAATTTTCATAATCCTTTTGTAAGTGAATATGCTCCCAACTGGCGATTACTCCTGAGAGAACTAGTAAATGATCTTAAAAAAGATGATAATTTATGATAATATGAGGCAAGACCAATTGTCCCTTTTAGATTTAAACAGTTCGAAGTTGAACTGAAGTGGAGGGACTTAAATTTTCCAATCAGTATTATCCAGTGTTAAAACTTTCTGGGCCAGTTTTGCCATTGATAGAATTTTCACTGACTAGATGTAGGGGTGCATTTCCTGAAGAGGATCAAGTGAAGTATGTCAGTCCATTATTTCCCATAAGATTATTTCAATTTTAACTCTTAATAACAACATTTTAACAGATATGTTTTGATTTTATAGTAAAGAGTCAGATATATTTTCAAAAATGCTTCTGTATCAATGAACATATGTATAATTACAACTGATTACATTTATCACAGAAATGGTGAGCTCAAGATGATATTTATAAACAAGGCTTACTCAAGAATTTTATGGACCAAATTGCCACTTCCAGAAATTCCCATTTTATGTCAAATCATATATATTATGAGTCATCCGTATTTTACTTCAAAAACACATACCCACCTAGATAGAATTTTATGTATTGGATTTTAAAATTGTAACTTATTTTGCTTGTTGCAACATTTATTTGTAATTGGTTCTTACTACATGGCTGTGAGTCATATTTAATTTAGGAATTTCTTTAAGGAGAGAAAAACAATATAAATTGTTTTAAAATATGCCTATGTTTTTATACATATCAAAATTAACAATTAGTGTCACACCATCTTTTTATCTTTGTAGAGATTGAATTAAACATTTATGTTAGTTTTCTTATTTTGCTTTTGTTTTGTAGAACAAATATGATTTTCCTGTCATCGCTAACATTATTATATAGCGTTTTGAGAGCTGTGTTCATAGCGGCTGAGGCTTATTGTAGCTGTGCTTATAAAATTCTTTAAAGTCATAAAATGTTTTAGAAATTAATAGGACTTCTCTGATCCTTGATAATTAGATTACATAGATTTAGGAATGAAGAAGTAGAAATTGGATTAGTCCCTAACCCTATCAACATTTCTAGTTATTTGCCTGCAGAATTCATACTTTTTTTTCTTGAAAACTTAAGCTCTGCTTGATCAGTAGCCTAGGTTCTCAGGAGAGAGAGCTTTCAGCAGAAGATTTAATAAAGACTCTTCTAAATCTGAAGCTCCACCTACTCCCTACTCCAATTTAGGCTCCTTATGCTGATAACTACATTGGAGGAGGGACTGCACACAATTATCATGAAGAATGAGATTATCATAAAGAACAATGGGACAAGAAGGAGTGTGTCTTGAACCAAAGGGATTCCCTGGGGTATCTCTGGAAACTTCCAAACCCAAAGCTGACCACAAAATGGGCACCTACAGGAACTACAGCCCGGAATTAAGGATTCTGATTCTTTGGTCATGAAAATCTGAATCGATTGCAATGTTGGCTGATGATGAGGAAAATCTGAAACATGTCATGAAGAAAAAAATATTTAAAAAAATAATATGACCTTGAAATCAGCTACATCAGAAGGGACCAGCCTTTATACCACCAAAGCTTGTGTTTAAGGCTTTCATAGATACCAGTTAAAAGCTCTGGGATAGTTAGAACTGAGCAGCATAAAGAGAGGACAGTATCGTACAGCACCTGTGCCCTGCTTCATGTCACCTGGGCCCCCCCTTTTTCACATTGTTGAGTCAAACAGCCCCTACTGATGTGACCTGAGAACGTTTTTATTCACGTATTCATCACTTCTTTTGATTTTGGTCTGGGATTCTCTACTACTTCTTTAGAAGATGTTGAGCCATTTCACTGTGTTAAAATTGTGCAAGTGCTATCAATATCATCCTGTGGGCAAAATTTGACAAAAGATGATTGTGAATAAATGCTCCTGTATTTTTTCCTTTCACTGTATATTTAAAAGACTCTCAGAGAGTCTTCAGTGGATCAGCTCCCAGGTATTATTTCTGATATCTCTCTCATTCTTTCCAAAAATAATCAAGTCTGTGAGACACGGAGAAAGCAATGATATGTCATATTTCTGCTTGTCTGAGGTGTTGGACACAGTTTTTTTGTGCGTAAACGCCATGATTCTTAAGAGCTCTTTCTGGTGCATCTCTAGTGCATCATGTCCCGTCATTGCGTCCACACTTCAAAGGGTCACCCTAGCAGAAATCACAACTCGTTTTGGGGAACTGTGCTAGAGTATGCCACCAGTTAAAGGGACAAGGCTCTGTTATCAGTAGAACTCTCTCTTGTTCAGCCTTATGGTCAACTCTTGAGAGTCATTCCTGAATGCTCCCCCTGTCCCTGCCAGCACACACAGCCAGATCTTGCAATACTTTAGCTGTATGTGTTATTTCCTCCCATACATGGGATTATGTTTCCACACTTAGGTCGTAGTGTAAACTGAATGTAGTATTTAGTTTGGAGGCAAGGTGGCTTTGAATATGATAAGCACAATTTTATAAGTCACTTGCCTCTTGGAAGTCACCTTTTGCTGTTTTGAAGTGAGGAAAGTCTACTTTTTGTTTTCTATTCAAAGCGGAGAATCTTCTGCTAGACTGAATATTAAAAGGAGCTTGAGTTTCCCAAGTTCCCAGGACCCCCATCCTGGTTCTCTTGTCCCTGTCTCTACCAGGGGTCTGACTGGCATTGAGAGAGTTGAGGTTGAGTATTTAGTCTTCTTTGTAGCTCTGTTAGCCTTGTTATTAAATTCTGATTCTAGTTTTTAGCATAGCCCCTTGGCTCTAGGTGACAAACTGTATCATTTGCCTTAAATACTGCCAAGAAACCATTTCTTCTTTCCCAGAATGTCTTAAAGTTGCTAGTGAGCTAACTTGAGCTTCTCTTTTTTTCTTCTCACAGTATCAAATGCCATTGCTACTGTCTGGGCAATTCAGTGGTCACTATCCCTACACAAGCTGATGTTTCACATTCTATCTGTATTTCATCCTAGTTGGTCATCAGTAAGTTTTAGTAATTGTGTTGCTATTTCATGCCATAGTTGATTACTCACTACAAGTAAGGAGGTCTACATTAAGGGTTTGTTTTTAGGGCCACTTGCTGTATCTGATACGGTAACCTGAGTTTTCCCCTAAAAGAGAAAAGGACTTGCATCTATGTTCTTGATTTTAGAAAATGACTCCAAAGAATAGATGCCTAGCACTGGAAAGAGTAGAAAAGGAAGCTAGAGGTAGCTGATCTAAGAGAGCATTCATCCAAATAGTGAGCTCACGATTCTTTTGGAAAACTGAGGCTTGATCTCTATGAGAGATCAGGGTGTGGCATGTTCCCTGCTTAAGAGACACAAGACAAGAGGATTTACCCAGTGTATCTAGTGTCTCCCTTTCTCCATTAGTCAAGGGTTATCCCATAAAGCATTCTCCTTCCCTTCTGCATTTTCTAAAAATGCCTGATCTCTCAGTTTTGGTGCAGAGAAGTCCTGGGGCGAAAAGCCAGAGTTCTCTGTGAGAATGGAAACAGAAGTGATCAAGTAATTGTTGTATGTGGCTGTTCCCTTAGCATTGAGCAGAGTAGAGAGGTCAGCCATGACTTCCTGAGACTGGGCAAACAAGATGTCCCCTTCAGGGCTGTCTAAGAACCTGCTGTTCACCTGAGATGAGAATTGAATGTAAAAAAAAAAAAAGCACATCATTGATGTCTTCTAAATTGAATGTTATTCTTTATTGTTTTAATGTTAACGTGTGCCTACAAAGAAGATCCCATTTAATTTTTTCCTATATTTTTCTAAAAATTTAAACCATGGAGATAACAAAATATCCATTGGAGAAAGTCAGTTGTGCATTCTAAGGGGTGGGGGGAAGGGGATGAAAAACCAGTTGCTTGAAGGACTCATTGGAAGGAAAATCTGACCTGAAATGATGACTGAATCTTCTCTAAAAATGACCCATCCCTGTCCTGTGTGAATTCCTTCTTATCCTCGGGACCCAGTTCATTTTTTTCTGAGGTCTCTGTTTCCTTCCTCTCTGGTAGCCCTGTGAGCCCTCGCCCTCTTTCAGAGACCCAGCCCACACTCCAGTGTCTGTCACATTGCATAGCATCTCTTTGCTTAGCATTCCTAAGACATTAGGGTTTTGTCTCATGTTTACCCTCAATGCATTCTCCAGTGCTTCATGTGAGCTTAGTCTCTGAATTTCACTCATGTAATCACGTAAAAGAGACCTTTCTGGGTCTGCCACGTACTAGTTGTAGTGAGAGAGACACTATTTTCTAAGAGTCAGGTCCTATTCTCGGCAGGAAGCAGAGCAATCCAGTGGGCAGGTCTGAGAGGTAGATGATTAAAAATATAATTTCTGTTATGAAGCCAGTAGTCTTAATTTCAAGTATCAGCCTACAGCTGAGTAGGAGACAAAGTTTCTGCCAAAAGTAAGAACACAGGGTGGCTAGGAGGTGGCCTCAGGGAAGGATCTGTATTCAGCTCCTGTGGGATCACGGGGGTGGGGGGCGGTGAGGGGGTCTGGGGGGGCGTGAGGAGGGCTGCAGAGAAGCCTCCCCTGAGTCAAGGAGAAGCTGGAGGCAGAGAGGAGCAGATTGCAGGGCATGGACCTATCAGACAGCTAAAACCTGTCTGGTTGTGTTCTAAGAGAAGGAACTTGCTGGAGGCCTCATTAGAAAAATGGTTCTAAGAATCCAAAGCAACTTAAGCAAGATTTCTGTTGCCTGGCTCAATCCATGTTTTCCCAACCATGTCAACCTCCTTCCCTGACCTCCTACTGCCCTTCTCCGGTCTAAGTCCCATCAGGGTAAAAGTTTCCAGGAAACCCCAGCAGGTAACTCTCTCAAATGATGTTAACTAGGTCTTCCAGCCTGGGTCTAGCCCACAAACCAGACCTGACCTCTGAGTCTTGAGAGAGCAGCACCCTGGAGGAAGGAGCGATTGGCAGTAGTCTCAGGGCAGTTTCAGTTCTGTGTCGAGAGTTGAAACAGCACAGCCTCTCCTGTCTCCAAGTGAGGCCACTCTGAACCTGTCTGAGGTTTCTGGTCATGCGTTTGCGGAAGCTTGTCTAGGCCTCACCTCTCTTATGGTTGAGTGTTCTGTTAATTTGGAAATTTTCACGAATTATCTTTGAAAGCATTCAGGCAGGTCCAGCTTGTCTGTGGAGAGAGAATTGGGTGCCTGAATTGTCACTTTATTACTTTTTAAAATTGAAGTAAATTATTCTATTTAATGACATTTAGCATATTCACAATATTGTGCAGTCTCTATTGCACTCAAAAATATTTTTGCTACCAGAAAAGAAAATCCCATACCTACTAGTAGTAGTATAAGTATTGGTCACTCCCTCCCCAGCTTTCACTGTTGCCGCTCCTGGTAACCACCGATTTACCTTCTATCTCCCCGGATGTAACTATTCTGGGCATGTCATACAAATGCAGTCATATGGCATGTGACATTTCGTGTCTGTTTTTTATTGTATAAGATTATATAGTATTTTCAAGGCTCCCCAAATGGGACCATGCATTAGAACCTTATTTGGTCTTAGGAGTAATAATTCTGTGTATGTTTATGTCACATTTTATTTTTTCACGCATTTGTCACTACTTTTTTTTTTTTTTTTGCCCCTTCTTAAAATTCTGGATGTTGAGACAAGCAAGATGAAGCTTAGTGATGGGACCACTCCGTGTTCTTTAAAAAAAAAAAAGTGATCTGATAAAGGGAACTGAGACAGCCAAGGTGTGATTCTGTAAGCTTGATACTATCAGATGAAATACAAACTGAGCTGGTTAGGAATGTCTCCTGACTTTGCTGCTAAAGAAACTGGGAGAGCTCTTAGCTGTATGTAAATTTTTCTTGTGTTCAGAGAAAACACTGAACTTGAATTCCCTAAGTGGCTTTCTCTTGCCTATCAGGTAGTTTTCTTAATGCTCAAAGGGACTTTTTAGACAAGATGTGGTAAACACAGTTCTCCAAATGTCTGAGTATAAACACAGAAGAACTCAGACAAGGGATGAGACAAACACCTGCCCGTGGGTTTTGGTGTTTGGGTTTGGCTTGCGTCTTCCTCTCAGTGGCCCAGTTTCTACCTTACCACTAGTCTAGTGTTTGTGTCCACAGAGCTGAGGATCAATAAAAGTCAAAGAGCTGCTGTCCCCCCCTCCCCCGCCTGTCTCTCTCTGAGGCGTTTCCTTCCCCCAGCTTCTCATTGCAACAGAGATAAGACAGAGAAGAGGAACCTCAGGCAGAAAGGACTGATTTGGGGTGAATATAAACAGTGTGTTCGCCAGCCAGTGACAAGATACCAGCTTGAGAAGGGCAAACTAATGTCCAGTTGGACCTTGTGGGGAGGCAGGAGGTTCCAGTGAGCTGTTAAAGTAGAAGAAGCAGCTCTTGCAGTTCCTTTAACTTTACTTCTTGAGGATGGGCTCTTGGTCACCATGTTTACTAAAAGATCTTTTTAGAAAAACTTCCCCAGACTCCATTTACTGAGTGAAGTCTTATAGCAGAGTGAAGATCTGAACCTGTTAATTGAATGTGATTAGTGGGAACAACAATTTTGTGGGGCTACAGCTGAATCAACGATGAGATTCTCGACTCTGAATGTAACTCTGGTTTTCATTTACTGTCCACACCTCTCTTGACTTTGTCCTCCCTCTGGGCTTCCTGCCATTTTCTAGCATGGCTTTAATCATCCCCGCCTCGTTCTGCAGTGTGATTTGGTAGGAAAAAACCCCAAAAGACTGAAGGTTGAGATTTAGTTCTAAGATCACCTGTCACTAGCTCAGCATTGTGGTCTCTGATGTGAAGGGGACAGGAGATGTTTTCCAAAGTCTGTTCTGTATCCATTGATTTCTGTGGATCCTTAAATGAGGGGCAAGGCAAGTAGACTTGTTCTTGTGCATTTCCAGCTTATGGGCTGATGATGGTCTTAGTGCCAGAGGGCATCTGTATTGCACTGATGACATAAATTTTCCTGGAGTTCTGTGTTTAGGGTGTAGTCAATTTTTATAGAAGAAATTATAGTCCATTTGAATAAGAGTTTAATTTATGATTATTGTTGTTGTTAACATTAGTGTTGCCTAAAATGGAATTACTTGACCAAAGAATGTTTGAAAACTTGTAATGGTTAGGATGTTGATTAAGTTGCTAAAAATTAAGCCTAAAATACAGTGGGATAAATTTTTCCCTTCCCCAAATATCACAACTTAACCAAGAAGGAAGGCCACTCATCTTCCACATAACAGACTACAGGTGAGCCTGAGGCTACTGCCGTTGTCCACACAGTTCCCATTGCTGTCCCGGGATAGCTGCCCTTGTTCTCACCGTGTCCCAGCCAAGCAGGGAAGAAAGTGGCAAAAGGACCCTGTGCCTTCCTCGTAGGTTGTGACCCAGAAGTGGCACACATGCCTGCACTCCCCCCTCATCGTCAGGACTTAGCCACGTGCCACATATTAGGCTGCCGTAATGATACAAAATGTAGTCTGTGGCTTGGATAGGTACCTAGTTAAAATTGAGGGGTTCATTTTGAAGGTGATGAAGATGATTGCTGGTATACAACCGTGTTCTATGTTAGAAGACTCACGCCAGGTTATTTTCCAAAATGAGTGGTTCCAGAGTTTAGTTCCACCAAATGATGTAGGCATGCCAGTCTAACAGGCATTTCTTAAAGACTTTTTCTTGTGAAAAACCTCCAGACAGAGGAGATACTGATGAAGATAAGTTGAGAGACATTCTGGTATGCAAAAAACAGCTGGAGATAGGAAATGCTGAATAGTGACAGCACAGTTACAACAAACTGTGGAAGGCCATCAAAAGTTCTTCAAAATGAAACTACTTGGTGTGAGGCCCTATGTGTTGTGGAAAGGATTGGGAAGGCTGGAGCGTGCAGTTCTGCAGGAGTTCCTGGGTTTGCAGGATAGAATTGCTCACCAAGTCTTCTCTCTGCTCAGATCTGGGGCTCAGAAAAGGGAGCTCACCTTAACTTTCACTGTTGTCCTAGCCAGCTCTTTAACCTGTCTAGTACATTTTCACACCATCAACAAATAGTGACATGATGGGGTTTTGACATGTATTTCCTTTTCCTGATCTTCAATGAGGTGTTGATGAGGAAAAGGAAGGAGTCAAGGGAAGGAAGAGATGCGTGCTGGAAGAGTTGAGGCCTACTTTCAGGTTTAGAGGGTGGCGAGAGTGCGGGGGCTTCTGCCAGCCCATGGCAGCCCCATCTCTAAGGGAGGCTCAATCCTTAAGCACCTGTCACTAGAAAATGTCCTTCTGGGTCATTTCCCTTGACATTCCATGAGTTGGAGAAGGAGTAGAATTAGTACTGAGTGAAAGGGTACCAACTGATGACATGAGACTGTTCATGCGCAGCAGAGGTGCTGACTGTAAAAGACGTTGTCAAAATTGTGAAGGAGATATTTAAATTGGTTCTGCCTTTTAAAGGATTTTTTTTCCTGTTTGCTTTTCTCCACCAATACTATGGCATTCCATGCACTCTCTCCTGAAAAATATGTCCCAATTGATAGAATTTCATGGTCTCAATTTTTGTTGTCTCATTCATATTCTTTTTCCTATTCTGAATAATAGGAAATACTGAAATCAAACTCAGGGACCTGTGTGTGCTAGGCAAGCACAGGGCTGCACACAAAGCTCTGTGGTCTACCTTTATTGCTACCTTTTTTTGGAATCTAAGCCTATCTTTTTTCCCATTCTTCCATTTGTCCATACCTATGCCCACCAGTCTATCCTTTTCTTTTTCCATTTATCACACAGCATGAACATTCACCCATCCACCCATCCACCCATCCACCCATCCATCCATCCTTTCAATTGAGCTAATTGTCTTTAAAAGTCTTAACATTTCCAAAACAATACAGTAATTTCTTGCATGATAACCGATGAGGGGATAGGTGTTTGGGGAGGACATATGGTGGGTTTAGCTATCTTAGGTACTCTACTTCATCTTAAGTCTGTGGTCAGGATAAAAGCAAATTTGAAGATTGTTCTGCCCACTCTGTAGTCAATCTCTATTTTGTCACACTAGAATGTGAAAGAACCTTCGTCTGTGGCGACACAGGTCTTCTGCTGAGGTCAAGAGGCCTAGGTTTGCAGGTGCAAATGTCTTTGCCAGGCAGTTGCCTAGGTCTAGTAGCTGACCGCCTCTCAGAGGGTTTCAGTGGTGGCTCTTCTTGTGGTCACGTCTCTGGAACTGTGGGCGAGATATGTCCTGTCATGACTTTCACTCTGATTAGCTCCATTCTGAAGAACTTTCAACAGCCTTTTGTAAACGATGGTCCACATGGGAAAACGAGTTCCTCTTTGTGAACCTGATTTAATCTCTTTGTGTAAAGACTGATCTTGGGATAAAGTAGACTTCTTGCACCAAACTTATAGGACATGTCATCCCTCAGCTGCTTCTAGTACCTCGTGGGTGCCTTTCAGCTCTGGGTGCAGTCACCCAGAGCAGCTTGGTGGGATGACTGAGAGCTCCCAGGCAGGTGGCTGACCTTTTGTTTAAGGCAGTACCTCCCACTCACTCTCTACCCTCGACTCACTATAAAACATTCCACAGATGGCCTGACTTTTGGTGCAAGTAAGTTTATCAACTGTTGCTTTCTTTCTCCTCTCTCTTAAGAAAAAAAGCTTATCTAAACAAAATTAAGCTGTGGGGGGTACATTAATAAAAGGTTTCTGTAACAAAATTATTGGCACTTTGCAAGGGGTTTTAGAGGAGAGTAGGAAGATCAATACTACCTGGAATAAAATAGCAGGGCAGACATTACTCAGGGGGACAAAGCTCTTAAGTATGAGAAGGAATATAGATTTGCACCTGGGCAGTCAGTGTTTGAATATGATGAAATGGTGTGTTAGACTCAGTGGCCTACTAATTATTCAAGGATTCTTGGGGAGACTGTAAATGCACTTTAAAAAAAAAGCAAGCAAGCGAAACCCTCACTTAAAGCTTTTCTGAAATAAGGAATATTCTCAGAGAGAGCAAAAATCAAAAAAATTAAAGCAATGTGAATCCACTAAATGACAGAAATGCAGAACACTTTATTAATTTGTGAATGGAATCAGGCGCAGTATGATGACTGTGTCTGTGCTTGCCTTGGGAAGGGAGAACTGTAGAAAAGGTGGGCTTCTACACAGTGCAGCTACGGAGAAGCCATTCCTCTTCTCGAAGCCCAAGTCCTTGTCTCTTGGAGACTTTGCAAAGATGTGAGAAAGTGTGGGAGACGCAGCAGATTGTTACAGGGAACAAATCAATTTAAGAGGGTACAGTTTGCTTTCCGTCTCTGTCATCTGAGCCAATTAATCTCTGGCTGGTCAAGTGCAATAGCAACTAATTGGGCCATTGTTGGAACCATGCACAGTCCTTGGTGCTCTGGATAGTTCTCGGATGAAGCGGAAACCTATTTAGCAGTAGCCATGATGGGGCTTGGCTCTCAGACCCAAAGATTTGTCAGGGAACCCTGAGAAATCCGAGGGCATGGCCAGAGAAGATGGTAATATGGAGTCACTTCTATGCTTGGTTGTCCATGAAGCTGGGACAAAACCCTGCCATCATCCTTTGACTGAAGCACAAGAGGGTACCTGCCAGGGCATGTGGCAGAGCAAGTTCTCAGAACTCCAGCCCTTCTTTCATTCATTCACTGATGTACGCAGTCACTCAAACTACACCCTTGTTTGCTGTGTGCCAAGCAGTCACTTTGTCCTCACACTTAGATGCTCATGGCTGACTCTTACTTCTCCGGAGTTGGAGGAATGGCCTTATACCTCTTCTGGAGTTTTGACTGTCAGTGCTGCTTCCTTTGATACAGTCTTTGGCTTCACCTGTCCTGTGAGCTCAATAACTTTATTGTCTCGAAGGTCAAGATCATTCTTCAGTGCAGCCCTTCATTTTGTGTAACTCATCTGTTACTCAAGTGGCTCACAAGTGGCTAAGTTTTCTCCATCATATAAGCTAAAACAAGCCTCCTGTCTTCCACATCCAGAGAGTGTGGATTCAGGTACTATCTGTGTTTTGAGACTCTTCCAGTGCCTCAGCTCTTCCCAGCATCAAAAAGTTTTTCTTTTCATGACCTAAATGTTTTTCTGAGGAGTAAGTTACCTTCTTCTTTCTTATGGTTTGGATCTTACATGTCCCCCCAAAGCCCATATGTTAAAGGCTTGGTCACCAGTCTGTGACCCTATTGGGAAGAACTGGAACCTTCAGCCTGTGGAGCCTACTAGATGGAAGTTGGTCATTTGTGGTGGGGGAGGAGGGGTTAGATCACTGGCAATAAGGACCTATTAGGACTAAAGCCTCTTCCTGATTTTTGTTTTCTTTGCTTTCTGGCCACCATGAGGTGAAAGTCTCTTATACCACACGCTCCTGCCATGATGTACTGTACTATCACAGACTCAGAGCAACAGCGCCAACCTACCAGGACCTGAAAAATTTAAAACTGTGAGCCAAAATAAGCTTTTCTAATTTTTAAGTTTATTGTCTCAGACATTATATCCCAGTGATAGAAATATAACTAACACATTCTTGTTTTTCCACAAGCACAAGGGAAAATGTATAATTAAATAGGGGTTTATTGGGCATTGGTGCATTAATGTTGAGGTAGAGATGTCTCCTTAATGCTTGATAAGTCTGTATTCTTTTCTGTGGAAAGGAATAGCTTCTAGCTGAGTATAGCCCCTCAGATGAAGATGTGATATGTTAACTTGACTGGATTTTAAAAAGTTAACAAATTAGTAAAGCACATTTCTAAGTGTGTCTGTGGGGTCTTTCCAGAATGACTGGCAAGTAAGCCAGTAAACTGAGAGGAGAAGATCCATCCCAATTGTGATTGTGGGTACCAACATCCAATAGGCCTGTAGCATGGGTGGAATAAAAGGGAAAGAAAGTAAAGTTTGTGTGTATTTGAGGAGCTCTGTTGTGCTTGAGTTGGTGTGTCTTCAGATGCCACTGCCTATGACATCAGACTCTAGTTTCATTAGCGCTCAAATGCAGACTCATACCAGCAAGTCTCCAAGACCTTCAGTTTCAGACTGCAGCTATGCCCTTGATCTCTCTTGTTTTGTGGCTTCCACCCTCTTGGACCAAGTGGCTCCTGGAGCCATGGCTCTCCAGTGCACAGATGGCCATTGTGGACTCTTCTACCTGTTATTCAGCAAGCTTATCTAAGAAATTCTGTTGCTTGCTAATACTGGTTCTGTTTCTCTAGATAACCCTAGCCAATACAGAGGGCCTCCATGACGGAGGAAGGGCGTTCCTTAGGCCTGACCCTCATCATTGTGCCTCCCATGTGTTAGCCAGTTTTCCCTTTGCTGGTATATAATACCCAACATTCATAACTTAAAGTAGGAGGGATTTAATTAGGCTCATAATTTTGAGAAATTCAATACTGGGTTGGCTGTTCATAGGAAAGGAACATCATGGCAGAAGAGTACTGGGAAACAAAGTTGCTTAGTTCATGTTGTCCTGGAAACAGCAAGGGAGGAATGACCACAGGACCATATATACATAGTACCCAAGCCATGCCTTCATGACCCACTCAGATATACCTAAGGTGTGTTTACTAGTCTGTTGGGTGTTTCTTGACCCAACAAAGTTGATAGATCAGGATTAATCATCACATTCTATGAGGTCATGTAAATGGCAACAATCCTCAGACTTGTAATTCCTGAATGAACTCCCTCTGGAGACACAACTTCATGTGCATGTGTCCAGGCTCCCAAATGCATGTTCTGTAAAGATAATCCCTTGGGCAGCTCCATAAGATGTTGCCCCACATGTCATGTTTTTGTGCACATTCCCTGTTTCTTCTGGAATTCCACAGAATCCATATCTTTTCCTAAGGATATTTAGTTCACCTGTTTTATGGGAGATACAAGTGTGGAATGAAAATTATACTTACCCAAACATACAGGGTAAAGAAATTTAGGTTTCACTTGCATGCCACCCATAAATTCTGAGAAGGATTAGAAAAAGTAATTAGCTACTCTTAGTGCCTGCTTAGATTTAATTTCTACAAATAGGTTGCTCAGTCCCAAACAAGAGCATATAATACTGAAAAACATATATATCTTTCTATCTTCAGGACCAATAGGAAAATAGGTAGTAGGAAGACATGGAAAATTTTTGCTTTTAAAAAGCTTTTTTCCCAAGTCCAATGACTATGTGCTCATCATAGATATTTTGGAAAATACAGAAAAGTAGAAAGAATGAAAATTTGCCTATAAAGGTAAATAGGGAAAATCTCACTCTGATGTCAGTAACAGAATTAGTGGCCCTTTTCTCTAATGACTGTTTAGTTTTTATCCACAAACATTGTGATTTCATATCCAATTACATCTTGAACTTTGTATGAGTTCTTAGAAAACTCTGCCATGTTCACTTGTGAAATAACTAATTATTTGTTGAGCCATACATTTTAAATGCCTACCATATGCCATGAGTTCTGCTAGGCCTTTGGGATCTATTAGTGAGCCAGACAGATGTAACAGTATACCATACTCTTCATCGGTGATGTTACCTGAGGGTTGTTGACAAGTATCAATACGTCCCCTGGAATTTTGTGGTTTGGATATGGATTGTCTCCCTAAAATCTCATGTATTTGGAAAGTAGTTCAATCAAGGTGGTTAAGCTGTTGATACCCTGTGCAGCTAAGAGGTAGGGCCTGGTCAGAAGAAGCAGATCCCTGGGACATAACCTGGAAGGTGCAGAGCACTGGGGCGTGATCAGGAAGGGGAAGATCATTGACAAAGACTTGGAAAAATATATACTAGCTCCACCCTTTCTCTCTGTCCTTCTGCTTCCTATCCTGCCATGTAGTGAACAGCTTCTCTCTAGCCAGGGCCTCCCACCAAGCCCTTCTACAAGTGCTGGCCACCCACGAATGGACAGAGACTTATTAAAACTGCGAGCTAAAACAAACCTTTCATCCTTTAAGTTGTGGATGTTGAGTATTGTGTACTAGCAATGAAAAGTAACTAAGACAAGTGTAAGGCTAACACTGTGCAGCATTTTATGTGTGTGTCAGAATATTTAACTTCTTCAGTGTTCATGTATTCTTCTCACATTTTCCCCTTATGTCCACTCCAAGGGGCTAGTTATACAGATATGCTTTCCCACGTGGGTGGGTCTGTGTTGTCTTTTGTAGAGGCTTTGTTGAAGTTGCCTGGCATTATTGTTTGGAGAAGATTGTGGCTGAAGTCCCAGAGGAGGAGGATGGAAGAGAAGTATAGAATGAGAGAGGCAGATAACTAAGAGACTTAAGACCTTCTGTAGAATGGAGAGCAAACAGCTAGAGCTTGAAGAAAGCAGCGTCTCTACATCATTATCCTTGGGGATTCTCAGAGGGCAAAGTATGGAGGCAGACCAATGAGGAAGGCTCCAGATACCTGTAGTGCCAACCACAGCAAAGGGTCATTCCTCTGCTTTGGAAGAGAGCAATGAACTGCCTGACTCAAGACCTTGAAGGTAGGCACCTGCTTGCTGAACAGTGTGAACTCATACTGGGTGCCTCAAGGTTTTGTGATTCTTGAGGCTCCGAGGGCCTTTGTAAAACTGATGTAAACTACTTGGTCACACAGTAGTCTTAAATTTTTTTCTTTGTCAGACAAAAGTATCCAAGATAAACTCACAGATTAGAACAAAACTTAATTCAAATTAAATATTGCCACGCAGAAATCACTGAACTAGAATTGATTAGCAAGAAAACAACACTCTTTTCCTATTATCTGCTCTTAAACACTATCGTGGTTTGGATCTGGAATGTTCCCCAAAAGTCTCATGTATTTGGTTGTTATGGATTGTCTATGAAATCATGTGCTGTGGGAGATTGGGGCCTAGTCTGGTGGGGAGGATTAGAGGCATGTAAATTGTATTATAGGCTTGTAGCGGGAGCTTACCATATCTTCCACCCCTGGATCCAGGAGGGGATGATCACTGGGATGAGACCTGGAAGAATATATAAGCTGCTTCCTGCCTTCCTTGAAAGACTAGATTTAACTTGCTTTGATTTAACTTCCTGTTTGTAATGTTGAGGAGCTGTCTCCACCTCTGCCTCTGCCATGTACTTCCACTGTTGCCAGCTGCCCCTGAGTGGGCTGTGACCTTCTGAAACTGTGAGCGAAAATAAACCTCTCCTCTCCTAAATTTGTAGGTGTTGGATATTGAGTCATAGCAATGAAAAAGTAACTAAGGCACACACTCAGTGAAGTCCCATCTCCCTGCTTTAACCATCACCTGATATGCAAGACTCACTTGATATAGACATCATAATATTTAAAAAGTAGGATTGTACTCCCTTTGTAATCATATAACCAGAATTTTCCAGACTAAAATCTCAGTAGGGCACAGTAGGACAACTCTGTGCACTATGATGATATGTTCAAGCTAAAGGCCTTGGGAGGCTCTTATGCGCAGTTCAGGCAAAGATGAGGGAGTGACTATTTCAGTCATCTAAATGGGAGTCTATTTCTAGCATTTTTTTTTTTTTGGTACTAACATGTCACTAATATTACCAGTTGTGTTAGTTTACTTGGCTACCATGAGAAATTACCATAATCTTGGTGAGTTCAAGCAGCAGAACCTAATTATTTCACAATTCTAGAGGCCAGAAGTTGAGGACCAAGGTATAAGTGGATTTTGTTTTCTTCCCTAAGAGCTTTTAACTTCTTACCTCTTTAGCATTCCTTGGCTTGTGGGTGCATTGCTGTCACCTCTGCATTTCTTAATGTTGCCTCCTCTTCCTTTTTGGTACAGGCTTCCTCTGCTTCTGTCTTATGGGAATAATTCTCATTGGCTTTAGTAAATCATCTCTCTATCTCAAGGTCCTTAATTTAATTACATCTACAAAGAGCTTTTTTTCAAATAAGGTAATAAGCACACTAATAAATAAGATTGCAAGGATTAGGATGTGGGCATACTTTGGGGAAATCACCATCTAAACCTTTGTACACTGAAACCTATTTCTGATTTTCAGAATGCTAGTTAGCAGATCACAACACAGATGGCAGGTGCATGGACAGTAGCTACCGCTTGAGTGTTGATCTTCTGATAAACCCTTGCTGGCCACCTCTCCCTACGGTGAGACTTCGTGGCCCAGCATATGACAGCCTCTAGGGTACAGTATAAGCCCGTACATGAACACATATTTATCAACATAACAATAATATATCCATGTTACTTATAATGTTCATATTTATTTCATACCATCTAAAATGAAAGTATTTGAAAGAAAATTATTACACAATTTTTGACACTGAATAGGAAGAAATGCAAAATTGCTGTCTCAGTGAACTTCAGGATGGGTTCAGGGTCAGACTTACTTTTAAGAAAATAAAGAAATGTCATGTTTATTTCATCTAAAGCTATGCTAACAAATTTCTGCCACCTATAATCGTAATTAATTCTCACAGCAACACTTAAGTAAATGACTTTAGCCATTTTCTAGGTGGGTAAACTGGGGCTAAGTGCCACTAAAATGATCCTACTGCTGGAGAGCATGGGGGCCACATTTGTGCCACATATTTTAGTTGAATTAATTTAATATCATTAGATGGCATTCTCCAAAAAGGTCCAACCCTGCTGGAAACATCTGACCAGTGTCTAGGGATACTTTCCATCAGCTTTGACTATGTTCCCATTGGAGAGGTGACACTAATGAAGAGGAAGACAAAGAAAAATGAAAATAAAGGTAGGAAAGGAGAGGGAGAAAAGTGAGGGACTGATAAGAAATCCTTCTCCTGCCACTGAGTGACTGAATGGAGTGCAGGTTCCTGAGCCTCTGACACCTGTGGGATTTGTTAGATCCCATGGGCCCCAAGGCATCAAGACAGTCAAGGCAGGGAGCACTGGGATCCTGAGAAGTGTTTTCACTGGATGCATCTGAGTTGCCCCCGAGCCTGGAGTGACTGTACCCCAATGATCCAGTAATTTAGGCTCTCTGTTATCTCTTGGTCCTCCCTGAGCTTCTGCCAACTCTTGATACCTCTCCTGGTTGACAGTATCATATTGGTGATAGGTATCATATTGGTGATAGGTGGCATTACTGCTTTTAAGTCTTCACTGCTTCAAGTTGTACACACATTACTGACAGATGCTAGTTTCTTCTGGATTTTCCTTTCTTGGATGTAAATGTAATCTCAACCTGTTGATATTGAACTTGGCCGTCTTACTGATTTTGGTCAGATACTACCAAAGATGATGTAGGTGAAAGAACAAAGTGTGCTTTCAAATCAAGCCTGTGTTCTTGTGCTTCTGCTATTGCCGAGAGAAGAACATAATCTGACTAGTCCGAGGTACATTAGAGAGGTGGAGACTGGACAAGTCCACCCTGCAGTTGGAAGCCCAGCCTGGCCAAGCCCAGCCTGAATCAGCTGATGAGTAGTTGACCTACAGATGCATAATTAAGATCTATTTATCATAGGCATCATGTCACTGTTTTGGGATGGCTTATCGTACAGCCTGGTATATCAGTGACTGACCGCTGCATTTTGCACTTGTCTCATCCACTTCCTATCATGGCTCGACCACTGAGTGCTACATTACTATTCAGGGACTCGTACAGTAGTGTCAAGAGTTAGAGCCCAGGAGCTGAGTAGATTCCTACCTTAGGGCTAAGCCCTGAGCCCACACTGGGCCCTTCCTATCTTGTGCCATGCTGTAGCCACTTCTTCCCACAGTCTCGCTGCAGGTGTTCCAGGATCTGCCTGAAGCCAGGTTTCTAAAAAGGCATCCGTGTCTTTATCTAGTGCCTCGTTCCACTTGTAGATTCAGCATTTACACAGCTGGCTGTAGACATGGGAAGTTGTGATTTGAATTGAGCAAGTCAACTGCAGTGAACTCCCATCTTTTCTACCTCTCTAACTGCCCACACCCAAGCGTTTGCTTCTAGCAGTCCTGAGAGGCCCAGCATCCTGCTGTGGCACAGCAGCTTTTTGGAGACACAAAAAAAGAACCACTGGTCTAAATCCCTGAGACTTTGGAAACGAGCAGCCAGCCAGAATGGATACCGGTGGTTTTCTCTGGGTGGTGAAATTATAAAGGTTTTAAAAGATAGCCTTTATTCTCCAATGTGTTTTCTAATCCTCCAAATTGGATATTTTTCTTGAGTGCAAAACAATAAATGCTAATAAAACAATGAAACAACCCTGCAGCTCTAAGTGCAGCTCAGCGGGCTGGGGCGAGGTGGGAGGTGGAGACAGCATCTTTAATAGGACTTACAGCAGTAGCCAGGAGGCCAGTAGCCAGGGGGTCAATATCTGGTGTCTTTTGTAGCAGCGGGCCATGACTTGGAGTCCAGCCCAGTCAGTGTCGCTTGGCACTGGCCTCCCTGAGAGTCATGCTCCTAACCTTAGCTAAGCAGCTTGCGAAGGCCTCCCTCCCAGGATGTGTGTGTGTGTGTGTGTGTGGGGTGGGGGGGAGGTGGGGAGGAGGGGACTAAAGACTCAGTGAAGGCCCATGCCCTGACCAGACAAGTGCATCAGCTCTGTGGGGGACCTTCCTTTGTGCAATAAATGGGTTTTTGAAAAAATGGTGAAAATCACAATTCTAAATCAAAAGCCATTTTATATGTGCCAGGGAGTTTCCTGAAATACAGATTTCTATTGTAAAGTCTGGGGTAAAGTAAAAAATCGCTCTTCTTTTTATCTTTGGCATAAATCTGGATTTTCAATTGGGGCATTTTAGGTCCTACAAGAAACCAGATGACATGAAAAAACATACACCAGAACTTCTGCCTAGGGTTAATGGCCAGCAGCATCATCTTCAATTAGAAGGGCAGCCTGGCTCCAGTTTAATTCCTGGTCCTGGTGCTAATATTTTCTGTCCCTTATTTTGTATGTCCTCTGGCCTGGGAGGCTCTCCTCTTAAACATGCACATGGTTTCCTCTCTCCGTCCTTTAGGCTTATGTTCAAATGCCTCATGCCTTCTAAGTGAGGTTTTCCTGGTCACCCTGTTTAAGTGCCACCTTCTAGGATTCTCTCTCCCCTTTGCCTGCTTGTTTTTCCCCGTAGTACTTATCACCATTTGTTGAACTGTGTGTTTTCTTGATTTTGTTTATTCTCTGGGTCTCTCCCTGGAATGTAAACCCATTGGTACCAGGATTTGTGTTTGTTTTATAGACTCCTATATCCCTGGTTCCTGGATTGGTACTAACAGAATCTATGCTTCAGTAAATATCAGTTGCATGGATTGAATGCACGACTTGGCACATGTTACTTCACTTTTTTTGTGTACAAAATATAAATGGGTGAACTGGACATCCACCCTTAGCATGTGTATCAGGGAGACAGAAGGCATTAGTTGTCCTGGGACAATCCACAGAGAGCAAGAGATCTTCTTGTTAAGGGAGCAGCTACTTCTCAGCTCTGTTTAACTCTTGTCACAGAGAATCTTGCCTAGTATTATCTAATTTTAAAATGTGTTCTTAATAAAAAGCTAGAAAATGTTTTTAAGTGAAACCAACTGATTTTTAAATATTGCTAACCAACTCATGTTTTCACAGAAATCCTATGCAGGTAAGACAAAAATATTTGTGGTTCAGAGCTGACAGGTAAGAATGGGATTTCTAGACTAGATAGACTTCCTCTAAAATTATCTAGTTTTATTCTAATCTCTTATAATAATCTCTTACGAAATGATGGACTTCCCTTAAATTGCTTCCATCTTTTCATTGTAGCAGAAAGTATGTAGACTAATCAAACACAAATCAAGTAAAATGACTTAAGTAGCAAGTCTCCTCAAACTCACAGGGGAAGTTTGCTCCATAGGAAAACCACTGGCTAAATGACTATGTAAACTGAAGTTCATGGTTGGGGTATTCTCATGGGTTGCCCTGGGTACCCCCAGTGCAAGCCAGCAAATCACATGGGGGAACATGGAAGAACTATGGAGCTTGTATCCACCATGCAGGCAGTCCTGCCCCAGCTTCTTCACCTTGCTTATCCAATTTGGGCCTGCAAAATCCAGCTCCTCCCTCCGCAAGACAGGCTGGAAATGAGGGGGATGCTAGTCAGACAGGCCCAGGATCCATAGCCCTGCCCAGACACTCAAGTCAACTGAAAAGAAACTACCGGGGAACTGCTATTAGAGAGTGTGTGGGACACAAATGGGACTCAAGCTGTAACCCAACTGGGAAGGTTGCTACAGATATCCCTAGAAGATACATTCATAAGCAAAGGGGACTTGGCACTCAACACACCTAGCTCCTGTGCTTTGCTAAAAGGCCAATACCCAGAAATATCTAATCCAGATAATACCACCAGCAAGAGACTGAGACAGGTTGAAACATAACCTATAGGGTCTCAGAGACTCAGCTACAAAAGAGAAGGGCCAATTCCCACTTAAGGCCAACTGAGCAGTTCCACCCCAGCTGACTCTGAAGTCTTGCAATAAAAACAACAATGAGATGCTCCACAATGTCCCTATTTCACCAGCGGAAGCCCAAATTGGGCTGGAAGAGAAGTCAAACCTCTGCAACTTCGGAAACAGAATAACCAGTCTAGTGGAGGGCTACAAGTTAGAATCAAACGATAACTTCCTCAAGCAATTAAATGAGTTAAAAATAGATACAAAAACAATTTGCTCAAATTATTGGGTGAATTTAAGGTAGAGTCAAACAAAGACCTCCTCACTGAGTTTAATGAGTTTCAACAAAGATGCACCTGATAAATTCTAGGATAGAAATAACACCCAGCCAGACAAGCGAGGAAACAGATTCAAGGCTAGCAAAACTACAGAACTCAATTCAAGAAATGAATGAAAAATGCACTAAAGAGTTAAAAATATGAAAAAATATTGGCAGAGCATTAGGAGATCACTGGAAAGATTGGGGAATAGAATGACACAGAATGAGGACAAGATGGAAACTACAAACCAAACCCTCAAGGATATTCAAATAGCGCTCCATTAATATGGAAATGCCTATCAACAGATTTTAGATAACTCAAGATACTTAACCTCAGAATTTTAGGATTACAGGAAAAAAATAGAAATCCAAAATAAAGGAATAAGAAATCTACTCACTAAAATTATAAGAGAAAACTTCCTGTATATAGGAAATGAACACACAAGTGGCAGAGGCATATCTTATATCAATCAGATATGACCAAAAGAGAAGCTTTCCAAGAAATATCATAATAAAAGTTATAGATATCACTTGCAAAGAGAAAAAAAATCCTAAAATTTGTCAGAGAAAAAGGCAAGTAACTTACCAAGGCAGACCTATTAGAATAACAGCAGACTTCTCAACACAAACCCTAAAAGCCAGAAGAGTGTGAAGTGAAGTCTTCAAAGTGCTAAAAGAAAAGAATTGCCAGCTAACACTCATATGTCCTGAAAAATTAGCTTTCAGAATTGAAATTAAAGAAAGACTTACCATGACAAAGAAGACTTGAAGAAATTTACTACAACACTACAAAAAAAATTTTTAAGGGTCTGTTGGACAGAGCGAGGGAAGATAACCACAACAAGAAAACAGAGGTAGATACACATCCAACACACATAACATCTAAATAAATAGAAAATCAGAAAAAAAATCAACATCTGAAGTTCAGGAAAATGACAGGATTCAGTATATACATGGCAATTACAATTCATAATGTCAGCAGTCTCAACTTGCCAATCAAAAGATATAGACTGTCAAACTGGATTAAAAAACAGAATCCAACCGTAGGAGATCCATCTTACCCATAAAGATAAACACAGACTGAAAGTGAAAGATGGAATGCCATATTCCATTCAGCAGGCAGTGAAAACAGCAGGAGTAGTTAGTTATTCTCTTCACTGATAAAATGAACTTTAAACCAAAACAAATCAAGAGACAAAGAGGTCACTCATCCTTATAATTCATCTTTGTAAAGGGAACAACTCAACAAGAGGAGATAAAAAAGTAAATATTTGTGTACCAAACAAGGTGCACTCAACTTTATAAAACAAAAGCTACTGGAAGTAAAAAGAACAGGTAGACTTCACCACAATTTTAATGGGGGAATTTAACGCTCCACTCTCCTAGAAGGACAGATTAACTAGACAAAAAAAATCAACAGACATAGAAAATCTGAATAGCACCATGGGAAAAAAAATAGACTTAAATATCTACAGAATGTTTCATCCAACAACAGAATTTATATATTCTTTTCAGATACTCATGGAATATTCTCCAAAATAGAACATATTCTAGACTACAACATGTGTTTAAACAAATACAAAAATTTAAATGATCTCATGTATACTAAAGATCACAGTAGAATGGAACTAGAAATCAAGAGCAATAGTAAAAACAGATATTACACAAATAAATGAAGTCTGAATAATACACTAATAACAAATTTTGGGTTATGGAAGAAATCAGGGAGGCAATGAAATTTTCTAGAAACAATAGTAACAGCACACCACACAACATTTCGGACACAATGAAGGCTGTATGAAGTGGGAAATTCATTGTCATAAATGCACACATTTAAGAATTGAACAATCTCACATAAATAATCTGATGATGCAACTCATGGCATTGGAAAAGCAAGAATAGTCTAACTCCAAAACTATGAAAAGGAAAGAAACTATAAAGATCAGAACAGAAATCATTGAAATTAAAACTAATGAAGTCAATGCAAAGATCAGTGATATTAAAAAGCTGGTTCTTTGAAAGGATCAACAAGATTGATAAATTTCTAGGTAAACTCACTAAAAAGAAAGAGAAAACCTGTATCAATGTAATTAGAAACAAAACAGGTAAAACTACAACACACAGCACTAAAATCCAAAGGATTATAAGAAGCTAATTTGAAAATCTATAAATTTAAGAACCTAGAAGAAATGGGAGATTTTCCAAATACATTTCAACCTCCAAAACTAAAGCAAGACTGAAAACATTTACTCCAAAACTGGGGAAAAGACAAGGTTGCCCATGGTTACCCTTCCTTTTCAATATAGTACTTGAAATTTTGGTCAGATCAATCAGATAAGAGAAAGAAAGAAAAGGAATATGAATCTGAGAGAAAGAACCTAAGATATTCCTATTAGCAAATGAGATAATTCTCTACAATGAAGAACGAAAATATTTCGTCAGAACTCTTTTGCAGGGTATAAGCAAATTCAGCAAAGTAGAAGGTTATAAAATCAACATTCAGTAGCCCTCCTGCATTACAATAACAAATTCAGAAAAAAAGGAAGTCAAGAAATCAACTGCATTCACAATAGAAACAAGAAAATTAAATACTTAGGAATAGATCTGACTAAATCGAGAAAACTATAGAACCTTGAAGGAAGAGATTAAAGAGGACTTTAGGAAATAGAAAGACATCTCATGTTCCTGTATAGGAAGAACTAAAATTGTCAAAATGACCATACTTCCAAAATTGTTGTATAGATTCAGTGTAATACGATCAAATTACCAACATCATTCTTCACAAAGCTAGAAAAAAGAACTCTAAAATTTATGTGAAATTAGAAAAGACCCACAATTTCTAAAGCAATTGTCTAAGTTACCTTTCTCATTGCTGTGATTATTATTTATTATTGAGACAGGGCCTCACTATGTGACCCAGGCTGGTCCTGAACTTACTGTGGAACCCAGGCTGGCCTTGGACTCAGGGTAATCCTCCTGTCTCAGCCTCCTGAGTGCTGGGATTATAGCCGTGTGCCACTATGCCCAGCTTATGTGGTTCTGGGGTACTTACAGCTTGACTTAGCACTTGCTAGGCAAGTACTTTAACCACTGAGCCATCCCTTCAGCCTTGCTCTGATTAGCTTAGTTCAAAGTTTCAAAAGATCTTAGTCCATTCACGGGCAGCTGGCAATGGCAGAAGCACATGGCAGCAGCCTAGTTGGAAAAAGCTGCTCAAAGCATGGCTTACAGGAAGCCAAGTCAGGTAAGAAAAGTGGAGCTAGCATGTACCCTTCCCTGTCATATCCTAGTGATCCACTCCTTCTAGGTAAATTCTCAGTATTCTACCCCTGCTGGGTTAAGACCCTTCCAAGTCACATGCCCCATAGTCCATCACACCCCTGTAATCCACCACATGCCCATAATCCACCACGTGATCATGATCCACAATATTCAAGTATATGAGGCCTTTGGGGGACTTTGCAGATCCAAACCATAATGGCAATCCTAAGCAACAAGGCAAAGTGGGAGGAATCACAATTCCTGACTTCTAAGTATGCTATAAAGCAACCGTGATTAAATCTACATCATACTGGCACAAAACATACAAGGAAGATCAACTGAACAGAATTGACAATACTGGGATAAACGCAAGCATCTTTAGTCATGTGATTTTGACAAAGGGGTCAAAACCACTCACTGTAGAAAGACAGTTTCTTTAACAAATGGAGTTGGGGAAGCTGGATATCCACATATAGGATGATGAAACTAGACCCATACCTTTCACTCTATACCTGAATCAATCAAAATGGATCAAAGAGCTGGATATCAAAATGGAAATGTCAAATATGTTGGGAGACAAAATAAGTAAAATCTTGGACTACATAGGGATAGGAAAGGATTTCATGAACAGAGCACTGAATGCACAAGAATCAACAAATGGGACTACATCAAGCTAAAAAGCTTTTTGCACAGTAAAAGAAACAACAGGGTAAAGAGACAGCTTTATAGAATAGAAATTTTTTGCTAGTTATCCTCAGAGGGTTAATATCTAGAATCATACAGAACTCAAAAATACCACCCCCCAAATAAATGACCTGATTAAGAAGTGGGCAACTGAAATGAAAAGAAAATTCTCAGAGGAGAAAGTACAGAGGCTAACAAGCACATGAAACAGAACTCCCAAAACAACAATTATTAATGAGGCTGTGGGGGAAAAGGAACACTTGTACCGTTGCTGGGATTGCGATCTGGTTCAACTGCTACAGAAAGCAATTTGGATATTGCTTTGAAAGCTGAGAATAGATACCCTTTTTGACCCAGGTACAGTTCTCCCAGGAATTGTCCCAGAGGAACTAAAGTCATAAAGACATATGTATGTGCATGTTAAGAGCAGCTCAATTCATCATAACATAGTCCTGGAAATGACCTACATGCCCATCAATAGAGGAATAGATAAAGAATGGTAGATATACACAATGGAATATCATACAGCCATAATAAAGACAGATATGAAGCATTTGCAAGAAAATGGAGTCACCTTGAGCTCATAATGCTCAGTGTCATGGACCACACACAAAAGATTAAATACCACTTGATGTGTCTTATAAGAGAATTCCATAAATGCACATATAAGAAATATAAAAAGATTTTTTTCTTTCTTTCTTTTTTTTTTATTTTTGGAGACACGGTTTTGCTCTGTAGTCCAGGCTGATCCTGAACTCACTATGTGTCCCAGGGTAGCCTTGAACTCATGTCAATCCTCTTGCCTCAGCCTCTTGAGTTACTGGCTTGTGCCACCATGCCCAGCTTACATGGTGCCAGGAAATTGAACTCAGGTGCTTAGCGCTTCTTAGGCAAGTGTTTTAAATGCTGAGCTATTCCTCCAGCCCCCAAAAGATCTTAATACAAGAAAGAGGGTATGAAGAGGAGTGAGGGACTCCTAATATGTAAACAAACCAAGCCAAACTTGGATCATGTCTAGCTCTTTCATGTGCCACAGTTTTGCAGCCTCTAAAGCAGAAGGATGTAAGTGGATTGTTTATCGGGGCCTGAGTAAGTAATTCTGGTTTCAGATGACCAAATGGAATGTCGTTTTGACTTGGAACCCAAGTTATACCTGGAAATCTACAGAAAAGCCAGAAAACGTTGCTGCTCCAATGCCTGGGAATCAGTGAGGGACATCCTCTGTTGAATTTAAGGTGGGCTGAAAAATCCAGCTGTTGACTAAATAAGCAATTTTTCCAACTCTACCTATTTGCATTGGGATGAGGCTCAGATATGGGTATATATAGGCTTCCAAAAAGTTCCTGGGAGATGCAAAAGTTCTTTAGAGATGCAGCTAGAGTTGTGACATTTTCTGAAAACAGTTTGAGACTAAATAGAATAATAACTCTAATTTATCTAGAAACATATTTTGTCAAAGTAAAGTAAAATTTACCTTCTAAGAACTTTTCATGTATTTTCATCTTCAAATATGAAAATAACAAAAATATCTGCCCTCACCCCACACCTAACTAGTCAACGTTTGCATCCTCATAAACATATTAACATGCATGTTGCTATGACACCAACATGTACAACTAAAGGATTTATTGTTACAGAACTGCTTTTACTCTACAGACTGCAAGTGCGGGTGGCTGCTGGGATTGTTCAGAAATAATTTGAAGTACTTTTCACTAACAGATGGACCCTATTTCTACACTACTTAAAGCTGGACTAGCCTTGTCATTTGCTTGAACCAATACATAGAATGTGATAAGTGTGAAGTGTGGCTTTGCAGCTCAGGCCTCACCGGACTTTGTAGCTTTCATTGTCATCTTCTTGGGTCCACATGCCACATGTGAAAGACAAGCTCTCCTGCTCAAGACGCCATGGAGGAGAACCAAGCTGCTCTCACTAATAGCCCAGTTGTCAGACATGTGATCAAGGCTGTCCAGGTCCAGCTGAATGAACCTCTCAACTGAGATTTGCCAACAAATAGCAAAGGCCACATGAACCCAATCCATACCATATGCAACAAAGGTAGACTGTCTGGCCGAGTCAAACCTAGATTACTGATAAAGTTGCAAGCAAATAAACAAGGATCATTTTAAGTTAACAAATTTTAGGGGTGGCTTGTTACACAGTGATAGAAAACTGAGGACACCTTTGCTATCTTTTAGACATTACTTTATCACAGGAAAGATTTTGGAGAGATCAGCAAGTACTCAGTATTACTTTCTGGAAGGCCCAGGAGTTAGCAAAACAATTCAAAAGCAGCACATAAGGCTTGGGTGTTGTATGTACTTTAATTAATGAAAAAGCATCTGAAAGGCGACAGAGAGCCTTTGAGGATGGGAGAGATTTAGGGACCTCTGGGGTGAATGAAGTCATGTTTTAGTCTGATCAGGCTGCTATGGCAAAATGCCATAGACTAAGTGGCTTGTAAACAACATAAATTTCTCACAATTCTGGAAGGTGGGAGGTTCAAGACCAAGGTGCCAGTGGATTCCACATCTGGTGAGGATCAATTTACTGTTGAGAGATGTTACCTTCTCTTTAAATGACAGAAGAGACAGCACAGTTTCTGGGCCCATCGTTTGTAAGTGCACTAATCTCATTCACGAGGACTCTGCCTTCATTACCCAGTCACCTCCAAAGGTCCTACCTCCTATTATTGTCACCTTGAGGTTAGGATCTTGACGTACAAATTTTGGGGATAAGGCCATAGCGGGCTGGATGCTTTCAGCTATACATAGCAGAACATGTAAGCTAAAGATTTGTGTGTGTGTGTGTGTGTGGTGGGGGGTGCAGATACTCATCTCTCTTAAGAAGGTGTTAAGTGGGAAAGAGGGAAGGGAAGTAAAAGTGATCAAGATATGATACATATTTGCACCAATTTCTCAAAGTTGGAAGTGATTATTATATATAACAAACATATATGAATAAGGAATAATTTGGGAGGGGATAGAAATGGGGAAGTAAATGAATACAGAGTCTGTGCAGTCACTTGTAGCATTTCATGAAGACACAAGTTGCTCAAAGTCTCAGAGACTAAGAGATATCTGCAGGTGACTGAAGGAATTCACTCCGTAAAATAGGGGCTGAATTTCTTAGAGCAGCATGAGCAGAGGTTCCCTACCGATTTTTATTAGTGGGGGAAGAAAGCACATGATAAGGGGAAAAATGCATAGAGCAATGAATCATTTACAAAGAATTACTCAGAGAAGACTTGAAATTTACACAATGGTTGATTAAGGTTACAGAGCATATAGGTGGGGGTAGTAAACCAGGGGTAGTTACCAGGTAGGACGTTATCTTACTGATCTTCAGGATTATAGGCAGACAAATACTAGGTAGATTCCACAAAGTTGGAGACCTTACAGCTGCTTTTGAAGCAAGCAACTTTACAATATAATCATTCACTTTACAGGTAAATATTACCCAGCTTTGGCAGAGATAGAGAATAGATGGACACATCCTCTCACAGACATTTCAATCGGTGAGGCAGAAATCCTAAATAAATGTCAATTTAGAGATTAATGGGGGCTGGAGGAATGCCACAGTGGTTACAGCACTTCCCTTGCAAGCACAAGGTCCTGAATTTGATTCCCCAGCACCACATAAAACTGGGCATGGTGGCACATGCCTGTAATCCCAGCACTTGGGAGGCTGAGGAAAAGGACTGATGTGAGTCCAAGGCCAGTCTGGGATACATAGTGAGTTTAGGACCAGCCTGGGCTATAGAGTGAGACTCTGTCTCAGAAAGTTATAGATTAGAGAGGGCTCCACAGAGAGGGTCTCCACAATAGCTCAAGTTTCCAGGTGCATCCCTTCTTCTGTCTCCTATCTGCAGTCAATTAACAGTGTCTCTCCTTTGTTCTCAAGATGTCTGTAGCCACTCCCAAGTTATCTTACAATGACATTTCCAAATGGAGAAGATGGTAGGGGACAGATTTATCCTCTGCATGTTTTTATTAATGAAGGAAAGAAATTTTGCCCTGGAGTTTCTTGGAATATTTTATCTTAAGCTTTGTTGGCTAATGTGATATTACTTGGCTCCTTTACTGCAAGGGAAGGCAGGAAAGCAGTCTAGAATCTCTATGGTGGGAAGTGGGCTGTATGTAGCTTTGGAGAAAAAGAGTAAGGATATGATTAAGAGGTGACAAACAGAGGTGGAGTTAGCCTTTGCCCCCTTCCAGGCCAAGGGCACAGAGGAGCTAGTACCCTAAGACTCTTGAGGCTGTGCTTCAAGAATAGATATAGCATGGCTCTTCACTTGTGTGCAGAGATCTTGTTCTTAAATTACACTGCACATACCATAGAAGTGTTTGCTATTATTGTAAATGAACACTGAGAGTTTGAAGAAGTTGTTGATCACAACCCTAAGATGAGAGTGGTGCTGCAGTCTCAGTCAAGAATTCCCCTTAACTCTTCATATGTTAGCGTCAAAGGGTCAGATACAGAGGGAGCTTTCCACATTGAATGCTTTGGGAGGAGGGATAGAAACTAAGATGGCGGCCAAACTGATTCCTATATCCAACTGTGTCTGAAAAGAAGGTAATTCAGCACATTTTCCAAAAACAATGCTCACAAGTTGCCTGGTACTACAGTTGAAAATGGAGCCTGAGGGAAGCAGGTGATTGTAGCGTTTCCTCATTTCTGCTAAGCTAGCTTTAGGCTACCAGCGTAGTAATGGTCCTTCAGAATGGCTTGAGACTTGACCTCTTCCAGCCAAACCCTCTTATTTGCTTTAGGCTATTCTCCTATTATTTAAAAAAGCAAATGGATAAAGTTTCACAAATTATCTGTTAACTTTAAGCTGTTACATTTTTCTCTATAGCCCTTTATTTACCTTTTTCTTCCTTTCTACTTCTAAATCCTTTGGATGTTCCTGTTGCTGCCCTTTTTCCTGACAGATTTGTATGGGGAACTGTACAAATGGTTGGAATCATTTTAACAACCACCCCAGATGGTTCCACCTGATGATTCGATGTCCAGCACTGTGGGATATTAGCAGCCAACTCAGATCTGACTGGCAACAGCAAACTTACCAGTTTGACCATAGTGTGGCCAATCTAATAGTTTGCTCATCTTTTAAAAATTTAAGAAATATAGACTAATAAGGAAATAAAATAATTTGTAATTATAATCATCAGAATTTACTGTTCTTTCCATTTTGGTGAATATTCTTCTAATCTTTTAGGGGAGGATATATTATACATGCATGTCATGCATACATGTGCTTAACTATCATTTATATATAACTTTCTCCCCAAAGTTGTATGTATATATATATTATATTTACATACTATATATCTATTTACAAGATGGAATCAATCATACAAGACATACTGTTTTATAATTAGTTTTTCATTTAAATGAAATCTCATGAACATTTTCCATGAACACATAAATACCTAAAAATAAAAGATTATAATAGATTAATATCATTTGACTTAATTTTTTATTTTACAGTGGTCTAAAGATATGCCCAGTCATTCTATATAGATATTTATTCTCTAACCGAATTTTCAAAATGCAAAACCATAATATACTTAATTGTCACTGTTCCTTGCCTTTTGGTGGGGTTACTTTTGGATATATCTATTACAACTTGAAAATATGTAAGTTGAAAGCATAGTTAATACACTCAGTCTACTGAGCATTGTACTTAGGCTAGCCTATCTTCAGCAAGCTCAGAACACTTATGCTGGCCTGAACAAAGCATATTTTATAATGAAGTACTGGATAGCTCATGCCGTTTATTACTTACTTACTTACTTAATTAATTAATATTTTTGAGGCAGGGTCTCACTCTGCAGTCCAGGCTGGCCTTGAGCTCATGGTAGCCCTCCTGCCTCAGCCTCCTGAGCACTGGGATTACGGGCATGGGCAGCCACACCTGATTTCTATGGTGCTGGGGAATCTAACTCGGGGCCTTGCCTTTGCTAGGCAGGCACTCTCATCATCGTGCTATTCCTCCACCCCCAGGCAGCTTGTTGACTACTCTACTGAAAGTGAAGAGCAGACTGGTTGTATGGGTACACTTAAAGTCAAAAAATCATCAGGTAAACCATCACAAGCAGGGGCCTGACTGCAAACTTTTGGTTTTAGGCTTTTACATTATTTTCATTTTGTCCTATTATATGCAAGGATATGATATAAATAGTCTTAGGGCAAAAACATGGGTATACTAGTGATCATGTTTTAAGTACGTTTCTTAAAGTGGAGTCAGTGGTTTGCCAATGTGCCACTTCCTGGTATTGACACAGAACCGCAGTGCGTAGGGTGTGTACAGCCTGGCCACACGGCAGCCTCTCCAGGCATCTGTTTCTACATGGAGGGTGTCAGGCAAATGAAGGCTGTGTGGACTCTTCCAGTGAGGTCAGTTTCAGTGAGTCAGTCCTCAATGAATAGGGGCTATATATATATATATGTTTCTAAGGTTATGCAAAATTGATTTTTGTTTAGTGACAGAGACCTGCCTGACTTTAGCTTTGGATGACAGGAGGACAAAACATCATATTGTAGAGTCAAATACATTTTTTTTTTCTTGATTGGTCTCAAGTGTATGGTTGGAAGGAGAAAGAAGAGGTTGTCTGTTAGAGGAGAAACAGCTGGAAGACTTAATACTTAAAAGATGAATTCTCACATTTTTTGGTTACAAGTCTAGACTTTTGTCTTTCCCACTTTCCCATCACTGGGACAAAATGCCTGCCACTCAAAACTTAAAGGAGAAGAGGTTTATTTTTGCTTGTAGGTTTTAAAGGATTCAGACTACAGTTGGCTGGCTCCAGAACAGAACGGGCACAGCGGAAGGGACTGGGTAGAGGAAAGCTGCTCCTCGCATGGCAAGCAGGAGGCAGAAAGAGCCAGGGAGAGAACATCTCCTTCTAATGTGCACCAAGGACTCCAGCAACCTGTTCCTTCCAGTGAGGTCCCACCTCTGAACTGAGACTTTTGGGAAACATTTTAGACATAAAACATAACAACTCTGTCTTATGATTTCAGGATTATATCCAGGACTCCTAAATTTAATCCAGGAATTAATAACATAGAAGCTGAGTCAAGGTGGTGGTGAATTCTTGTCTTAATTATTACTTTGTCGGGATGTTTTTCTTTGACATCTTCTCATCTTTAATCATGGTTTGCTGCTTTTACGCCTATTTTCTGTTGTGTGTTCGAATACAATATAGACCCTTGGTGACTAGAGCTGTGAGACATCAAATAGGAATGGTTAAAATGCAATGGGGAAGAAGTTAAGAGTAAATTTCAATTTTTTCTTTGTACTTTCTCATGTATATGGGTGTGAGTCTATGTGTTCCTGTCCTTCCTCCCACCCCTTCTTGAGCTTGAGTTCTCTGGTGATTCAATGTGAGTGAGGTAATGACAGGCTTGTGGCCTCTGGTGCCAGCCAGGCCAACAGTGAATCCCACTTTGTGGTTCTCTGGCTGTGGGGCTTTGGGTTAGCCATTTAGTTCAACTTCTTCATTTTTTAAAATGACTATTTCATTAGTTTATTTAATAAATAGAATTAACTAACTGAAGTGAAAAGACTTACAGGAAAAACTCTAGAAATGGATGGAAGCTAACCAACCCAATTTCCAGAAGGGCTGGGTCCCAGTTCCACCCTGGGAAAGCAGCTTCGAAGGTCCTGATCTGTCTCCAGGCAAGTCATTTCCCAGGAGGAGGAGCCCGACTGGCCGGAGTTGGGTCACAGGTTCTCCTCTGATCCCTTCCTCTCTCGAGAGGGCCGGCGCTGTGCAACCTGGAAGTTCTGTAATGTCACATAAAATGTGAAACCGGCACTTATTCATCACAGAAGAAACTATTACCAGAAGGACAAGAACTGGGGTGCCTTTACCCAGAACATCCCCCTACAGCTACTGTAGGGAATTTGGATGCTGGATTTAAGGTAGTAGGCATGTGGGATGTGCCCAGTCAGCAGTCACTACTGTGCCTATTATTGCTGTCAATACATCAGCCCCAAATTGTGTTATTATTAGAGGAAGGATAAGAAATTACTATTGTTGTTTTTTCTTTTGAGTCTTAGTGTACTCTTTTTACTATGCATTATTAAAATACAGATCTCTTGGGGCTGGAGAAATGGCACAGAAATTAAAGTGCTTGCTTAGCAAGCACAAGGCCCTGTGTTCAATTCCCCAGCACCACTTAAAGCTGGGCATAGTGGTGCATGCCTGCAGTCCAAGCACTAGAAAGGCTGGGGCAGGAGGATTGCCCTGAGTCCAAGGCCAGGCTGGACTACATAGTGACTAGTCCAAAAAAATAAAAAAATAAAAAAATAAAACACAGTTCTCTTGAAACCCTTTCATAGATTGACTGGATCAGATCCTCTGGGGAACTAGAGTCACTAGACTTTTCTTTAAAATACAACCCAGGCAAACTGCACGTTTAGTTTTGAGATCCAGAACACTTACAAATTAGATAGTAGGATTTGGTTCCCAGCTCATGAAACATTTCGGAAGGAGTAATTTTTCCTCTACCACCACAGCTATGAAAGATATACCTTGCTTTTAAGGGGTGAAACAACCTAATTGCATGGATTGATCTATAAGTTATACTTCTCCCCATCCTGCTGCATTTTGAAGTCACCTAGGGAGAACCAAAAATTGCCATTACCCAGGACTCACTCCAGGGAGCCCAGGTTTGATTATTTCCCCCTAATAATCAGATATGTTCTATGTGTGCAGCCTGGGAACTGCAGGAACAACCTTCTACATACATCCTGGAAGATCATTGGCCCTGCATTTCTGGGAGGTGGCCAACGATGGATAGAGCTTTGTGGTTTTAAAGCAGATTCATTTCAGTTACCTCATTTGATCCTTAGGGAAAGCCACTCCTAAGGTAGATGGGGACAGAAAGTAGTCTTCTGCTCCCGTTAGAGATGAAGCAACTGACTACTCCAAAAGATTCACTGACTAGTGATGCCAGTGGTGAACTGCTTGAAAAGGCAAAGTCAGGCTGAATCTTGTTCTTCCAGCCTGAGGCTCACAGCTCTGTCCACTGCTCTCTGAGGAACTAGAGGTGCATACAGATTTTTAACCTCACTTTCAGTTACTGGTTCAAGGAAACTTACACATGAGCCCAGAAGTCCTTCACAAGGGAGCTTATGTGAAAAAGGCCCTTCAGGGCCTTCAGCTACTTTCTGGGAGGTCTTTTAAGTCATTTATGTCTTTCATGCTTTGATTTAGCTACCAGTTCTGAGGGTTGTGCCTTCTGGGCTCTAGGGGAGCGAGGGCTGATATTATGACTATCCTGCTCCTGCCAACATCCTGCAGGGTGGGCTCATCTTCTGAAAGAACATTCCCAAAGAAGCAGTGGCCTCTGCTCCAGCAAGAGCCAGCCTAGAGTTTGCCTTTCCTCTGTGCAGCTCTGTATAGAAGACTAAGTTCAGTTCATTCTTGATGGCCAGACCCAGCATGGAGTTTCTCACTCGCTGACTCCTCTGGCATCTGCTATAGTTCAGATCTGGAATGTCCTGTAGAGGCTGTGGTGCTGGTGGGAAATGATGGAACCGGTAAAAGCCGGGCCAAGCTGGAGGCTCGCACTACTGTGACCACTCTTTTCTCCTTTAGGCTGTTTATATCAGGTGTTTGTCATAGCAATGGAAAGCTGGCTAACACAACTACTTTTTAAAGCTTGCCATTTTTTTTTTTTTTGCACTAGGAGATAAACATACAGTCATTGTAGGACATGAAGTACAGAAAATGAGAAGGAAAGAACCACTTGTGGCAGTGCTTATCTTAAACACTATGTATAATAAGCTTTGTCTTATTTAATCTGGACAGCAGTCAGCCTATCATATGAAGAACAGTAGAATCTGAACTTTCAGTCATGTCCCTTAGGCCCCTACACTGCCTTACGCAATGGCCAGACGGACTTGAAGTTCTCATTATTACTTGAGGTACTTCCCGCTAGACACTTTCCTGGGTTGTCACCAATGAAAACCTCTTTCTGTTACCTGTAGGAAGAAAATGGTTCTCTCTCTCTCTCTCTCTCTCTCTCTCTCTCTCTCTCTCTCTCTCTCTCCCCCCTTTCTTTCCTTTTCTTTCTTCTTCTTTTTTTGAGATAGCATCTCACTTTGTAGTCCAGGATATCCCTGAACTCACTGTGTTGCCCAGGATGGCCTCAAACTCGTGGCAGTCTTCTTGCCTCAGCCTCCCAAGTTCTGGGAATATGATATGCACCACCACATCTAGCTTCCGTGGTACTGGGGAATTGAATTCAGAGCCTTGTGCTTGCTACTCAAGCACTCTAGCCTCTATGCTATTCCTTCAGCCCAGAGGGAAGTATGTGATGTCTCTGTGTCTTTTCTCTGCTAACCTTGACATCATTAATAGTTCCTTGTTGGCTCTGTGATTATTGTGGTTTGGATTGAGAATGCCCCCCCCCCCCCAAAACCTCATGCATTTGGACATTGTGGATTATTTGTGGAACCATGTGCTGTTAAGAGATGGGGCTCGCTGAAGGGGGGGGATTAGGCATGTGTGGTGAAAGACAGTCATGTGAATTGGACTACAGGCAGGTGGTGGGGGCTTAAGTGTAGAAAGGGCAGAAGCTGGACTCAGAAGGGACAGATCCCTGCGAGGGACCTAGAAGGATATGTGCTGCTTCCTGCCTTCCTTCTGTGACTTGATTTGACTTGGCTTCCTCTTTACAATGCTGAGAGGAGCAGTCTCCACCTCTGCTTCTGCCATGTCCTTCCACTGTTGACAGCCACTCATGACCTTCTAAAACTGTGAGCTAGAAATGAAACTTTTCCTCCCATAATTGATGCATGTTGGGTTTTTTGTCACAGCAATGGAAGAGTAAGACAGTGATCAAGGCGAAGCCCAAAGACAGCCTATCTGATAGGGGTTGATTTGTGTTTTCCCTGAAATTTGTACATCGAATCCCTAACTCCTACTCTCAGAAGATGACTATATTTGGAGATAGAGCCTACTATGGTTTGAATGGATCCTCTCCAAAATTTTGTTATCGATCATAGTGCTAGTGAGGAGAAGACTTAAAGATGACAATAAGATCATGACTACTCCTCCATCATGAGTGGGAATGGGTGCCCATATTGAAGGGGTTGGCAAAGAGAGCTTACCCCTTTTATCTTTCATCCTTCTACTTTTGAGGGCAGATGATCCCTCCTCTTTGGAGTACCCAAGGTTTAAGTTGTCATCTTGGAATCAGAGATCCAATTCTCATCAACCTGCTGGTGCATTGATCTTGGATTTACCAGTCTCCAAAGCTACAAGAAAATAAATTTATGTTCTTATAAATTACCCAGTCTCAGGCATTTTGTTATAGTAGTACAACAGGACTACTACAAGGCTGTTTAGGAGGTGAAGTTAAAATGAAGTTGTTGGGATGGGCCCTATTATAGTTTGGATTTGAAGTATCCACCAAAAGCTTCATGTAGTTGGATGTAGTAGGATACCCAGTGGAACCATGCATTGTTAAGAGGCTGGACCTGGCCGGAAGGGGCAGATGCTTGAGGCTTGACCTGGAGGGATTATGTCAATTTGTTGACGATAGGAAATACCCAGGGCAGAGTTTTCAAGTGTGTGTGATTGACTTATGGACCAGGAAATGAAAGAAGAACACCTACCTTGGGTGTGGGCGCCCAACTGGCGGCTTGAACTAAATAAAAAGAGCAAAGAAGAAATGTTAAAGCTTCTCCTGGGAAAGCTGTGGCCTTCACCTCAGTCTCCAGACATCCCCTTCTTTCTCTTGTCTTTCTATCTGCCATTCCATGAAGAGTGTTTCTCTCATTTGACCTCTGCTGTGTGCTGCCACGATTGCTAGCTGCCCGGTATAGATCGTGTGAAACAATGAGCTTTCCTCAAGTTGTAGTTATTAGGTATTTTATCCTAGCAATGAAAAAATTATGAAAACAGGCCCCAGTCTAATCTGATGGTGTTCTTGTAAGAAGAGGAAATTTAAACACACATAGAGAAATCAAGAATGTCTTCACTCAGAGGAAAGATCATGTGAGAACATGGCAAAAGAATACCATCTTTAAGCCAAGCAGAAGCCTCAGGAGAAGCCAAATATGCTGCAGCATTGGCCGTGGGCTCCTAATCTCCAGAATTGTGAGGATACAAATTTCTGTTACCTAAATCATTTAGTCTGGTGTGTGTGTGTGTGTGTGTGTGTGTGTGTGTGTGTGTATCAGACTAGCACCCTTAATACTTTCCAATACCCAGACTTATGTCCCTAGAAATGACACCCTTCCTTATTCTCTCACCACGTCCTGTTGGTTGAATTGTTTTCCAGACTGACATTCTCTTTGACTCATAAGTTTCCTGAGGGCCAATGCCTGGCTCGTTCCTGCGTTTCCAGCTCTGGTATGGTGCTGACTGAGTACATCCTATGCTTGGGAGAATGTATGCAAAGGAATGAATGAGTAACAATGAATAATGGGCTGCTTTAAGGTCTTGGCTCCTACAAGGGGTCCAACAACAGCTTGTGGTAGGTGACTCACATACATGGTGGAAATCAAGGACATGTTGAGGAACTGCAGGCACAGGGAGCGGGTGGGCAGGCGGGACCTATGGAGAGGTGGTCAGCAAGCCTTCCTGCCCTCACTCTAGTTTCCCTCCTGCTGCTAGTTTGCATGCTGTAGGACAGTCCTGTGAGTCTTAGCTTTCTGGCTGCGTAGTTAGGGCCTCTAGCCCTCAGCCCTCCCTCTGGCTCCATCACAGCTTAATCACATGCAGAAGATGTGAATTCCCTAAGGCCCCATTGTGTGGTCCTCCCATCAAAGGCTGGCTCCCCACCAGTGTCTGGAAGTCCCTTTGGGGGTGTGTGACAGACGGCCTTCCTTTCCCACCCCTCCAGCTGGACAGGCTCAGAGAACAGAAGGAGTTTCTTGAGAACAGACCATGGAGGAGGAGCCAGGAGAAATGACAAAGGCCCAAATTTAGGATTTCTCTGCTCTGTACTTGTTCCCCAGTAGGGTTCTAAGCCACCTCCCGAGCGGTTCCATGGTAACAGGTAAGAGTACAAGCAAAAGGAATGGCTTATGTTGCAGTGTTACCTCAGCCCTTCCCGAGCAGTCCAGAATTCATCCTGATGGCAGACAACCTCCTTGCACAAGGAAGAACACAAAGTGAGGAAACAGTTCTAACTAAGAAAGCAGCTGGGCAGATAGGCATGGTCTAATATCAAAGCTACCAGCCCCTGAGGGTGGGCTGAGCCTGAGGCTGGACTTAAGTGCTAGGTCAGCACCATGCACAGGACTGTTGGACAGAGAGCAGGCTGGTGTGATACAGGAACCGAGGCAGCACCCCGCAGTAAGGAGCTAGCCCTCTGGGTACTCTTCTGTCTTTGGCACTGCTGGGAAGGTATCAGAAGTTGGTGACACCAGAGTGTAGTGTCTGGCAGAGCTGGAGGTTCTCTGGGAGGGCCCTGAGAGTCAAGGCCAACTGCTCTGGTAACACAGTGTCTCGGGCCCATAGCACTTGTAGGGGCCAGAGAAGTGCTTTAGTTTCTTTTAAAATCAGAAGGGAACTACATGAGACACAAAAGGTTACATATTATATAATTTTATTTCTGTGAAATGCCACACACAGGTAAACCCAAAGAAACAGAGTACATTAGTGGTTGGCAGGTTTTGGAAAGGGAAGAGTTGGGGTGAATGCTGAGGGATTTGGGATACCTTCTAAAACAGTAACAAAAACCTTCTGAAATAGTGGTGAAGGTTTAAAAAACCTTGTGTATGTCCTAAAAAAACTCTAAAGCTTATACTTTACAGGGGTCAATTTGATGCCATGTAGATTTTCTCAGGAAAGCTTTTGGTTTTTCTTATTTTAAAGTTAGGGACTGAGAAAAAAATGAAGAAAATATTAAAATTAATATATAATATGTAATCTTTAACCAAATGAGAATGCAATATATTTAAACTTTACAAATGAAATGAGGTTAGACAAAATTAAAATCCAGAAGCAGGTTTCATGCGGCATAAAATCACTGTTGGTGGCTTTCTGGAATGCTGAGCTAATGAAAATTTGAGGTTGCTTTTAGGCTTAAAAAGAATGAACTTATGATCAATTAATGATGTCTGTCCTGGGCTCAAGACAGGAGGAGATGTGGGTGGCATTTGCCAACTTAGTCCCCATGGTCCTTTCTAGCAATCAAACTTCCAGAGCTGAGGCATTCTCATGGAGTGGGATCTGCGGGGCATGGGAAGGGGGTTAGAAGAGGAGGAGCGCTGGAACACGGCAGAGGTCTTTGCACAGCCAACTTAGACTCTGCTCTATACATGTCTGTCTTCCTTTCCCACCAGCTCCATTCTTGGAATAGCCACTCCCCTGAGAAACTGCTGCCTCAAATCACCAGTTCCCAAGGATTACTCTTCACCAGCTTGGTGCAGACCAGCTGTCTCTCACCTCTTTTCTAATTGCCCCCTCTTTTTTCCACAAGACAGAGAGCTGTCCTCAGAGAAAAGGCCATGGAGCAGACTCTGTTGTTATGATTTGTGCATCGCTAGCAAGCTTGCTGTTTTCCAGTGGGGCTCAGCAATTAAGATCCCTCCCACTCCCACTTTTCATGGTGTGTCAAGAGACTTGCTCTGGGCAGCAAAGAAAAATACATTTGTCATTGGAATGACAGCCACAACAGCCCGAGCCATGTTTATCCATGGTAGTAGAGCTGGCCTTATCCCTTCTGAGAAAAATAATGAATATTAGAGGCTCTGTTTACAAATGTGCACCTTTTGCCGATTTTTACACACAGCTCAGCAATTTTTCAACAGGACGGCTTTCATGGAAACACTTTACATGCCGAAAGATGATAAAATGCAGTTTCCAGAGAGATGCCTGGGGCTCTGTTTGTTTAACTGGGTAATTGGACATAGACTCCGAAAGGTCGCCACAGCCAAGTGGCCCCAAGGTGTTGGTCTCCAAGAGGCCCCTGATTACATAATCAGGTCTCAAAGCATCCCTACCTTTCTTCACTTGCTTCCCAATGGGCCACCCATTCTCTCAGATTTACAGTTTCCCTGCAAATTTATTTATTCAAGCAAATCTTGAGTTCACTGATCCTTATGGACATTTCCAGAAAAGCCAAGTGTATGAGTATCACCCTCTTTCTCATCCCATGGCTATTCGAAGCTAAACCTGCTTTCTCTCCCAACACATTAATATACTTAAGCCCTACAACTGTTAATAAGATCAGGAAGTGATTAACTCTCAGTCCTCAAGAGAAATTGATCAGTGATGGTTTGAGGCTAAGGCAAGAAAATGTGCTCCGCTGCAGCCTGCAGATTTCTCTGATCTATTTCTGTTCTTTATCATCTGTGAGATTTGTTTCCAGGGCCTATTGTCTCTGGGAGATTATAAAGTCTCATGGCAGGTGCTGCCCACATATTTACTTTAGGAAACCCAAGGCGACCGTTACCAGAACCTGAGCTCAGGCTTGAAGGCACAACACGCAGAGGTTGCTGCATCTCAAATGTTTTCTCTAAGAACCAAAATACTCCCTTTCGAGGAGGCCACATGGCAGGGTGCAAGAGCTATACACACAAACTTGGGTCTGATTCCTTGCCTCTTTTACATTTTCCAGCTGTGACTTCAGTAAATGCTTTCTCTATGTGGCTGTGGTTGCCACATCTGTAACATGATGAGACCTACTTTGCCAGTAGAACATCTAGCACAGTGTCCAGCTGAGAAAAGAAAGAAGGCTTATATAAAAAAAATCAGTATTACTAATTACATTTTTCAACCTGCTGTTAAAATAAGGCTACTTTGGACATACTAACTTGTATTTCAGTGGCTCTCGCTTGCATCTCACAGCTCAGCATAGCCCTCTGGGATAGATTCTTGAGTTCCTATAAGGTGCCATGGTGCATGCCCACACGAGTCTGCTTGGCCCTCATATTCTTTGTCATTTGATGTGCTCTGCCACATCTGTGATGTCAGTTGGTCTGCCTCAAGGGTTCACTCCCTGAGGCACAATCACTCCACCCTTAACGCAGGGATGCAAGAGATTTTTGTGAGCCCTTTCTCCATTAAAGATACATATGCATATTTTATGGTTCTTTTGGTACAACGATGAATGTAATATAGGCTGGATTAAAAATTAAAACTTTTTTCAGCTCCAATTTTTAAATTGAGGTGCATTCATACATATTGAATCATTTTAAGTGTACAGTTCAGTGGCATTCAGTACATCCACAGTTTTGCACAACCATCCCTTCTCGAACTCCAAACCATTGTCCTAACTCTTAAAGGAGACCCTGTTCTCAGAAAATAGTCACCGTGATGGTTCCTTTTATCACTGAGCATAGTGTTCTCAAGGCTCATCTGTGTCATGGCGTGGGTCTGTACTTTGCTCCTTTTCTGGGCTGAATGATACCTCATTGTATGGATCTACCATATTTTATTTGTCCATTCATCTCTACGTAACCTTTGGCTTTTCTACTTTTTGGCCATTGGCAGAATTGCTGCTATGAACATTTGCATACAATATTTTTTCTGGAAATTTGTTTAAACTTGTATTCTTTTCTCTTGCATATGTACCTAGAAGTGGCATGTCTGAGTTGTATATGATTCTAAGATTAACGTTCTGAGCCATTGCCATCGTTTTTCAAAGTGGCTGCTTCATTTTTCCATTCCCACTGTCACTGTGTGAGGGCTTCAGTTCATTCATGTCTTTCCCAGGACTTGTTTTTTTCCCCCATTTTATTGATATGTGTAAGCACAAAATTTAAGGTTTACAACAAAGTTGAGCATTTTGTGCACATACACATCTTGTCAAGGTGAAAAGGACTTTCCCACTGTCCTTTTGTCCCTCCTCCTACCACCCCTCCCTCCCTCCTCAGCCCATTCCCCTGTTTCACTTTGTTTTTTGTTTTAAGTTCCATGAGATAGTTGTAATCTGGGTTTCAAAGCAGTATGGAGATCTCTCAAATGACTGGAAATAAATACTCCCTTCGATCCAGCAACACCTCTTCTGGGAATATTTCCAAAAGAGGTCAAAACAACACATAACAGAGACATATGTGTATCCATGTTCATAGCAGCACAACTAACAATAGCTAAAATATGGAAGTGAAGTCACCAAAATACCCCAGTACTTGTTTTTACCTCTTTTTTATCATGGCCGTCTTCATTGGTATAAAGTGGAAGCCATCTCACTTTAAGAATATATAAAATAAAGCTGGGTGTGGTGGCATATGCCTATAATCCTAGCACTCTAGGAGGCTGAAGCAAGAAGACCTCAAATTTGAGCCCAGCCGGGGAAAGTTAGTGAGTCTGTCTCAAAATAAACAAATTAATTAATTAATTAATTAAGGTATTAAATATAGTTCCTTGTGAAGGCCCTGGATTGTTCTATTCTCCATATGGGAGAGAGTGAGTGAGAAAGATGGAGAGAGAGAGAGAGAGAGAGAGAGAGAGAGAGAGAGAGAGAGAGAGGAGAGAGAGAGAGAGAGAGAGAGAGAGAGAATTGAAGATCATAGAAAAGATGGGACTTGGTCATTATCACCTATTAGGCTCTGGGAAGAAAACAACTTTTAGTCCTAAACTAATACTTGTTCTCTTCAGACCTGAAATCTTTTCTCTTCTGTATTAAACAGAAAAGCAAAAGACCGACCAGCACAGTATGCTAGAAGAGACCCAGGCCCTCCTCACTTGCTGTTACAGCATAAATAGAAACACTCACCCTACGTAGAGTGGGGCAGCCATGGTTTTTCAGGAAAGGATCTCCAAATCTGGCAGGCAGCTTGCCCTTAAGAGGCTTGCTTCACCTTTTGAACTTTTCTCAGATGGCACAGAGCCTCAGCAATAACACAGATCTGCCTTACCTACACATTTATTGAGATTCTGTTACATGCTGATCGCAGCTTCACTTAATAGAGGGACAAAGATAAAATAAGGTGTAGCTGAAGCCCTGCATATAAACATATTACCCTATTATGGTTTGGATCAGGAATGTCCTCCCAAAGCCAATGTGTTTGGAAGGTGATTATATCATAGGAGTTCATTGGATCAAATATACCAGTCTGTTGATCTCACATGCCATTAAGAGGAGGTTGGTGAGGGTGTGTCACAGATGTGGCCTGAAGGGAGATATCCCTGCACCCAGACCCCCCCCCCCCCCAGGCCTTGGCTGTGCTGCCTGCCCTTGCTAGGGTGAGCAGCTATCTTCCACTAGGCCTTTCACCAGGCCACCATTGCCTTTCACCATTGCCACCATTGCCACCATTGCCATCAGCTGTCAGAGGACTGAGCGACTTCAGCACTGTGGGCTAAAGTAAGACCTTTTCTCCCTTAAGTTGTATCAGTTGTTGGGTTCCAGGAATGAAAAAGTGACTAAGACACACTTCAACATCATTTTAATGAATATTGACAGTAGAGGTGGGTAGAGGATATGAAGGGAATGCAGATCAGGGGCCCCACCAGCTGGAAAGGGAGCATCTTGAAGGCCATAGAATTACAGCTGTTACTGTATAGTTCAGTATGGTTTGAGATGTTCCTGCCAAGGTTCTGTGTTGAAATTTCATCCTGACTATTAAGGATTAAATTAAGAGGATGGAAAATTAATCTGACTGTGGTATTCAGAAGTGGTATTCATATCTGATTTGGATTAGATGTGGTTACCAGGGTGAAGCCCCATTATTGAATACTGGGTTTGTAAGGAGGATCTAAACACATATACACACTCCCTTTCTCTTGCCATGTGATATGTTGGATTGTCTGGGGACTCTGCCATTAAGAAGGCCATCACCATAAGCAACAGGCCCTTGAACTTGCAGAACTGTAAGTCAAACAAACCTCTTTTCTTTATAAAGTGCCTCGGCAGCCTCAGATATACTCTTATAGTGTAATACAACTGATGAATATGAGCGGGAAGCTTGCCAGGCCTGTTCTGCAGACCAGAGCAGATAAAGGGTGCAGGTGATTTTCCTGGCACACAGGAACATAGCTTGAAACTTGAGTAGCAGGTTCAATAGCCGAGGGCTGCAGCAACTGGTGTGTTTTGACAGACCTGCACACAGCTGAAAACCATTCTCAGCACTGGGCCAGTCAACTTCAAGGGCACATGTTATTCAAGCCATGGATTTTGGACAAGTGGTAAGAGGTAAAATGAGAAAGGTAACCGTAGAAGAGCTGAGCAGGTAACATTCACAGCCATAAATGAAGTTCCGCCCTTGAGCGTGTACAGTCCGGAAAGTGCCGGTGGGTATTGCTGATAACACCTCTCCCACACACGGGGTAGCTACTGTTTTTCTGTTATGAGAAAATATGAGATCCCCAAACAAGCATACAAGTAAAGAAAAGCTGGCTTTGATTCATTTTTTCCATTTTCGTTTGCATTAAGTTTTTGTTTTTTCACATCAGCCTTTGGCCGTGTGGTTTCTGCAGGCAGGTCTCAGCAAATTTGTGACTTAGGTGAGGTTTCTGCCTTAGACGCATGTAAAGTGAGAGTGAACTCGCTCCTGATGATCTGCGTTGAAGAGTGATACACAGAGCTGTAATGTGCTCCAGGTGATGTTTACTGTGAGCTTGAACACTTTTTTTTTAAATCTTAAATCTTGTTTTTGAAACACTTTACTCTTCAAAGTTACATTTCCAGTGCTTTGTGTTGGTTTTGAAGTTTTTTTTAAATGCAAAATCAAGGCATCTAGTAACTAATAGAAATAGCATATATACATGAATATTGTTGGTAGAGGAGGAAATATTCTCTTTCCTTTAGAGAATGAATGCCATTCTTCCAGAGACTTGGAGACAAGCCTCCCACCCATTAGAATACCATATGGACTTCCTTTTCCTCCGTAGCTATGGAAAGTTCCAGAGAGGGCAATAGATCTTTACTTCTATCTGTCAACAGTGCTGGATCCTGGAGAGCAGCAGGTGGGAGATTAGAGAGAAGGCTGCAGAAAGATAAGAGTGTGGTCAGTCAGAAAGGAGAATGGGCAGGGCAGGCTCGAGGGCTTCCTGGGTGAAACTATGGAGAGGGAAGGGTAAAGGAGATCTCAACTTTGTGTTTAACCTTCTCCCCTTTCTCCACCTCCCATCTGTCATGTCTTTTAAAAACATCTTAAAATGAGCACCTATTACCCTTAGGGATGATGTAAGGACACCTACTACGTGTCAGAGACCAGAGTTTTCAATGGTGTGTAAAAGATGAGTGAGTCAGGGATTTCACAGCCTGCAGCGGACCACATAGGGGACATCTTAGAGAAGCAGCATGCAGTCTGAGGAATACTGCGCAGAGGACAAATCTTGTGATATTGGGCACGGTGGGATGGTTTGTGGTTGATTGTGTACATCAGGGTCTTGCATTTGCCCACACTGTTCTCTTTTCTTGCATTTTAGTTTACTCTAACAAACGTCTGCTTGTTTTTCCAATGCCAGCTGCAGCATCCCTGCTCTGGAAAAATTTTCTGCTGCTACACATAGATCACAACAATCTTAGTGCTGTGTTTATATCTGCCTCCTACTTGTAGGTGGAGAGGTCCTTGAAGCCTCAGTCCATGGCACACTCACCTGATTATTTGCACTAAGCCAGCTCAAAGGAAGTGCTTAGCAATGGCTCTTCAGTGGATAAATGACTGAAGTGCAGGGCTTGGATTTTTCCTTCTCCATTACCACTTGTTAAGGCCATTTACTTCTGCCTGCAGCTGCCCTGACTCAACACCCAGCCATCTAGTTTAACCAGGAACACCCATGGAGAGAGCCTGGAAACCTCTGGGCTATACAAGGATTTGGCCTATTAGTCTCCTATTTCTCCTGTAACAAGTCACCACAAGCTTTATGGCTTGAATTCATTATTTTACAACAACAGAAGTCAGAAGCCAGACACTGGTCTTGAGGGGCTAAAATCAAGAAAGCTGTGGACTGTCCTTTATCCCTGTGGCTCTGGGGGAAGAATCTATTTCTCTTCCTTTTCTAACTTCTTAAGGTTGCCCATTTTCCCTGCTCATGACCTCTCCTAGTTCTTCTTCTTCACAGCCAGCGAGTTCTTATACTGTCATCTCTCTAGTTTTCTCTCATCTGCATTTCTCCTCTGTTCATAGAGATTTTTGTTGATAAATTGAGATCACTCAAAATGCAGGATAATCTTGTGTCAGGATTAGCTGATTAGAAACCTCAAATTAACTTGCAGCTTTAATTCATCTTCACTAGATTCTAAGAGGTAGGATGTAGACATCTTGGAGGTGGGCGGTATTTTGCTTGCCATAACTGTGACACACCTCAGATCCCAAATGGGGGATTTTTTGGCTGCCTTCATGACACCTCTCCTCCATTCCTGTGAAGAATGAAGAATAAATGTCCTCAGCACTTTCCATTCAAACCACAGACTAATGTTTGATCCATAAAGAACCATACAGGTGGAGAGGGTGAACACCACCCCCGCCCCCCAAATGTGGATGGGAGTGAGAGAGTAATATAAGGTGCTGGCTTCTTTCTGGTTCTGAATTTGAACCACCATGATGTACCTCAGAGAACCATTCCTGGATCAGAATGACTGCCACTAGTGGTAGCCATGGACCAGATGCTCTTTTGCATGTGTCATCTCAAAGGCTACCAGAACTACAAGGTAGATACAACTGTCACTACCCTTCAGGCAAGATAATAGAGGTTGAATCAATAAGTTCGCCTAGGTCACACAGTAAGTGGTCAACTAGGTTAGAGCCTGAGCTTATCTGATTTAATATTAGTTATGGTCAAGTCTCAGGAAACTATTTCTTCTCTAAATCTTCCCAAATTATTTCTGTTGGCTTAAGGGAGAGGCTGTATATTAAAATTATCTGGTGTGCTTTTAAATAATTCAAACGATCTACTTTGGACCAACTACATCTGAATCTTTGGGGGTAGAGCTTGAACATCTGTAACAACCCTTTGTTGTGGTTGTTACTATTGTTCCCCAATTATTGTAGTAAGTGGTTAACATCAAGAACTGCTACCTTAGAGAATGTTGTGAATGCTCCCCAGAACCCATATCTTCCCAAGCTCTTCACTTCTGCCCAAGGCTGCTCCTTTTTGTTGGAAGATTAAGGAGGAAGAAGTCAGAGAATCAGTGTTTCATAATTCTTTTGAGGCTGCAAGCCTCCCTTCTTTTTTTGGCAGTCTTCCCACTTAACAGCATGGGAATTTCTATGACTGTCCTTTCTCCTCTTCGTGATTTAGCATCTGCAGATGGACGTCTTTGCCTGGGCATCTGTTTTTGTTGATGTAAGCAGGGAAGCAAAGAAATAGCCCAGTAGAGTGTGAAGTAAGACTCTGCACTTTGGGGGAGGGAAGAAAGTACCTCATTTTCATTCCCTTACTACCTTTCCCTCATTGATTTTATGTTGGAATAGGTCTTTCGTACTATCAGAAAGCAGTGGTTTGCAAAGACAGTGATTTAAGTTTCTCCCTTGACTTTTTGCCGGTTTAGTAAATCCATATAACATTTATGCCAGAAATGACTTGAAACGTTGCCTGGAATGGCAAAGGTGAGCTATTTCCAGAAAGAGTAAACAACTAGAATGAGGAGAAACTGAGTTTTGGTCCCATTTATGTCACAAATTTGCTGTGGACTCTTCATGAGGGTCATGGGAAGCACTGGAGATTCACCACCCTTCAAGGTCAGAGGTATACTAACATATGAAAGGGATGCTTTTCCTTATCCACGAAACATTTCAAAAATGTAGACTATGAAAGAAAAGGATATAACAGACACACATAATTGAACCAATGGTTACCTGGTCATATTCATTTTAAAGTTCCTAAAATATGCATTGATATCTACCCACCTAATGATGTCTCACTTCATCTTTTTCTCCTTTATCTGCCTTTCCTCATCACTAGCCGTTCAGTTGAACTTAGTGTCCAAAATATGCAAGGAACCATTTGAGGCAAATGACAAGAAGATCATGTAATCCATTTAAGAAATGGGCGGGGTCCAAATAGACATTTCCAAAAAAGACACACAAGTGATCAACAGGTATGTAAAAAGGAGCTTAACATTCTGGTCTTCAAGGAAATGCAAATCAATGACCTGTCACCTCACACTTGTTAATATGGCTGTTGGGGTTTGGATCTGGAGTGTCCTGCAAAAGCTTCATATACCTATGGATACTGTATACTGTTGGGAGCTAGGACCTGGCTATAGGAGTGAATGCTTGGAGACTTGACTTGGAGGGGTGTGTGCTGGTTCCGCCCTTCCTCCTTGACTTGGCTCCGTTTTGCCATGCTGTGTGGAGTCTCTGGAGCTCTGGCTCTGGCTTGGACCCTCCCATGTGATTCCACCATTTCCCAGCTGCCCACTCACGAATGGACTGAGACCTTCTGAAACTGTGAGCTAAACTCCCCAAAGTTGTGAATGTTGGGTATTGAGTCATAGTAACAAAAAAAGTAACTAAGACAATGGCTATTTTCAAAAAGACAAGAGTTAGAATTAGTGAGGCTGTGGAGCCAAAGGAATTCTTGCACATTGTTGGTGGAGATGCATATTGGTTCAAGCATTATGAAAACAGAGGAATTAAATATAAGACTACCATGTAATCCAGCAGCTCCACCTTGGGTATATATCAGGCATCTTCAAGCAATGTTTACTGCTCCCATTCATCAAGACATGAAAGAAATCTAACTGTCAATAGATGAACAGATTAAAACTATGGTATGTATACAATGTAATGCTCTTCAGCCATAAAAAGGAAAGAAATTCTGCCATTAGTGATAGCATGGATGAACTGGAGGGCCTTCTAGTACGTAAAACAAGCCAAGCGAAGAAAGGCAGTTACTGTGCAATCTCATTCATATGTGGAATCTCAAGCAGCTGAACTAACAGAAACAGTAAAGTGGTAGAGGCCATGAGCTGAGGACTTGGGGAAAAGGAAATGGAGAAATGTTGGTCAATGGGTATAAATTTTTAATATAAGATGACTAGATTCTGGGAGTCCGATGGACAAACTGCTGACAATAGTTAATTAATATTGTACAATATAGGTGAAATTTGTTGAGTGATGTTCTCCTCCTCTACCAAATATATAGTAACTACAGAAGAAGGTGATGACAGGTGGGTTATAACTCGATTGTGGTGCTCATTTCATAATATATATGTGTATCAAATCGTGTTTTACACCTTAAAAAGAGTTCACTCCCATTTATTATTTAACTTACTATTGTTCAGATTATTTGAATAGTTTTTTAAACATTAATTTTTAATGGCAAAACCTAAGGTGAAAGTAGTCTTTTTGTACATTGCTCAATTTATTTTACTAACAGTTTACAGAAGTTGTTTTTATACATGTGTGTGCATGCATGTGCGTGCGTGCGTGTGTGTGTGTGTGTGTGTGTGTGTGTGTGTGTGTGTGTGATTGGCTTATGGTTTTGTGTACTCAGCCAGACCTGCCTGACTGTGGCATCAAAGACATGCTGCTGTCATGAAATGAGTTAGGAGCATTTCCTCTTTTTCTGTGCTTTAAAATAATTTGAATCGAGTTTAAAATATCTGTTTCTTCATTGCTTAGTGAGCCGTACCTGGAACCATTTGAGGTTGGTTTTCATTGGTTATGTTCATACACATGTGTGCCTGTGTGTCTGAGTGGTGTGATGCATTTGAAAGTACTGATTCAGTTTCTTTGCTAATAATAGATCTGTTCGAATTTTATGTGACATCTTAGAAGATTTTTGATAAATTATATTTTTCTGGAATATTGTATCTCTAATCTAAATGCTCAAACATTTATAGTCCTGGTATTTGTGGTAGTCTTATGATTTCTGAAAATCTCCACTGCATTTGTAATCATGCTCATTTTCACCTTGTTTCCCTGGTGATTTATGTGTGTGTGCATGTATGCAATTTTTAAATCTATTACAGTTTCCTTAATCAGTCTTGATAGAGATTGGTAAATTTTAGTCATTTTTCAAATAATTTTGCTTTAGGCTTTATTGATTTTTGCATTGTTTTTCTTTATTATACTATTAATTTCTCTACTGCTCTTATAACTTCCTTCATTACTCAACATTTTTCATTTTTAAACTTAAACTAACTTTAGTTTTTAATTGCTCCATACAAACATAAAAATTGGATTGCTTCTTGGCCTTATGGCTAAGATCATGAAAAAGCATAAAAATTGGATATATTGATGGAGTGTCATGTGATGTTTTTAGACATATGTACATTGTGTGATGTTTAAATCACCTTAAACATATATGCCTTCTTAAATATTTATCATTCATGATGAAAACATTTAAATATATTTTTTAGTTTTTTGATATTCAGTTTTTGGTGTGATGGATTTTATGTTGCTCTTCTTTTCCCAACTTTTTGAATCAGATGCTTTACTCACTAATTCTGTCTTGTTAAGTTATGTAGGTAGTCTGTGAATTTTTCTCTGATTGCTGCATAAGCTGTACTGCCCACAGTTTGACAGATAGTATTTATATTTTTCTCTAAGGCCAAATGTTTTCTAACATTTGTTAAAAATTTGACTGACATATTATTTCCAAATACATGAGCATTTGAAAGATTACCTTTGTTACTGATTTTTTACTTATACTGGATTATGATGAAAGAGTTTAATCATGTGATATTTTTTGCCTGGCATTTCTGATGACACTGAATCCTAATAGTGTGTATTCTTTCATTCTTAGGTGCAGGGATTTAACATGACCACTAGACCAAACATGCTAACCACATTCTTCAGAACTTTCACAGGCTACTTGTTACATACTTTCTTAAGGGTTTTCTTTTATTAAGTATTTAAGTATTTTAAATACTACCAAGTGTTTTTCTTCAAATTGTTTCAGATCACAGTTTTCTCACTTCAAGTCCTTGAGAATCCTTTATGCTGTACTAACCCTCTTGCACCTTTGGTCTGTGGTTGATTTCTCCTGTGCATTTTGACAATTTTAATTATACGTTAATAATTTTGAGAGTTCTAACACGAGAGTTCTCAATTCCAACTCTTTAACTTGCATTGGGCCCAACATCTTATCACATAGAATTTTGAAACCCAAGAAATTGTATTAATACCTTGTGGTAACCACAATACTATCTGCTGTTAAGCTACTACTCTTATTAATTATTCTCTTTGACACTTAAAAATCTTTTATTTCTTGTGAGCTCAACTGTACATTTAGAACAACTTTTATTCTATCCTTATCAACAATTCTTGGTTTTAGAAGCAGGAAATTTGTTGTCACTGATTGGTATCTTAGTCTTTCTTATTTCCAGAACTGAGATTCATCCTTAGGACATTTGTGAAAGGTCAGAGTTTTAGGACATCTTGAGATAAACACATATGGAAATACAACAACTGTTTATTTTCTATTGAATTTAAGATCTCAATAATATTTAGATAGGCTCTCTATTGCTGCCTGCTGGAAAAAAGCCAGCATCATTGCTGGCTTAGGGCTCAATGGATGACATTGGTGGAACCACCAGGAGGTAGGGGGATTGTGGGAGGAATATCTGTGGTTGTCTTTTATTCTCCTCTGTGGAGAGGTTGTGTTCTCACTTCCATCAAATATCTTTTCTGAGATAAAAAATAGCTTTTCTGGTACAGTGGACTTTGGCTTCTGCCGGTGGAGAAACCAATTGGGGTTTTCTTTGCTTTTTTTCCCCCCAAAACAAAAGGTTATTCCTGATCAAAAGAGAAAGTAATTCTCAAATGCAAGGGATTCGGAAGAGGATTTGTCTGTTATTCATCCCCCCCCCCCCATGCATCTACACAGATAACTTGGGAAGTCAAAGCCATAATAGGTAAAAAAATGATCACATTGATTAAAACATATTCCCATATAAAGAAACAGTTATTAAATAGATTATGCCAGGTGTTACAGGCCCTACATGCATATTTCTCTGTGATTTTCCTATAATAGACAGGTGTAATAATGTAGCTATAAGAACTATAATTTCAGTGTCTCTAACTGCCAAGGATTGCCTCGTTTTGTGGAGAGAGAAGGTGATCTTTGGTCTCCAGTTGTTCACGGATTGGTGTAAGTAAGTAGATAATCACAAGAATTAAAGGTGGTACAACATGTAAAGAAAACTATTGATAAAATATATTCATCAAAGTAATTCTTTTGTTTTTCAACGGTTAAGAGAATAAAAGACAACCACAGACTTAAAAAAATATTGGTAAACTATGTGTCTCATACAAGACATGTATCAAAAATGCATAAAGAGAACTTAGAAGTTAAAGATAAGAAAACAAGTGCCCAATTTAAAAATAGGAAAGAGATCTGAAGAAACATTTCACCCAAGAAGATTCGCAGATGAAAAATAAATGCTACATGATGCTCAGCATTACTCATCATGAAAATGCAAATAAAAACTATAATGAAATTCTACCTCTAACCTATTGGAATGGTTACAGTTAAAAATATTAACCACATCAAATGTTGGGTAGGATGTGGAGAAACCAGAACTCTCATGTACTGCAGGTGAAAATGTAAAATGGTATAATTACTTCAGAAGACAGCAGTTTCTTATGAAAAAAAATTAAACACACTCCAATTATATAGCTAGTCATTTTGTCATTTCACTACTAGGTATGTACCCAAGAGGAAAGAAAATACATGTATGCAAGTAGATTTGAACCAAAAATTCAAATCTTTCTTCATAATGACCCCAAAATTGGAAATGACTCAAATTCTTACCCACATTGAATGGATAAACTAAGAGAGTATGTCCATAAAATAGAATATTATTCAGTAACATAAAGGATTAAATGTTTGACAGGATGAGTGAATTGCAAAATAATTATACTGGGTATGAAAGAAGACAGAAAAAAAGAGTATTGTTATATCATTTCATTAAAATCTAGAAAATGAAAACTGATGTAGAGTGAAAGAAACATCAGTGACTGCCAGAAGTTTAGAAGAAGGATTACAGAAATTTAGTACTGTTGTATGGAAAGTTTCAAGGGCAGTAGGTGTGCTCACTAACTTGATTGTGGTGATAGCTTCATGGGTATATACCTATGTTAAAAATGATCAAATTGTTCAATTCCAATACTGATAGTTTATTGTAGGTCAATTATGCTTTACTAAGGCTACTTAAAAATAGGGTGGCCAAAAGATAAGTTCAGGATGACATCAATAGGAGGGTCCTTTAACTAAAACTACTCAGAGGTTGAAGTCAAAGGGATAGCTGACCTAAGATTTGAAAGCTAAGTAGATATTATTCAAGGAACAGAAGGGGAAAGGTGGGAGGAGTGCAGACCTCTCCATGTTGAGACAAACGTAAAGGTTCCAAAGCATGTCAGAGTGTGTTGTGTTCAGAGACCTGCAGGAGGCTTGACATGACTGAAACACAGGAAGCTCAGGATTAAGAGAGGAGAGAGAGATAGAGAGACAGTAATGATGCTGATTCCTTTTCTCCTCTGAGTTTATGGAAGTCTCATTATATGTCACTTATTTCTAACACAAGCTTGTCCAGACATCCCCAATCCTGAATGCAAAATGAGACCACAGATCCAATTTATGAGCAGTGATGTTTGTTGAAATTATTCCTGACGTACTTAAGGATGGCCCCTTAAGTAGGGTCCCCTATGTGCGCTCACACAGTAGTCCTCCTTGTTCCTTTTTTTTTTCTTTCTTAATGCATCCTTTTGACACCTACTGTCCAGAAACCTGTGCCTGTTTTTCTGTTCAAAGTGCCTACGGAATTTACACCAAGATTAATAGAACATTAGACTGGTCCAAAGCTACCAGTTTCAGGTGCAGGGAGGCAATCTTGTCATTGAACTGAATCGTGTTAGGCTGACCAAGTGAAAATTTCCTTTTTATTGTGGGTCCAAGTAAGCTTTGCACTTAGGGTACTTGGAAGGTGGGGGTATATTTTCTCACTCTGGCAGTCAAGGTGGGCATCGTGATAGCTTGGCCATGGGCTGATACCTTCTGCAGACCAAGGGCAACAAGGTTACAAGTGATGGCAATAGACACTAGTCCTGTTTCATCCTTGAAAGGACTCAGTTTGTGCTTGTTCTTGCCCATGTGCAGCTTTCTTTTCTGACTGCTGATCCAGCTGACCTATAGTAACTTCAAGTTAATCCTAGACTTCGAAGCATCAGGCTACACAGAATTCTCTATTACCTCCCCCAGATGCATAAAATCTCATTCATATAATAAGTACCCTAATTCATATCACTCACAGTAGCTCCACTTCTCTGAACCCTGACTGAGGTAAGACTCCCAATTAACTTTGTGCCACCTAGGCCCAAGAGCAGTTCTGGTTTGCTAAATCCTCTCAAGAAGGCCACGGGTCCAGAGTCTGATCACCATCCTTAAAATCAGAGACTTAAACCTCCCTGGTGGTTGGGAGAGAGATGCCAACAAAAATCTTGCACTTTACTTGCTTTTCTCAGCCCCACCCTAAACAAATGCCTTCCTCCTCATTCAGTTAATAAAAACAGAACTCTTTGCGCTTCCTTGGGTGTGAACAGATGTTCCATGTGGGTGTGAGTACTGGTGGACTGCTGTTTTGCTGTCCCCACCAGCTGCCGCAGGGCCCACTCCGACAGCCCCCAGTGCCCTAGCAGAGGCGATGAACTCCTCCCAGAGTCTTTGATTCTCTCCTTCAAAGAGTTCTGGCAACTTGACCCTTTGCTCATATGTCTTTGTTTTCACTCATTTCCTGTCTGTGGTGGTCTGCCAGAATTCTGGGAGAGATTACAAGGTCCCCTTGAGGTCTAGCTGGCTGAGAAGAGTCAGTTTGTGTCTTTTGTGTGCCAGGCAATGCTATACATACCCTGGGAACATCAGTCTGCAAGGCCTGTAGGAAGGGTGATGATTCTAAGCTAGCACAGGAGGAACTAGGGCACAGAGGATCTGAGTTTGAATCTTCTTGTACGGTTTTCTCTGATTCCATCCTTCCTCTGTGAACCAGGTCCTGGAAATGTACCCACTATTTTCTCCACAATAGAACATTCTGAGTGTGAAGAAAGTGTTCTTCAGTCTAAGCATCGCCGTTCTCAGAGCAGCCTGCGATTCTAAGCCTCCTTGGAAACTTCTTGGTTGAGCTCACGTTTTCTAGATATAGTCAGCCCTCTGAGTGGGTAGGTTCTGCATCTGCAGATTCAACTGAGCTTGGGCTGAAAAAAAAATTCATGTGTATGAAACACATATGGACTTTTTCTTGTTATTATTCTCTAAAAGAGTGTAGCAATTAAGTACGTAGTTTTACATTGAACTAAAAATTACAAGTAGTCTAGAGATGATTTACTGTATTCAAGAGGATGTGGGTGGGTTCTTTAGAAATATAAGGACTTAGACATTCTTGGATACTAGGCATCCCTGGGCATGCTGAAAAGAATCCCCTGCAAATATGAGGGCTGGCTGTATATGCTACTTTCCAGCTCTACCACTTCATCCCAAGATTTGAAATCAGTATGCTGGAGTGTGGCATGGCATGGCATCTTTACTATGAAAGTAAAGTAAGTGGGATGTGGAGATGCAGGCCTGTAATCCTAGCACTCTGGGAGGCTGAAGCAGGAGAGTCGCAGATCTGAGCCCAGTCTGGGCAGTTTAGTGAGACCCAAGGAAAATGGGCTTGAGACCTAGCTCAGGGTGAGACCCTGTCCTTAGTCTCTAGTGACATGAAAAGAAGGAGGAGAAGGAGGCAAGGAAGAGGACAACAACAAAAGACATAGCAAAAGGTTGCAGTGGTTCTGATGATCAAGTTGGGAAACAACTGATGTGGTGAACAGTAGCTGAAAGACGGGGTTTTGTGAAGTTTAGAGACTTTGGCTAGAAGACCAAGGAAGAGGAAAGCAATTGTCCACATGACCAGGGTAAAAATGTACCTTGATCAGAACTGTGGGAATCACAAACACCTTTCTGAGACATTTAAAAGGGAAGTACGTGAGTGAACCCAAAGTTTTCCCCCATAAGAGGCTGAGCAGAGAAAGAAGGTATTTTCCCAACATTTTCGCTTTCAGTGTGGTGACCATAAACTCTGGATGTGCAGACAGTTTCTTCATTTTGTATGTGCTTATTGTTTATTAGTCTTACAGCTCACAATCCATGAATCCCCATTTTTGACATAGAAAATGATATCTGTTATTTATAATACATTATGACTTGGCTGACCATTAGAGAATATATTTTGAGACAATTTTCCACTTTGCTAAAGATTTAAAATTTTTAATGAATCGTTCAATGTGTATCTATTTTTATTACTATTAGTTGCCTTATAACTAAGAGGACCATCTCTCCCAGATGTTTGGAGGTTCACAATTTATTATTCTGCCCCATTGTCTTGGTAGCACATGTCAAGTTAGCCCTGGGTTTCCTAATTTGAGTGTGGGAAAATTTGCCTCCTTTTAGAGGCTGAATGGAATGCATGAGGCCCTGTTTTGGGTCATTGTTTCAGGGTCTGCCTTTTCTGGAGGGAGAATCTCTCCAATGCTACATCTCCTGGGAGGGAAACTCTTTTATATTGTTTCCATCACATTTGTTATCCACTGTTAATCATTCTGTTGTGAGTATCACCCCAGAGGAAGGAGGTTTAGAGGCCAGCATCACATTGACCTAGATGCCAACAGAGTGCTGCCATCTTGTGGCTGGGCAAACTCCAAAGGCTCCTGGTAACTGTGGAACAAGCTTTGGAAAAGGAACTAGATGTTTACAGCTCCTACCTCTACCCGCTTGGCAGAAAAAAATTCACCACAAAATCCTAATGACTGTGCCATCCCTCCTTTTTTTGTTTCCTAAATTAACGGCTATGTTATTAAGGTCTATTTCTTTAGAGAAAGAAACACATTTTTCTGGTTTTAATTAATTTTGGGCCAGCCCTTCAGCAATATATTGAGCCAAATTCTGAGATGTTTAGGGAGAAGACGTTAAAGGTATAATCCAAAGTCAAAAAGAGAGGCTGACAAGGGAAAAGGTGTGTCACATCTGTTGGGGACTGGATTTCTAAGTAGGGTTCCTGCATTCACAGCATCAGCATCACTGGGAACTTGTTAACCACAGCTTCTTGGCAGGGAGCTGGACCTGCCCAGTCAGAAACTCTGTTCTGGTGACCATTTGGATGCAGGCTTAGGTTAGAGAAACTCTGTACTGGGTGCCTGTTTGTGCCTTGTGGGAAGCAGCTCTGGGCCAGTGTGAAGTGGATACTTCTAGGGTCCAATTGGTTTTCTGTAACATTCATTCTTCATAACAATTCAGTTCCCACTCCCTGTGTTATTTATTCAACAAGTAGTGGATTTCTATTATGTGCATACTACAGGCAAGCCTGTTTCATGTGATGGGGACACAGGAGTTCCTCTGAGCAGGGGCCTTAGGATCTCTGTTTCTAACAGTCTCTGAGGGGACGCTGCTCCTCTGAGGACCATGTTTTGGAAGCTGTTTAAGAGACCAGAACAGCAGGCCCAGAAGCCAATAGTTTTAGAGGAAGATGTAGTGCGGGCTTTTTGGGGGACCCATGTGGCTGTGAGACCCGTTTCCCATCATTTCCTGCCTCCTGCTGTGAACACAGGAGATACGTTTATTTGAATTTCCTCTAGTCCATTATAAAGACATTAAAATAACATGCTGTGATCTCACCACCAAAGATTAGGCAATTAAAAAGCCAGAGTAGACCTGTGATTATTAAAAGGCCTTGGAGAAAATTGTCAATAGTTTAGGAAAGTTTGGCTGTGAGTTAAAAATCTGCTTTGTGCCCTGCATTGTCCAACCTGATCAATACGGCCTGTATGCTAGTGCACCAACCTCTTGTTTAATTTGCCATTTATATGTTTAGTTTGTCCAGTGAATCTAAGCAATTCTAATGGAAAGAATAAATAAGCACAGTAGCAGATCAGGCTGGATTTATGGGCACACTTATTCAGGAAGATCCCGCCTAGCTGGGAGCAGAGCTCTAATTGCAGATTAGAATACAAATGTTTGCCTGTACATCACCCGAAGTCCCTACTATCTCCTGAATGCAAATATCTCCCTAACTAGTGGCTCTAACCAGTGTTGTGTGGGAAGGCAAGAGCTGGGTTTCACTTGGCAAAATCTGAAGTTTTATAGACAAGTAGAATAGAGTGGCAGATACACTGGCTTCTCATTTCTTTGTGCTGTGTGGGAAGTTTTCAATCTCTCTGGGTCTCATTTTCTTTACCTGTAAATGTGGGGTGATGGAACCTACTTCAAGCAGTGACCTGAAGGATTGAATGAACAAAGGTGGTTACTGTGGTAGGTCCACAGTAGGTGCTTCCTATGCAGTTGCTATTCCCAAATCTTCAGTTTCAGAGGGGCAGGACCAACATGGGTCGAAAGGAAAATAACGAGGTCTGGGTTATATATTGTTATCTTAGTGGTGGAGCATTGTGAAGGCCCTGGGTTCAGTTCTCAGCATACAACATAGAAGAAGAAAGAATGAGAGGAAGAAACAAACTAGAAAAGCTGAACATCCACACCTACGTGTTGAATCTTCTTTCTCTGAGTTCTTTCTATGTTAAGTGTGGGTCTACGAGCCTACAAAAGCTCTGTCTATCCTTCAGACAGCATTCTCCTGGCCCAGAGCAGCTGTGTCTGGTGATCACACTGTGCAGTTAAACACAGCTTTCATTACGAAATCGACAGAACTGGCTCCTGCAGGTTTGGCTAAAGGAAGATGCACTTGAGTGTCAAAGAGATGCTCCCTGTATGCAGTGAGCACTGTGCTAGCCAGATGCTGTACTCATCCCCCTGCCCTCAGAAAAGCACCTGTGGGCAAGTTCAGTGGCAAAATGACTAAGAGGAGAGCTCTTGTTCTGAGAAGGAGGGACTGGGAACGGATGCTGGGCAGGAAGGTCCGGGCTCTGCTGCAGTTGGCAGTGTAAGAAAGCACCCCTAAGAGATGGGAGGGTGGGTGTCCAGCACCGGCCCTTTTGTAGTTTTTCCTAAAGATGGTCCCCTTCGGGTGGAATTCCTTTCATGGGCCATGTGCCAGCTCTACTGCCCCATGTCCTCATTGCTTAAGTAGTTTATCACCAAAGGGAGCATCTGGGAGAAGAAATCTAATCATCCTAGTAGTCCAGTGATGAGTATGTAGGGGAAAGCGTCTAGGCTATGGAGTCAGGTGTGGTTCTGAATTGGAATCCAGATGTATGCTTTCAAGCTAGTTATGTAACTATAGTGGGTAACTTGTGGCCTGGTGTAAACTGGAATTCGTGATGTACCTGTCTCGCTGGACTAGTGTGAGGATTAACAGGGATAATACAAGGGGGCATTTAGCCGCATGTACGGCTAACGACAAGCACTCCAATATTAACTACTGTCCTGAAAAATAGCTTTACTCTCTAGATTTGGGGTTGTATGAGGATTTTTGCTGTGTAACCTTCATCAGGTCACCTGTCCTTTCTGAGACTCGGTAGCTTCACCCTTTTAGCAACAGAAATAGCCACAGCTCAGACAGTAAGTGGGGAGCTGGTCTGAATGTGTGCAGACAGAGTCCTTCACTAAGAGACCGAGTGGGTGGCTGGGTGCTTGCACTGGTATGTTTGGGAGGTCTGGGAGGGGGACTGAAGCTTACTAGAGCAAATTTGTTTGGAAAGAAGTGCACCTTTCATTTTGACTGAGAGGAAACAGGGAGGGGATGTGGTGTTGCATGTCAAAGGCAGGGTCGGCTGATGAAATTTTGTGGTTGTATTTCTCAAACGGAAATAGGATATTCTCGCCCTCTGACTCCTACCAGCCAAGGACCAGATTTTCAGCCTGGGCTGCATCTGCACCTGTCACCGTGTCCTCATTTGACTCTGGGTAAAACTGCTGAGGCAGCCCAGCAACTGGGGCCTTGAAGTGGCTCTGCCACCATGGGCCCACTTTCCAAGTTCTGCCAATTTTCATTTAAGAACTTGTTGCACACTTATTGAATGGTTACTGTATATTTGTGTCCAGGGGATTCAGCAGTGAAGAGAACAGATAAAAGTCTTGCTCCCAATGATCTGTAGTCTTATGGGGGTAAAGGCAACAGACAAATAGTAGCCAATATACTGTTATAATTTGAGTTTGATGGGGATAAAACCTTATTTAGACAGGAGACTCAGAAGCCGAAAGAAATGAAGTGGCCATGAAGTTCAAATGAGAGATGAAATGACATTGGACTGAAGGAAGACAGCTTCCCTGCTGCTCCCCTTGTCCAACACAAACCTCCCTTTCATAAACAGGCACTGACCATGGGAAAATTGGTCATCCTGCTTCCTGATATTATTGTCCTTTGAATACACTTGGTGCATCACTCTCTACTCATTATCCCCCTTCAGTTACTCTTGGCTAAGCGCACTCTAGCTCTGCCCTGGCTTCTGCTCTCTCTTCTTCTATAAATCCTTCCTAACTCCTCTGCTCTCCAAATTCTCTCCTCTTAGACTTTTTTTCCTCAGGATGTGTCAAGATGGCTCTGGTGGCCTTGGTTCCCTTTGCACATATGGCATGTTGTTCTCTTAATCCTGTGAGAAACATGTATGTTGGCAGGTGTGCAGCACGTCTATCAAGGCATGTGTATAGTGTTTGCCCACAGAGCCTACAGATGAGGCCACACAGTAGAGCTATATGAAGCACTCACTGTAGTATCGATCTTATCTTCCAACCTGCTTCTTCTGAAGGCGCTAAAACTGCAGATTAGAAATGATCATGGACAGTTCCAGTCACTGTGGGAGAATCTAGGCCTTTGGATCATGTCTTATTTTATGTTTGTGTCTCTCCACTGCATTTATCAGGATGCTTGTCCCAGAGTCAGAATGGGCTGCATGCTCTCTCTAGTTGGAACATACAGGCACTATTTCATGTCTTTGCATTACTAACTTTAAGCAGTGGATATAACATGTAGTATTAGTTCATTTGTGTGCCTCGATTACCTTATCTGTCAAATGGGTATAGTAATCCAAGTAAACATTTGCTAAATGTAGTATTTCCAGAACATTGTACAGCTTTAGATATATACAGCTATTCAGATAGATTTCAACAATTAAGATAAATCTCAGCTACTAGGCTGTCTGCCCTAGTGGTAGAACTTGGTAAAGACATACTTACAACAGAAAAAAAAAAAAAAACCTATAACAAAGAGACATGCAAAATATGGTAACCTGGACTGGAGCAATAGCTTTTGCCTAGAGGCATGGGAAAACTCTTTAATACCTTCTCTACTTACATCACTTTTGTTGTGTGAGACTCCAATGATATGCAAAGTGGAAGTGTTAATGGAAAATGTTAAGGACTGCGTAGAAAACAGGCTATCCAAATGAATGATGTTGTCATATGGGAGACTTAGGAGACAAGTAAAAGAAGAAAACCATGACTGGGCAGGAAAGGTCATCTATTTTGATGGACCATTAAATCCCTAAATTTTACACATAGAAAAGTTTAGGTCCATAGCTGTAGACCATTCATGCTGTGTCCTCTACCTCCAGCTTATAAATTGAAGTTTCTGTTGTGGAAATGACTAAACCCCGCCTTTCCAGTAACAGAGTTGAAAGCTTTCTGTGACCTGAATTTTTGAGTCCTCATTATTCTCTCATTGGAGGAGAAAGATGAGTGGGAAGATGTGGACTAGAAGAGCAAATATAATATTGGTGAGAGTTCGGCCTTAGGAATGTCTAGTCAGTGTTACCAGCCCTGCTGGGCTGGTGAGAATTGCTACTCTCCCCTTGTCCTCCCCCCAGCATCCTGTAATCATGGAGATTTGAATAGGACGTTGTTTTCAAACAAGCATTTTGCAAACATGAGCAGCTGTCATAATGAAAGCACAATGCTCAGAGAGTTATTTCTCAGTTAGGATTCACAATGGCATGGGTCAAAGGACACTGCCCAAAGCAAAATAATTATGTATAGTGAAAGTCTGACATCATCCTAGGAGGGGTGTTTTTTTTTTTTTTTTTAAAAACAAAAACAAAAAACCCATTTGTGTACTGCACTTGACAGGGTTCTACTTAGAATCCAGGGTCATGGGCGCCTAGCAGGGAAAAGGGAAAAGTGACCACAAGGCACCCCCTGGTGGGGAGGCAGACTTACTGCAGTTCATGGTCGGAGCCCCTACCCCTGAGAGAAACCTATAAATTTCAGAAACATCTTCAAGAACTATCTTTAGCATCCCAGATGTGGAAAGTCATCTTTTGTCTGTGGAAAGAACGTTCTGAGGACCTTCTTGCTGGGCTGTGTGGCAATAAAAAGGCAAGTGCTGGGTAGTCTTCCAGAAATGGCTCATTATTAGAGTGAAAATGACGCACAAGAACAGCCCTTCTGTAAATCACAGTGACAAAAAACTGACAAAACCCGAGCTAGAGCCCTCTGCCTTATACAACCATTTCTCCCTCTTTGCTTCCTCAGCTTAGCTGACATTAACCAGCAAGGGGTGCCCTTTCTTTGAAGTTGAATCTGTGTTACCCTGCTGTGGAAACAACGGTAATTGTTGTACCCCAAAGCATCAGTGGGGTCTCCTCTTTGAGCCTCTGTGAGCTTCAGGAAGTACAGATGGGAAGAGGAAGAATGGGATGCAGATAATTCAAGTGACCTGTTGTCCTCTCACCCCAGGAGGGGCTCTTCACTGCTAATCAATACACAGATGGCACTGGCTGTTGGAGTCCTTTGTGTGACAAAGGGCTATGATCTCTGGAACCATGACTGCAGCCATCCGTGGTTTGAGGCTATGGAGGTGTGCATGATACTGTCACTGCAGTAAAAACGAGCAAGAGATCCACCCATTCAACGAATCTTGGTCCTGTCTCATTTTGTCATTGGCTAAAGTGACTTGTGGCAGGTAAGGCCACTGGAGGTGTCACTGATGACAATTCAGCAAGATGGACTTTCCAGGGTATGCATAGGCACTCTTGGCTATATGTGGTGTCCCTTTAGACTGACTATTAGTGTGTCATGATGCAATAGCAAAGCCAAGCCAGGATGTGTGGTATGTGACAACCTCCACTTTGCCAATAACTAAGGCAGACCACAGACCTATCATTACTTCAGGGGAAGTTTGATGCAGTGAGTACAGGATAGATCACGGTTTGCATCCATGGGGGAGGTATGGTTTGCACGCCTGTGCTTTAGCTGCTGGATGCTTTTCTGCCTATTGAGACCCTGAACATCATTCTTTGGTCATGACAAAGAATTCATAATGCCAATAGTGTGTTATGCTCGTACAAATGTTGATGTCCTCACGTCTAAATTCTTGCAATGTCCCTGGATGAGCTTAAGAGGAAGATGGGAGTGAGAAGACAGGAGGAAAAAGTAGAAATACTCCTAGATGGTAATGTTGTTTTGTAGCAAAAGCATGTCCAGGCAGTGCCAGGGCCCTAGAAGACCCAAAGTCTGGCTCTACCTCACTTGAAGCCGAGCATGCGGGGAATTTCTCATCATAGGCAGCCTGTGAGGATCTGCTACTGGCCCCATTTTCCTTAGGGCCAGTGACTCACTGAGGCAGTAAAGCAGGAACTGATCTCATGGATAAATGCTAACTTCGTGTTGGGGGATATCACAGAGGGAAGCAATAAAACTAGTGTGGGTATTTTCCCCCATATTTTTAAAAACAACTAATCCAATCCAGACATTTTAAACATTTGTGTAATTTGCACTGTACACATTTTAAACGTGTAAAACTAATGTCAGTGATTAATACATTGTATTTACAAAACTATTTTTGTAGCAACTTAGAATTTCAAATTTGCATATTTGAATGTTCACATAACTCCAGCCCAACCAATTTGGCAAATGGGCTTGTTAAAACATTTGTCTGTAACCTAAAGGCCTCCTACAATCATTAAAGGAAAATATAAGAATATTATCCGGGAGGCTGAGGCAGGAGAACCATCAGTTCTAGCTTGACCTTGGCAACTTAGTGAAATAGTGAGACCCTGTCTCAAAAAAAAAAAAAAAAGAAAGAAAAGAAAAGAAAAAGGCTAGAGATGTTGCTCAGTGTGTAGACTCTGGGTTCAGTACCACAAGACCCAAAGAAGAAAGAAAAGAACATGACATGTCTGGAATATGCTAGTTTCCAGGGGATTTTCACATTGATCTCTTGAGAAAGATTCCATCTCCTTCATGGGATTTTTCCTCAGGAAAAGTCATGTAGGGAGAAACTTCCCTCATTAATGCATGTGGATGGATGAAACGGGCTACGCAGGTTATGTTCAGGAAGCTGCCATGTGCTGTCATCTGTCTTAGGTATTTGATTCTCTCTAGGGATTAGGTCATGAGGTAAAGTTGCTAGACAGCTCCAGATGACAATGACTCTCTTTGACTCTCCTGTAGAGATGTCCCTGTGGGTAGATTACGCATGTTCAACACTTTGAATTGTAACATTAAAACTGGGCTCTTTGTTGACTCCCAGAGTAAGTCATGGGACTCATTCCATGGGACAGTGTGAATTTACATGACGTGATCAGCAAGAAGTGATGCTGTCTGATCTCACAGAGCATTCAGACTTATCTACGCTTGTCACAGGCCAGGGTCATATTGAGAGTCCAAGGCTGAATGTACAGGTGATCTCAAAGCTTCTTACCCAAAAAGCAAGAGTTTCTGCCTTGAGGACCAAAGCACAGACCTATGATGTTTAGCTGGGCGCTCATCAAATCACTCCGATTTGAAATCATTCCTACTTGGAATCATTCTTATTTGGTAGTTCATTGCTTTATTCAGCAAATAAGTATTGAACATCTACTGTGTTTCAGGCCATGGGTGAATAATAATTTAATGTATATTCTCATATATTTTATTTTAAATGCTTATTGAAGTAATAGTACAGAAGAATTTTTGGCTAGTGTCAGTTTATTGTCTGGTCATTACCCCTCCCCAGCTCTTGCTTTGACCAATTTCTTTTTATAATTCTTGTGGTGTTTATTTCCTTATAGATATTGTACTATTTCTCTCTCCCCTTCTCTTTCTTTCTCTCTCTCTTCCTTCTCTTTTTGTATTATGGAGATTGAATAGCATGTTAGGCAAATGTTTTTCTATAGAGCAACATGCCCAGTCCTTTCTCATTTTTATTTTGAGGAAGAGTCTCGTTAAATTTTCCAGGCTGGCCTTGAAATTGCAACCATCCTACTGCAGCCACCCAAGTAGTTGGGTTTATAGGCAGTTGCCTGGCTTTTTCTTATTACAGAATATTGGGTATTATTTTAAATTTCTACTATGAAAAGTAAGCATTGAACTCATTTGTTTATGGCCACCTGCCCTCACCTCTCCTTTTCCTCTGTTCCCTCAGCATTGGATTAGGATGTTAAATAGGCTCCCTCACTCAAACCACAGGAAGCTGAAAGTCGAAGGCAATGGGCAACAGAGACTTTTACACCCTTAAATTAATAGAGGTACTATACTCTCTATGTACAGGACCCTTGGGGGAAAAAAATCCCCTTGGAATTTTGGGGAATTTGGCTCCAAACCACCTCCAGGTGGTAAATGAGAGCAGGGCAGAATGAGAGAGACTGGAGAGTGAGGCTTTTAGAGGAAGGGTGTTGTTGGGTCCTTCCTCCTCACCTGAAACTGAGAGGGTCAGGTCCTGAGTTTGTTAATCAGGAAGAGTGGTAGTCTCTGCAAAAAAGATTGGAGAATGTTGTCTTCCTTTTAAGTATGAAGTCTCTCAGGTGTCCTCTTTGGCTGCTCTCTGAGATCCTGGGTTCCAAGTCTGTGGCTCACATTTTGGCTTTCTTTTGTAAGCTGGTGCTTGGTGTAGACTCCATGTCCGAGGGTGTACACGCTTACTAATGTGTTGCTGCTAACATGGAACCACAGCTTCCCCTGCTGTATGTCACAGCCACTAGAAATATTTTCTTCATAAGCTCAGATAGGCTGTTTCAGATCTTTTGGGATCGTGCATAGGCTTGTTCTCAATGGCAAGAGCTCAAGCTCTCAAACACTTCTCCAGTCAAAATGGCTTGCCGTACGCCTCCTCACATCCTCTGCCATATTAACCCATGGTTTTTAGCCTCCCAGTTCAAGGATGGCCAAGAGATTTTTAAAAGATCTCTTGTCCTATTTGATGAGTAATTGGTAGTGGGTGCCATAATGCTATGAGATTCCTTTGGAACCAACATGACTGATTCTCTAACATCTGTTTGGGCCCAAGTGCATGAGTCTATGGCATCCAGGATTATCATCTTTCCTGATTTTAGGAAAGGCAAGCAGCCTACATAACCACTAGGATATGAGGAAAAGCCTGTTGGGGTTTCTGAAAAAGCTAGTTTTCCTCCTACAAGTAAGGGAAGTGATCTCTCTCTATCTTTTGGGTCTTGTCATCCTGGATATGATATCTACTGGAGCCATCTTACAATAGTGACTACAGCCAACTTTGAGGATGGAAGAAGAAATGGAGAATCCTTGGTGACTCTGTTGAGCCATTGACTCAACCAGTTCTAATGTCTACTCTTCTTTTGCCTTGCAGTCCTTCTGTGGTGTGACATAGTGTAGTTTTGTATGATTTAGGCCAGTGTGAGTCAAGAGTTCAGTTATTTGATTCTGAAAAACTAACAGGATTTCTAACCCCATTTCTGGAATCAGTGTGAAAGGGTGCTGTGATCAATGATCTAAGCTGTCAAAAGTGGGAATATTGATATTTGACAGTCTGTGCTTGTTAGCTCTTCCTTTCCCCTCCACTGTCACTATCATTTGGTATGGGGTGTTCTCTATTTTCTTTTGCTTGCATTATTCCCCATAACAATACTTTTTAGGTACAAACAGTGACTATAGCATAAATATCCCTATTCCCATGTCTCCTTTGGTCTGGCTTCTGGAGCTGCCCAAAGCATTCCACGCCTTGCCTTTTCTGGTTCCTTTTGCTTCTCCTGGGCATTGACCTGCTCTCTTCCCCCTGTGTTGGGATTTGATGAACCCACCTGGCGACAGGACAGGAGCACAGCATCTGCAGCCTATTTGAAGCATCAGCTGAGTGATGCTGACGATGTGGAAAGTGATGCTGATCTCGCTGCTGAATGTGTGAGCCCCATAAACAGCTCAGGCTGAGCTGGATGATCCAAGGGGTCAGGCGAGTGTCCGCTGTGACTGGCTCTTATTGATCAGTGGATAGCTCTCTAGAAACGATGTGTTTGGTCAAAGAGGCTGCCCTTCCCCGAGAGGGCAGTTCTTTGGTCAAGGGTATACAGCAGTAAACAGGTGACATAATCACAGATTTAAGCTCCTCTGCCAACATTTTATCAGAGTCTTTCTTAATTTCTGGTAGTCCTCAGTGCACTCTAAGTCTAGAAACAAAAATAGTAGAGAGCAAGTGGAAATAATTGGACTGCTATTTTCCAATTTTCCTTCTTTCTGTTTTCTTTTTCTTTCCTCCTCCTCCTCCTCCCCTGCTTCCCCCCTCCTTATTCTCCTCCTCCTCCTTCTTCTCTTAGTCTGAAAACAGGTTACAGAGCCTTAAACCCAGCATTGTTTATTTTTTCAGCTGAGAATAAAAATGGATAGTGCACACGGGTGTGGCTTGTAGAAGAGCTCATAATGCTCTTGGCATTAGGCTTTTTTCTACTCTTTGGTAATTGATTAAAAATATGTATGTATTGCAAAGCTCATATATTGATCGAGAGGAGAGTGAAAAGGAGAGCTTCCCTAATTAAAACCGATTGGAGTTGTGAAAGTTTAATTAATTGGATGCATGTCACTTCATTTCCATGTTATGTTGTGCACAGCACTCTGTTTTCATAATTACCGTGTTGTGTCAGGGTGGCGGGTGTCTCTCTAATTAACAGTCTAAGGGAAAAGTGATGTATGGGCCTGCTGAGCAGGCAGAGTGGGTAGAAAGAGATGTCCCAGCTAGAATCCACAGCCTCTGTTCCCTGTGGCCTGATTCTTATCTTTCCCATCATCCTTTGCTCAGAAAATAGTGTTTTGGGGGGATTTCCCCAGAGACTGCTGCTTATTTGGTTGTGTGCTAGGAGTTTTTCCATCAAAGGACAGGAAGACTGGATAAAATTTTTAGAGACTGCAGGTGAAAAGTTCCAGCAGGTGGTTGAGCTTCATACCAACTACTATCTCCTTAGAACATCCCACGTTCATTGTCTATTGCCTAGCACCCACTGCATTCATTCTTTACTGGGCATCACACACCAGCCCACTCAGCCAAGACAAATTGCCACTGGGTGCCCACTATGTGCAATGTGTGGTGATAAGGGACTGACCTTGAGTCTAGACTCTGGCTTCTTGCTTGATATGTGACCTTGAAAAAATGACTAAAATTGTCATTCAAGCCTCAGTTTTCTCATTTATAAAATGGGAATGCCAAGACCTTCTTAGTCGAAATGTTACATAGATTAAACCAAATAACACAAATGGTATGCTTAGGACACTATTGTATCCATCTATACAGGCCGAGCATTTCCTAATCAAAAACCTGAAATCCAAAGTAATTTAAAATCCAAACTTACTCAAGCACTGACATAATGCTACAAGTGGAGAATTCTACAGGTGACCTCTTGTGACAGTTCACAGTCAAAACATAGAAACTGTAAAAATATTATGTAAAAATATGTTCTGTCTATGTGAGTAAGGTGTGTATGAAACTTAAATAAATTTCATATTTAGACTTGAGCCTTATCCCCAACATGTCTTGTTATATCTATGCAAATATTCCAAAACTTCAAAACCCCAAAGTCCAAAATGTGTTTGGTCCCAAGCATTTCTGGTGAGATAATCAAGCTGGATAATCTATTATACAAATTTTTGTTTTGATGTTCCTGTTGTAGATTGTAATTCCTAATTGGCCTCATTCCTATGCCCTTCTTCTGAAACCCATGCTTTGGCTGGGGATGTAGTTAAGTGGTTAGAGCATTTGCTTAGCATCCTGGATTGATTCTCCAGCAACACATAAAAGTTAGCTGGGCATGGTGGTGCCTGTAATCCCAGTACTTGGGAGGCTGTGAGTTTGAGTGAGGCTAGCTAGGGCTACCCAGTGAGTTCAGGAGCAACCTGGATTACAGAATGAGACTCTGTCTCAAAATGAACTGAAATGAAACAAAATTAATGCTCTGTTTGGGAACAGAATTTTTTAAAAAATAAAATATGATTATATGAATATCTTGCTGCGACTGTTAGAAGTGCCATTTGATCAGATGATGTTTTAACTCAATAGCATAGAAACTTTACCCCTCTGCTCAAGCCAGACACTGTCTACCTGGCTAGCCTCATCTCCTACCTCTGCCCTTCTCTCTGCAGCTCTCCTACCACTGCTCTAATTCTCAGATTTCTTTCTCATCTAAGTATAACATGATCATATTCTTTTTTTTCTCCTTTCCTTTGAAAAGCAAGAGTTCTACTACTTTCTTCACATTTAACTCAATATCTCTTTCAGGGTGAAGTTGTTTTTCCCCTGCTTCTTCTTTGAAGTCTCCTCTGACTAGACAGGAAGTTTCCACAACCAGGGACAGGAAGTTCCTGTAGGTAGGGGCTGTATCTTGGTTATCTCTGTCATAGTGTCTAAGAGTACATTGTGCATCAAGCTTTTATAAATGATGTTGGATAACGGATAGAAAGAGTAAAAAATTTTTATGTGGAATTATTCTTTAATATCTGTCTTCTCACAGACTGTTTGCTCCATTCAGGTAGGGAACTTTTCTATCTCATTCTATATTGTTGCCTGCTGCCTGGCACATGATAGCCAGCCAGGAAAGACATAAAATTGGCACATCTTAAGGTCTAAATGCCTCCTAGGTATGTTATGAGGGCAAACTGATGAATACAAAACTTTTAAAGATCAAAAACCATTGAAAAATACAGAAAGATTATTCAAAATAGAACGCTGATTGTTAATGACATTATTACAATCATGTTTATTATAATCAGATAGAGTAATCTTTCCTAGTTAGAGTAAATTTCTTGAATGGCAGTAACCTTTGGGTGTTATTGCAACTAAGAGTGACATTGCACAGATCTGTGGCATGACACTTAGAGAAGAATGTCACAGCCTTTGCTCAGCAATACTGTAATCAGCTGCTAGTGGCAAGCCTTGCATTGTCCCTCTTTAAAGTTCTGTGGCTCCCTGGTTTTCCCATGTACTTTTCTCATATCTCAGTGGCATGTGCAATAAATAATGTAGAAGGGTCGTTTTAGAAAAACCATTTTTTCTCAAGCACTTGTGTGGAATCTAATCAATATTTATACTTATTCAAAAGTTTTTTTTTTCATTAAGGAGGGCTTTGTTTTCTTCTTATGCATGTTTGACCTTATATATGATAACTAGTTTTTTCCATAGGGTAAGCCCTTCCCTACCAAAAAAAAAGTCATGGAGACTGTTAACACCACCCCATCTCCCTAATTAAGAGCTGCTTATGGGAAAATAGCCCAATCACACCCCCTGTGTTCACTGGCTCTTCACACTTGACTATAGCTCAGAAAATGGGATTATGGACTCTGCCTGCCATATCCATCCTGGTGCAATTTTATTAGCAATATTTACTATATCAGGTGCTAGGAATTGTAGAGAACCAAGGTGATTACAATTATAGTGGATTGAAATGACTATCTTGTTTCAGAGACATTCTTTCGCTACACCAAAATTTAATATTAATTAAAAATGCTCAGACTCTGAAGTATTTCCCCAGCTATATATTTGGAAAAAAAATACCGAAGCTGAGTGTGAGGCATTAGGTTGAAGGCCCAGGGGACTAAAGATGTTTGCTCCAGGCAGGCTTTGACATTGGTTAGCTGTGTGATGAGGAGAGGGCACTCAACTCTGGGCTTCAGTTTTCTTGTCAGTTAAATGAGGATACTGGCTTGAGTGAATATGTAGGCAAGTGGTCTATGAAAATGATCACTACACTCCTACCTTGTATCAGCATTGTGCTGGGGTCAAGGGACCCCAACGAAGCTGACTTGTGAGCCCAGAGACTGATTCAGGACACATTATGCTCATCCCTCAGTTCCAAATCACAACCTCTGTGCTGTAGTTACTGACTTGGGACCTGTTGTGATTTGGATTTGGAGTGTTCCTCAAAAGCCTCACGTTCCCATGGAAACTGTGTAGGTTTAGGAGATGGGTCTGGCTGGAAGGGTGATTACTTAGGGATTGACCTGGAGGGGTGTGTGCCCTTCCCTCCTTTTTGTCCAGTCCTCTCTGTTCCACCATGCTGTGAGGATTTCTGTCTCCCATGCAACTACAGCTCTAGCTGTAGCCCCACTGTGTGATTCCACCATTTTCTAGCCACCTACTCATGAGTGGGCTGAGACTTTCTGAAATTGTAAGCTGCAGTAAATTGTTCCTCCTACGTTGTGGATGTCAGGTATTGAGTCACAGTGACAAAAAAGTAACAAAGACAGAACTTGATACCAAGAGTGGGGTTGTGGCTGTGACTTTATCTGACCATATCGTTTGGAAGCCTTTCAAACCAGTTTGCGGGATGAATTCGGAAAGGTTTAGGGATGCAAGCTGGAGAAGCCTTTGAGTGCTCTGAGCCGAGCTTGATGGGAGATTCTGGTCAGAGCTCAGAAGACCAGAATGCTGATAGAAGCGTGGATTAGAAAGGCCAGGCTCAAGAAGTTTCAGATGGGAAGGAGGACTGTATCGGCAAGTGGCCTAAAAACCTCTTGTACTTGTTCCAGCAGAAAGTTTGTCAAAATTTTGCCCTGTCCAGAGACTTTGCCTGAAATTGAGATTAAGGGTGGTAGACTACTTACTCTGGTGGAGGAAATCTCAAGGTAGACTGATGTTCAAACTGTTACATGGCTGCTGTTTGTGGCTTTTAGCCAGTTTTGTGGCAAAAGAAAGGATAAAACCGCAGAGAAAAATCACAGAGAAGGTTTGTAGTGCCAGGCCAAAATGGTCTGCAGTGGTAGGGCCAAAAGCTCAGGGAAGTTAAAGAAATTAACATTAAAAAGAAGCAAAGTGCTTACCCAATAGGAACAGGACCCCACCAGCTCAAGGGTGGAAAGGCAAAAGACTTTGCTCTGAGAAATGCGCTGCAGGGCTAAAGTAAAATAAATAAATAAATAAATAAATAAATAAAATAATTTTAAAAAAATTTCTTTTATAGTTCAGTGGCCTGGAGACTTCTACAGCAATTGTCCAAGGGGGCCACGCTACTGCTCAAGCCAGTGGCAGGCCTTGGTGATCTCCATGTGATCCTCCTGGCTTTAGAGGCTTAAAGAATGCTGGACTTATGAGTTCATGTAGGTTCCCCCCCAGATTTCAGAGAAAGGCCTCTGAGGCCAGGCAGTGTGCCCCTGGAAGGGCAATATGTGAAGTTATAAAGGAAAAGCTGAACACAGGAATTTGGAGAAGCCAGGAGCATGGTACATCTGCTGAGGAAAGCAGGCAGCCAAGAGTGGATTCAGCCCAAAGCAGAGAAGATGAAGGTTGCAGCCATGCAGCCAGCTGCAATGCTGTAGGGGCAGAGCCACCTAAGCCCTTGGAAATGCATATCTTTTTGCACTTTTCTCCAGGTGCTGGACTTGGGACTATAGGATTTAACTCCTGCCCATCTGGGTTTAGGAGTTGTTTTGGTCCTATTGCCTTTTATCCTCCTATTTCTCCCTGTTGGAATGAAAATATTTACCCTGTGCCATTTTGTGTTGGAAGTGCTTAACTCTTTGATTTTCATAGGAGCTTACAGCTGAGAGTTTGTCTTACAACTCAGAGGGGACTGAACTTGGAGTTTCTTTAACAGTGCTAGATCTGTTAAGACTTTGGTAACTCTTGGAAAAGAGCTAAATACATTTTGCTTAAGGAAGTAAATATGAGTCTTTTGGGGATAGGGTTGAAATGTTGTGGTTTGGACCTGGACTATCCCCAAAAACCTCATGTTCCTGTGTATACTGTATAGGGTTGGGAGATGGGGCCTGGCTGGAAGGATACTGAGGGCTTGACCTGGCGGGAAGTGTGCCCTTCCTTTTCACTAAGTCCTCTCTGTTCCACCATACTGTGAGGATCTCTGTTGCCTGGGCAGCTATAGCTCTAGCTGCAGCCCCACCATGTGATTCCACCATTTTCCAGTCACGCACCCATGAATGGACTGCCCTAAGTTGTGGATGTCTCAGTGATAAAAAAGTAAGTGAGACAGGCCATGGTGGCCTTTCCTCTATGTTGAATCTGAGTCATAATTTTGGCCTTCTGATTTACACAACTTGAGTTTTCCTTTACCTGGGCTCCTTTTCCTGCAGACTGACTTCACTCCAATGCAACATGAAGGAGACCATATAAAGACATGAACTTAGCCACCTAGTGGTGTAATAATGGTTGTGTAATCCCAACACTTTAGGAAGCTGAGGCAGGAGGATTACAAGTTCAAGCCTCGTGTGGACAAGTTAGTAATTTAGTGAGACCCTGCCTCAAAAAAAAAAAAAAAATAAGAGCTGAGGATGTAGCTCAGTGCAAAGACTCTGGGATTGATCTCCAACGCACGCGCGCGCGCGCATGCACAGCCACAGCCACACACACACACACACACACACACACACACACGGACATAAAGGACATGGACTCTGAAAAGAAGGGGAAATGAGCAGAGTGAACCTCTCTGACCTCCCAGGATTCCTGGCCCTGTTCCCCTGATAGGACAGTCCTGGGTTCCCAGGCCTCTGTGGGGCGGAGGGGAGAAGGTGGGAGCAGTGTCCTGAAGGCCCTTGCAGAGCAATGAGCACCTCCTTTACACAATAGAACTAACATAGTATGCTGTGCCTTCTCCCCCCAAAAAAATTTCTTTTGAAAACAAGGTTCTACTTTGCTTTATCAGGTAAAAACAATAGCAGCTCGAAGTCCTCAAGACATACTAGAAGGACAGAAAGGAGGGAAGGATGGGCAAAGGCTGCATACTGGCTGGGGAGGCCACACTCAAGCACCGTCTGTTACACTAGGACCATGGGGTCTTAGCTTTAATCAAACTCCAGAATCACCTGTAGCCCCAACAGCCATGAAATGTTTCTGAGGCCATAGGTTGGGATGAGGCCTGATATTCTGCTTTCCTATCAAGTTTCTGGGTGATGCTGATTCTGCTTTGTGACCCTCTGTGCTAAGGAAAGGACTAGAAAGGACTATGACATTAACAAATGTAGTATTGGATCAACCAATGGCTTCCTTGGTATTTTAATAAACTGTGAAAAACCCCAGATGTACAATTGGAAATTCTATGGCAGCAGAGTCTCCCAGAGTGTGACTTAGCAGCCACCTTCATCATCATCATCCAGAGACTTTCTACTCAAAATGTGGTTGCTAGACCAGCACAATTGGCATCACTTAATATTGGTTAGATTCTTGCGCAATCACAACAAGCTCTCTGGGTGATTTCTGGCCAACTACAGGTGGGAAGCATTGCTCTCAGGACTTTGCAAATGTGCTTCTTGGGTGGGCAACATTGGGTTGGGGTTGGAGAGATGGAGCATATCATTACTAATAATCCAGAATTCTTGCACACTAGCTCAGCTTAGTTGGGGGAGTAGGTGTGACCACCAATGGGGCCTTTGCCCGGAGTAATGGCTCAAGCTTTCACAGAGCACACACACCTGGTTACAAAGCCTAGGAGGAATTAATGTCTTTTTGAAGATTAATATGTAATGTAATTCTTTAGCTTCTATATGATGGCTGAGAGTTGAAGATTTGGGAATAGACCTTGGCTAAAAGAGGAAGGAACGCTCGAATTAGGCCTGTGAAATGTATAGGCTAATCAGAATTCTCTGGTATAATATTTCTTAGGGTTTAGTTTACTAAGAAATTTGAGAGGTCTTGTTTCTGGTCAAGCATAGTTAAGAGTATCTCTTCCACAAGGCCTAGAATAGTGTTTTTAATGTTTTTTTTTTTGAGTTAAACAACTTACACATTGAAAGTGCACAACTCAATTCCACTGACTTGCCATCACTCCCCATGGCTCCTCCTCTTCCTACTGCTCTAGACATCTGCTAATCTACTTTCTGTGTCTATGCATCTGTCTCTTCCACATAGATTACATATAATCAAACCATATCATATAGCTTGTGATTGGCTTTTTTGTCTTGGCATAGTTTTCAATGTTCATCCATGTTTTTGAATATTATATATCAGTACTTCATTCCTTTTTATTGCTGAATAGTATTTTTTCACACAGATATACTAAATTTGATTATCCATTCATTAGGATCTAGACAGGCTGTTTACAGTATTTGGCTTATAAATGAAGCTACTATAAACATTCAGATGTTTTTGTGCAGATATACATTTTTTCTTCTTCAGAACAACAACAAGATATTGTTCTTGCTTTATGTGATAACAGGCTACTTCTGGCATCCAATCCACTTACGAGCTTTCTACCCATAGAGGTAGAATTCAGGCTATTTGTTCTTCCTTAGAATACACTGGGGACCAGTGTCTTCTGCTGTCAGTACTGTACTTATGAGGTTTTTTCCCCCTATGCTGAAATCCCTGTCTACAGAAATGGGCAACTGCCCAGCTTCTTCTGCTTCCACTTGGGCTAGGGACCACATTGAACAAGGCTCAGCGTTAGACCAAAAGAAGCTTCAGACTAGCTGAGGGGACTCCTGTGACTAATGTTTCCATACTTTCTGGTCTTTTCATCTGTCTACCACTCTACTCCAAAGAGGGCATTTAATTTCTTCTATGGGAGGTTCCCTTACACTCTCAGCTTCCAGAAAGGATGAAGATGATGAACACAGAACCTCAGCATCAGCAGCCTCTGCCTCAGGTAACTTCCTGGACCCATTCCCTGAATGCAGACTCCCTAGGCTCTTCTTTGGCTCCTCTTTCCCACCTAACCTTGACCACACATCACCTCTGTACTCTCTGCTCTGCAATTTAACTTCTTCCTTTCTTTTCAATATTCCAGGTCCTGAAACACAGATCCTGTTGTTTCTGCGTGGCAGAGCTGTGTCTCTGGGCACACCCTGCCCTTTCTGTATGTGATGATGGCACAGACATAGAACTCGAGGATGTTAGGTGCCTCCAGGGTGTTTGTCCAGCTTCCATCCCGTGCATCCCATCTCTGGAGTGGGCACTGGCTCTGACCTTCTCTACATGTTCTTCTTCCTGAACCAGACCCTCTTCTAAGATTTTCAGCATCTACAAATTCTTTGTGCTGGTCAAAGGTCTTTTGATTTACTACTAAAAATATGATCCAAATGGGCCAAAGCAAAATGGCAATTGTCATGTTATCAAGAAGCCCTGGCAGCGTCTGGCTTAGGTATAGCTTGATTAGATACTCATATGTCTCATATGCTTTTTGATTCATAGTCACTTGGCTCTTCTCTTTCATAATGATTTATTCTAAGATTCTTACTTGTGATAAGAAAAGATGAAAGAAGTCCCACATTACCATCTTTTCAACTTCATAACTCACGCGAAAACATGAATCTAACTATGACTTACTAGGTGTGATGGGGTTGTGTGTTTACCCTGGGCTAACCTCTACAGTTAGAGTGGTGACGTGATGTATTGATTAGCTTGGCCTTGGGTTTTATGCTCCCCTGTTAGAATCAGAAGCAGTAGCACTTCATATCAACTATAAAAACAGAAAATGAGGAAGAGGTGGTGTGCTATAATACAAAATGAATGTTAAGTCTCTGTGCCTGTTTCTGGGCATGGAGCTCCTAAGAATTTTGGGATTTACTCTACATTGTATGCTACTAAGATGCCTGGTTGCTGGGGGCCCTATGTAACTTTGAGATGGGGTTTGGTCACCGGAGGGATCAAGCCATGATCAGAGGGTTGGAACTTTCAGATCGAGAGATTGGGAAGTAGGGCTAGAGATTGTATTTGATTTCAAATGGCCAGTGTTTTCCCCAAGTATGCCTGTGTAATTAAGTTTCCATAAAACCCTTTAAATGACAGAGTTTGATTTAGGATTGGTGAACATCTCAAGGTATAAGAAGGGTAGCATGTCCAGGCAGGGTATAGAGCTCTCCTCCCTATTTTCCCAGTACTTGGCCCTGTGCAAATCTTTCATCTAGTTCTTTCTGAGTTGTTTCCATCATAAGAAACTGGTGTAGTAAACAAAGAGGTTTTCTGAATTCTACAATTTAACCTAAGAATTATTGAAATTGAGAAGAGGGTAGGGAAGGGTAGGGAAACCCTTAAGTTGATAGCTAGTTGATCAGAAGTACAGGTGGTTACCTTTGATTTGTAAATGGCATCTGAAGGAGGAGCAAAGTTTTATGGGACTGAGGTCTCAATCTATAGGATCTGGGCTAACTCCAGATAGTATTAGAATTGAATTGAATTGATATGTTAACATTCAAGTGGTGTCATAGAATTGGTGTTAGGAAAAAAAAAAAAACACATATTGGGTGGTAGAGGAAAAAAACCTCTTAGGTGGATTTCTAGACAATTGATGCCAGAAAAAAAGTCAAGGGAGGCTAATGATGGCAAGGCACATCCCTGGACAGATCTCCATCCTGGGTAAGTCCGCATCTACTTCTCCTGGAAGATGAATTAATCTTGTGGCACTCACATTCTTACAGGACAGGAGCCTCCTTCCAGTCCCAGATACCACAGCTCACCTGAGAAGTGGTTCATTGTTTGATATAGAGAGTAAAAGTAGAATTCTATAGAATTGTCAGCTGGGGAATTTAATGGGTATAACTTTTCCTGAACACAGTTTGGAACTTTATATAGTTCCTTAAAGTGTTCAAGATCTTGTCATCTTAAGTTTGGGAAATTTATTTTAGGGAAATGAGCTGATATTTGGGTCAAGTTTTGGGTACAATGTTATCTATGCAGCAATTAGTCAAATAAATTTTAACATGTCAACATATCCTTAGGATAAAATATTGTATAAAATAAAACATTATAAAGAATTTAAATCTTGGAGAAATTGATGTGACATGTTAAATTTATAGTATTTTACATAAATTATTCACATATCACATTATTAATTATTCGTATAATATCATCCAAATTATATCAGTCAAGCTTTATAAAAGAACTAGAAACATATATGCCAATACTATAGCAATACTATCCTGGGTAGCAGGATAATCAATGTTTGAATTCTTTTTTAAAATATATTTATTCTGTATTTTCTGATTTTCCTATAACGATGCTGTCACTGTGTCTAATTTCCAGGGTAAGATCAGAAGAGCATGACAGAATTCTCCCTTTATAATCGGGAAAAAAAGTTAATGAAACATTTTTCGGCAGCACATTCCACATCAATAGAATTAGACTCTCATCTTTAGAGCTGTGCAGAGAGGCAAGGGATGAGAGTTTATGGGTTGCATTGATTTTGCAGTCATTTTTCTTACTTGTAACCTGTAACCCATTCAAGGTTACATTTGAGGTGAATCCTCTTAGGGTGCACCAGTAGGAGAGCAAATCAAAGGCTGCGACAGTTGAGACAAGGCTCCCTGGAGGAGCACTTGGGAAAGGAGGAGGCCCTAGGACATGTATTCCCCACGGACAGACTCAGCAAGAGGTAAGGGCCTACGTTTATCTTTTAAATCTAGAGAGTGTTTGCTGTTAACAGTTGAAAAATTGATCTTAAATCACTGCCTAGGACAATGGGGCCCTGGAGATTTCTCTGAGGTCATTGTACACAGCCTGTAATTCCTTTGAAAGGCCAAGCTCTTCAGTCCTAGCAAAATAATGAACTTGGGTAAATGCACCTGTGTGCCTCTTCCTTTCTCTGTATCTCCCAATGACTTGACTTCTTGGGATTTCACCTCTCTCACATCCCACCAGCTCCCTGCCCTGTTAGTGTCTTGGCTTTGTTTATGTCCAACAACTTCAGAAGTGTCCCCAGACCACTGTCTTCCTGTCAGACTTACATGTCCAGGGTCCTTTGTCTGCAGTAGCTTTGGTTTCTATAATCTAATGAGTATGATTCTGGAAAAATGGGCTCATAAATAATACCCCCTTTCCAGATACTTTTAAAATTAGCTAACCAAAGATGCAATGGCAGGCAGGGGTGGTGAGTGGGGATCCTAGTAGAGCCTCATGTGCCTTTCTGTATAATCCTGCAAAGAAAGGAAAGAACCAGGACAATTAACTGCTAAATAAGATTAACATTGGGAAGTTTCACTCTTTGGGGCAGTTTTCTTTGTCCATCTACTTTAAACACCATGTCACCCAAATCTCTCAACACCCATCATTTTTCTCTGGGATCTCTGTGTGCTGAAACTTCCTCATTTAGACTGATCTCTTTTGCTCCAGTGACAGACAAGGACCTTAGGCAGATCACAGAACTCTTAACCCAGATGACAAGCTCCTTGGGGTTCCTGTCTTATGTCTCTGCCTCACCTTCCACCTTTCTGTACTTGGCTATCATCCGTCCATCTAAAGTGATTACCTCAGTTCCCAAACGCCCATGCTCCAGTTTGCCCCCACACAGTTTGATCCTGTTTGGCGAACTTCTTCCCTTTCTTACATCTTGGCCAAGAGGCCACTTCTTTAGCAAGTCGTCCTGGGGTTCTTGAAGGCAGCCTGGGTGCTCTTTCTCTGGCTTCCTTCTGTATTGTGAAATCTCCTGGTCATGTCAGTTGGCTCAGTGGTCATCTGATAACTCATGAGGTCTCCTTTTATGAGAAATCCTAGGGGGAAAGAGCCCATGTCTTGTCTCAGTTGTCCCTGGGCCTGACACCCACCAGCTGTCCAGAAAATGCTGGCACATGAATAATGAAACATCATTGGCATGGGCCAGCTGTCCCCATCTGTTGCACCAATTGGTAGCTGGTGGTTCTTGGCTCCTTTCTTCCCTCGTCAAAATCTTTGCATCCAAGTCAGAGGCAGAGGAAGTCTTTCCTTTTCAGGATGGCTTTTCTTTAGGGTTCCATGACCTTATGTCTGCTTGGTCTTGGCTTTCTTTAAGAGCCCCCATTCTCCTAGAAAGCTCCTTTCTTTGGGCTGAATAAAAGGAAAGCAATGCTCTCATTTTCCATGTAACTTTGGAAGCAACCAGACTGTGTCCATACTTTACACCTCTTCCCATAGCCTCTATTTTCTCAGGTATCAGCAGCTGTTCCTTCACCTACTTCTCACAACATCGGTTCTCCTCTTCTTCCTCATAGCATCATTCAGGATTTTGTTGTCTTTGTCAGCAAATTATGCCCTTCTATTGGTTCCTAAGGCCCCTCATCATTTGGTTTCCTCCTCTTTGGTCTCCCCAAGATAGCACTTGCCCTCCACTTCTTAAATGATTTTCTCAAATTTGGGGTTTTAACTTGCTACTTCACACTCTGAGTCCATCCCCTCCGTCCAACAAGATAGTCACAGAGTAGCTGGCTAGTCTTAGAAAACATTCTTAGATTAACTGGGGGTCCAAACATAAAAGGTGTACTGGGACATTAGCTCAGCCTGTATCCCCTCAAATCAAGATCTCCTCATTTTATAAGTTGATTAGCAGGGACTGTGGTGTCTCTCAGATGGGAACTGAATGGTATGATGCCCCAGATGTGCCCATGGTCCTTCTATAAGCCCAGCCCCCACCTGCCCTATTCCTTGGCTGTCCACTTGGGCAGCCAATTGCTGAACTGAGGGAAAGGGAGGAGCTGGAGGAGCTGGTATTCCAGGTGCTCTGAGAGAAGGGTATGTGTTCCAAGACGTGGGCCATTCAGGGTTTCCTGGTGGGCACAATTCTGAGTCTTCATATATGCAAGATAATTATTTTCCAGGGTCTGTACTCTTCAGAGGTGTCCAGACCAACTGTGTGTAGGCAGAGTGTTCTTATAATTCATTTTGCAACTGGGCATGCCATCATTATAATAAAATACTTGACATGGAAAATTTGATTAAATTTAAAATCTGTTTACATTGTTACAAAATGCCAATATTATTTGTCAATAAAATTGTTATTAAATTATTGCAGTGTAAGTTTAATTAAGACTTTTGAAGGGTTGTAACACTGATTTAAAATTTGTATTATGTTGCTTTATGTTTCTGGCAACCATCAAGAACTTGAAGGGATTGTCATTGCGAAATATAGTTCATGAATCATTTCTAACCATTTCCAATTGGTATTCCACAAGAGAACAAGCATATTATCTCTTGCAGAGAGGTTGTAAAAATCTTGTTCATGACACAAAGTCAAGCTTTTCCACCTAAATATCTGAAAATACTTTATTTGGAAATTTTGTATGAGCTCAATATATAATACCTTTCTGAAATTTTTTCTATTTTATTGCTCTTATCACAAAATAAAGTGAGTGTAATGATTTTTTTCTCAAACTAAATTTCCTTCTGTTTATATCAGGGTGTGATATGAACACTGATTTTTCTCTGTGCTTCATAAACTAAAAAAATATTGGGAAGGTTTTAAAACCAACTATACTGAGTGTCACTTACATGTTCTACACATCACCCGTTTTAAGTACACAAGTCAACAGTTTTTCTGTCCATTTATTGAGTTGGGCAACCATCACCGTCCAGTTTTAGAACACTGGCTTTATCTTAATGAGAGGCAAGTTTTGAAGGAAGATGAGGAGGGGTAGTAAGGCATTCCAGGAGAGGTAAACGTGAAGGTCCTGAGCAGGCAGAGGGCAGAACAAAGGTGCCAAAATCCTGGGAGAATGTCCCCATTCTTCTGATGACAAGTGGAAGACCAGGGTTCCTGCTCATGCAAGGAGCTCACGGGGGCTTTTCTAGCTCAGCACAGCAGCCCTGCTTTCTGTCCTGTGTCTGTCTGCTGCAGCACCACTGTCACAGGTGATTTTTGATTGGTGGGTCCGCTGTTCCTGGAAGACTGTGATCTCACTCTTGTGGATTCCCAGAACATACCTTTGTCTCTGGCACACAGTAGGGGCTCAATGGATGAATGGATGATTTCCAGCCCTTTATCCTCCCCTCCAAGGTGCAAACGCTGACCAGAGGCAGACATGGAGATTCCCAAGCAAACCACAGTGCCCAGAGCAGATAGGTGCATGGGACCACATGGGGCAGGGCATCAGGACCGGCTCAGCTTCTGAACATTGTGTCTCCCTATATCACACTCCGTTCTGTTGCTCTACCAGCTCTGAAGTGAGACCACTGGGCTCATACACTAGCTCAGCCACAAACTTCCACAATTACAGTAGTGCATCTTGTCTCCGGTGTCTCCCAGAGCTGCCTGCATTTGAAATGACAGTTTCCAGGAAGCTAGAGAGGCAATCATAGGTGTCTATAGGAGATCTAGCCCATGGCTCAGCATGGGGAGTCGGCGTAATAGCATTTGGCCCCAGCCCGTGGCAGCAGCTCTCCTTCGACTCCAGAAGGCAAGCATACAAATTGCCTTTCCAACTTCAAGAAGCAGGTTACATTGGCAAGATGGCTTCTCTGGGCTCAGGAAAAATGAAGAGGTTTAAAGCCAGCACATCAAGCTGTTTTTGAGTGCACTTAACAGCCGCCCAGACTTTCAACCCCCTTTTAAAAGCAGAGTTACTCCGCTAATAATAGAGCTCCATTATTCTTTATATTCAACTCTCAGTTCTGCTCCCGCTTTCTCCGCGGTGCTGGGTCTGCTAACCCCTTCATCCTCTCGTAGAAACCTGCACTTAGAGGTGACATGAAGTACAGGCCAGCCGCCGTGGGAAAGCTTTCTGGTGCTGGTGGAGCTAGCAAATGACGGTGGTGGTGGTGATGACAGAGAGTCCTCTCCAGGCCATATTTGTTCCCAGGTACCTCGGGCACCAGACGGGGCTCAGGTTTGGGGGAAGCTGCTTCTTCGTGCCCACGTGAAGGGATTGAGGGGTCCTGGCCTCTCCTCTAGGCCCCAGTTCTGACCCTTTGCTGTTGGGACAGGAGGGGAACCTCCAGGGGTAAAGTCAGTGGCTCCTCACGCTACATTCCCTGGGTATTTCAGGACCAGTCTGGGCACCCAGACCAGACTCTTGTTTTTCTGTCTCATCACGTTGTTAATTAACATCACAAATTTTCACAGCTGCTGCTTGGGTTTGCTTCTCCTCGCTCCCCACCACACCTCCCCCCACTAATTAGAGCAAAAGCAGGGAGCAAATCAAGCATTGATTTGCCTTTGTAGTAATGATTATTTTGGGAACAACCCAACCTTTTCTAAGCAGATAAATTTCCCCGCACTCTGAGTTTAAACCACGTACTTACTAGCTCATAGATTTTTGGCTTTGCTGGGCCAGGATGGGGAACCCAATTATTGAAGAATATAATACCACATTTGTCTGCTTGGGTTCTAAAAGACCAAAGGAACCGTGAGCAGATGAGGGAATACCTCCAGAGAATGTGACTCATTTAAAGGTGTTGGATTTATCTCCTTTTAACACACGGGGCCTCTTGAATGTGGAAATCTGGGTGCAGCCAGGTGCCAAGTGGAACATCTCGGCAAGGCTTCTGCTCCCACCTGGCTCTTCAGGAGGGGCCCACACTTCAACAGCTCCCTGCCTGGCTGGTGCATCTCACCCCCCAGGCCAGTCCTGGGCCGGCCAATAGCAGGGGAGGATGTGCCTCTATGCGGCTGGAATGCCATTCAGCACAGCAGCAGCCTGGAGCAGAATCCACAGAGAGAAGGAGGAGGCACCAGGGGTCCAAGTGCCCCAGGAGCAGGGGTGGACTCCGAACCCAGTCTGGTTTTTAGCCCCAGACTACCTGCCTCTGTGAGCAGGTGAGCCCTTGTGTAGGACTGTAACAGGAACATTTAGCCTTGTCCCCATTAAGCAGTATTTCAAAGACTAGCACACAGTGTGTATCTGAGGGAACTCTATCCGGTGTGTCTCCTTTTCCGCCCTTGCTACCCAAGACACCTTTCCCTCTTTGGAGGACAGTCGGCTTTGCGCTCCCCAATTCTCTCTCTCAGACGCTCTCCCAAACAGAGCTGCTCATAGCTTCACCTCTTCACTTTCTCCCTGTCTTTTCTCATGCTGGTCACTCCGGTGCCTGGGATTCTGAGGGGCCGGGCTCCATGTGGAAGTGTACACTCGTCATTTGGCAATGTCTGCCGTGGTACAGGGTGTCATCTTCTAGCAAGCTATATTTCTGTCAATCCAATGCTTTTAAAAAATCAGGTTTTAAAAATTGTGACAAAATACACGTAACATTACACTAACCATTTAAACCATGTTTAAGAGTGTAGGTCAGAAGTGTTGAGTACATTCAGCAGTTTTGCAGAACTCTTTCATCTTGTAAAACTGAAACTCTTAACCCATTGAACAATTTCTCTTTTTCTCCTCCCTCAGCGACTGGCAACCCTCCTACTTTAATTTTTATGTATTTGACTATTTTAGGTTTCACATAAACGTATATAGAATTATATGGTGTCTGTCTCTTGTGATTGGTTTATTTCATCTAGCATATCTTCAAGTTTTTTCCAAGTTTTAGCATGTGTCAGGATTTCCTTTCTTTTAAGGTGAAATGATATTCCGCTGCAGGTTTAGGCCACATTTCATCTTTCTCCATTGGGATGCTTCTACCTTTTGATTATGGTGAATGATACTGCTATAAAACATGAATGTACAAATATATGTTCCTTTGTTTAAAGAAAAATTACCAACACATTCATTGATCTAACCCAGTGTGTTTCAACCTTGGATAGATGACAATCACCTGAAGACATTTTAAAACGTTCCCTCAGCTCCCAACCTAATCAAATCTAAATGGCTAATGGTAGAGCTTGTTGGTCTAACATGCTGTTTTCAAGCTCATTGTAGGTCCAATATTATAGGTGGCTTCTAAGAAAATTGATTTTTGTGGAGATTGTGACTCAGTGGGTTAGGAGTGGGACTGGGAAATCTATACCTTTAAAGCAATGCCTTTAAAGCAATGAGAAACTCATAGCTGAACATTTAGCAACTGTCTAAATCATGAATTAAAGGCCACCCTGACCTCCATGGTCTTTATCATTGGATCATAGATGCCTCAAATTGATCTCCGATGACTTTAGTATGTGTCCTGGTCTTACATCCTCACCTGGATGACAGGTTGAGTTTCTGAACTCAAAGAGGTCTGAGAGACTGGATAATCTGTTTGGCTTCTGCCATACAGTTGACTTCTGACTTGGGTCTAGAGCATCTCAAGATTTGCCTCCATTCAAGCAAAATTTAAAATCTTGTTTTCTCATGGTACCCAAGCAGGTTAGCACTTTACTTTTAAGAAAGACTGAGTGAGACCTCATTACTATGGTAAAAGATTCAATGGTTACGTTTAGGCCTGCTGTTCTGTGAAGGTTCTTGTATTAGTCACATATTCATTGCTGGGACAAGATACTGATACAACTTAGAGGAAGAGAGATTTATTTGATTTGTAATTTCCAATGTGGTCAGTTCACAGTCAGTTGGCTGTTAAGGGAAAAATAGCATGGTGGAGAGCCTGGCAGAGCAGGGGACAGCTGCTGATCCCATGCCAGCCAGGGAGCAAAGAGAGAAGGGAAGAACTGGAGACAAGAATACAGCCTTCTAGGGGTGGGAAGGTGATCTGCCTGTGACACCTGAAAACCTACTGGTCAGCAAGGATGATTTGGCTGATCTGACTGGCTAAGCAGGTGTCCTCTTCCTCCTTCACTGCTCTGTGTGTGTCCCTCCTGAAGTTGTGAGCTCAAAGAGGACAACCTTCCCCAATAGAGGAGGAGTATCTTCAGTTAAGTGTATATGAGTACTTGTGTCCTTCTCATAGACCTCTCAAGAGTAGAGTTCTCCAGGTTTTGTCCCCAGTGACCCACCCCAAACCAGGCTCCAACTCCTAACAGCACATTTAACAATTGAGCTCACCATTGTAAGAATCCACCAATAAGCATATCACCCTCATGATCCATGCACCTTCTAAACACATGAGGTTTGGGGGAACATTTTAGATGTAAACTATAACACCCCGGTCAGTCAATGTTGACTACAACATTTATGAAGCATGAAGGATCTGGAAAGCTGACTGAATGACAAATTACCTATAAAGACTGAAGTCCAGCATAGACTGAGGTGACCAAAGCCCTAGATGCCCAAATAACTAACTTAGCTTTGATCCAGGTTGAAAACATATTACCTCTGAGACCCTGGATCTGAGTTATATTTACAAAGTGGATGTAACTGTGGTACCTTTATTGGATAAAAGATTGTAAGAGCTGCATTAACAGAACACTGACTGTGCACCAGATGTTATACTAAACAGGCTACATGGATTATTGGATGGGACCATGAGGAAATTAACACTTAGAAATGTTCAGTGAGTGTTCAAGGTGCCCTTGCTAGCAAGTAACCAGGCTCAGATTCAAAGTCTGTCTGATTTCTCAGCCCATCTCTTAACCACTGTGATATTTTTTGTGATGATGGAAAGAGATAAGGCAAGTGAAATGCATAGCATAAGAGCTCAGTAAATTGCATTCTTCATCATCCTCATCAACACAGCAACAGCAACAAACTCTTACATAGGTTTTATTATGTGCCAGGGCAGGTAGACACACACACACACACACACACACACACACACACACACACACACACTTGCAAAAAATTACATGGATAGCATTATTATTACAAATTTAATAGATTAGGAAACTGAGACACCAAAAGATTAGATAACCCAGACTTACAAGGCTAGTAAACAGAAGAGCTAGATCTGAATTAGAAAGTCAAATTTCAAACTTAGTGCCATTAACCAGTATGTTCTGCTCCCCTCCATGTGACAAATGGTAAATATTAATAATCATAATGATTAGTAACAAGATCTTCAGTTTTTTTTAACAAAATATAAACAACATTTTTCTATATACTGCTGTCATAAGCATGCTATTAAGATAAAGATCAATATGATAATACATTTAAGTATTCTTTTGATGTTCCCTTTTCTGCCCTTTCAAAGTTCTTATATGCGTCAATATAATATTAATTCACAGCATCTGATTTCTGAGTCATTTGGGGAGTGACCTCTTGAGAAGGACTGATCATGGGGTCATGACATTTTTTTTTTAAGATGGAAGAAACCTTAGAGATTCTCCAGGACAGAGGCTCTAAAATAAAAGATTTGAGTCTACAGAATGCACAAGGTTACCCAAAGGAGTTGAGGAGGCAAATGTTAGTTAAAAAGAAAGAAAAAAGCGACAGACATGAAGGCAAATCTAGTTATTTCAGAATTTCCTAACTTTCATATCTTACTTACTCATATTTCACTGATTACTAACCTACTTTTTTATCAGCTCATTCTCCTCTAGCTGTTGCCACTTTTTCTTTGGGGTCATTGGTGTCGCTGGTCTCCCTTTCACTCTCCAATTTTCCTTTAAGTATTTTCTGCAATACTGGCTCAGTGGCTGCAAATTCCTTTAAGCTGTCTCTGTCATGGAAAGTTTTAAATTCTCCCTTTAAATTAAAAGATAATTTTGCTGGTTATAGCAGTCTTGGTTGGCATTTATGTTTTTTTAGTGCTTGGATGACATTGCTCCACGATATGTGGTATAGATTTAAGTTCATTTAATGTAGCAATGTGATATAGTTTTAACTTTGCCTTGTTGTAGCAATTCACTTATTAGGTCACTAATGAAAGTTTATCCTAGGAAAACTGATTGATGTAAAGATAACCTATGAATGTACAAATATGCACCTTCCAGTATTCAGCTCATACAATTGAAATTTATTTATTTATTTATTTTTCTTCTTTCCCTAATTAACTATCCTTTTGAACTACATGCTTATAATTATTTTCTAGTGTGAACTGGTGGGTAAGGCCAGGTTTAACAATAACAATAAAGATGTAGGAAAATATGGAAAAAAAAACTTTTGGTGAATATCCCAATGAAGGGATTGGTTGGATTCAGAGAGGAGATATCAAGATTTGACTACTGTGAACCCATTAGAGGAATAGGAAGCTGGAGTAGAGTGGTGACTTGAGTGAAATGACTTAGGCGCGGAAGATTAATATGTTAAACACTGTATGGTTTCTCGGACTTGGAAAACCCAGAACACAGACATTCTTTGGAACCATATGAAGTGATAGCTGGAGCCGGGGGAAGGGACAGGGAGGGGGTGGGAGGGTAGAAGATGGGAAGGGATTGTGAAGTCGATGTGATACATAGATGTACGAAACACCCAAATTCATTGTAAATACTATGTATTGCATTTGTATATTAATAAAAATAGTGGGGGAAAAAAGAAAGAAAAAAATTAAAGAAAGAAAGAAGAAGAGTCATAGTGAGCTTCCTGTGTGTTACCAAATTGTCACAGTGACCAGATGGCTCTAGCTGTCCCTGCTGACCCTATTTTCTTGAAACATTCACCACTTGAGTGAGGTCACACTTCCGGGGCCTTCTTCCTGTCCTTTCTGGCTGTTCCTTCATAGTCTCCTTTACTGGCTTTCCCCTTCTTTATTACATTTGAAAAGTCTGAGATGATGAATGTATGGACTGGGCTGGTGTCCTCCCTCACTGTATGTCTTCCTCCAGCAATCACTGAGCCAAAGGTGAAGTTTCTGGAGCATGGACAACCTACTGCTCTGATCTGCATCCTCCTGGCATCTTCACACCTACTGCATGGTGTCTCATAGAAGAATATGTTGACATCCTAACCTCCAGCATCTCAGACTCTATTGGAAATAGGGTCATATATTTTGTTATTTGTTATGGCATATGTATGTTCTTAAGCCTCATAGTGTCTATTTTAAATTTTAGGGTACAATTTAAAGGAACTTACCTTTTAAGCATATATTAGCTACCAGAGATATAGTACAATTTAAAAGAAGGAATAATTTCTTCTATCTTGGAGCATATATACATTTGACTTATTCTTGGGTTTGATTTTTTAAGGCCTACTTTTTATTAAACCTTTTCAGTGAAATTTTTTTGTTATAATAGAGGGCCTCTATGAATTCTAAATGATTAATATTTAAATTCTGAAAAAGATTATTTTTATGCATTGCTATTTTCTTCCCTTATTTACCAAGTCTTACTATATCTACCAATTTAAAAATGAACTTAATCGTGTGTATGTTTGTTGGTGAGGGTGGGTAGAGGAAAAGTCTAGACAGTTCCAGCTCTACCATTTGACATGAACACCTCTGGACACGTGCAAAGGATGACAGGTGCACACATCAGCTTGTACCTCCTCACTTGTCTCATCATGAGGGAAGAGCTAAATTTTGTCAACTAGAACAGAAGTCCATCTAAAATGTCTCAAAATTATCAAGATGTTTGATCTGTGGATTATCATCAATTATTATTATGATAAGCCAGTCTTGCCCAATTCATATTATTAGCTGATGATAGTATCAAGCCAGCATGACCAATAGGACATTTGAAATCCCTATGTCATCGTTATCTCATGCTTTTAAATATTGTGTTTTTGTGCTTTCTAATAGCATATGTGATATTTCTTTATTAAGGCATTGTGGCTTATAAATGAATAGATCAAAAGGTGACCTGGAGCTGTATGTAGCATCCCAGCAAAATGCTCAGTGGTCTCTTTTGTGGATGTAGACACGACTTTCTTTTTAAAATGAGAGCAAGTTTCAGACTAACATTTATTGTGCTAGTCAGACATTTAAAATCACATCTTCAATTTATTGATGGCTGTCTTCTCTTTGTGAAAAGTGATGCTGATTTTCTATTTGTGCTAATGACATAATGTTTTCTTTCAAGACAACTTTTCAGTTAAAAAAGAGCCAATTGAAATAAAAATGTTAAGAGCCTAGCCGTGTGAATAGGGAGGAAAATCACAAAAGTTTAGCAAACAGGATCCAACCTGGTTATCTCAGTGGTTGTTATGATTTGAATATTAGGTATCCCCCAGAGGCCCATATACTGACAGATTGGTCCCTAGTCCCCCCAATCCTTCTCTTTCTCCTCTCCTTCTCTTTTCTTTCTACTCTTCCTGCCCAGACACGACCACAATGAGAGCACCTATGTTCTACCACATGCTCCCTGCTCTAACGTTCTGTCTTACCACAGGGTCCAAGATAATGAAGACAACAGAACATAGACTGAAGCCTCTGAAGCCATAAGCTGAAGTGAACCTTTTTCTCCATTAAAATTGATATTCCCAGGTATTTTGTCATAGCAAAAGAAATCATACTAACACAGGGTCTTCAAAAAATGTGCTTGAATATCTACAAATGTTTTGGAAAACTATGTTTTCTCTTGCATGTTTGAAAGATGACAAGTTTTTCAATGTAAGTTTAGAAGGTTGCAATGGAAATCATTTCTCTTCCATCAACTTTTATTAGGTGAATTTCAAGTCAAGGAAAGTTGAGAAATAGCACTCACATACCTTTCACCCACATTCAACAATTGTTAACATTTTGTAACTTTGCTCGTCTCTTTGTGTGTTTGGCATGTGATAAACTATTTGAAAGTCAATTGCATTCTGTCAGACTGACATTCTGACATTCATTACTAATGTGTCAGCCTGCATGTCTTTAGACTAAGGACATTCTCCTCCTACCACAAATAATAAATACTATTATCACATCTAAGAAAATTAACATAATGCAAAGCAGATAATTTCTGACATATTCTAAATATTGACATTTAAAAATAAAAATTATATTTTTCTTTTAAATTTATCTAGTGGAGCCTAAATACCAGAAGGTTTTGATATCCATCATTACTCATTTATAAAACATAAACAAGTTCTTCTTTAACATTCAAAATTTTTACATCTTTATTTTTCTCTTGAACTTACATATCTATTCCATTTACCACACAAAATCTTATTTTAATGCATATTTATTTATGCTTGAAAGTTTTTATTTTATCATCTTAGCATGTTATTCTAAAACAAAGCAGCAATTGAAATTGAATTTCTAAATTCTGTGATAATAAAACTGTTAAAAATTCTTGAGTTATTGGTATAATTATTATTAATACACAAATACACTATTATTGTTATTGGTCATAAGAATAGCTCCATAATTTTGGTATTAGCCATAAAAGAACAAAAAGTTTAAATGTATTTCTAAATGCTATGATTGGAAATCTGAGAAATAATTCTTGTATTCATGGATAGATATTCCTTATTTCTTGAGCATGACTATTTTTTATATCTTGAAAGTAATTTATTTCTTGAAAGTATCTACTCCTGGGATGGGAGTGTATCTCAGTGGCTAAAGTGCTTGCTAACTATGTTCAGGGCTCTAGGTTCAATTCCTCAGCACCATGTAGAAATTAGTTGGGCACAGTGGTGCTCGCCTATAATCCCAGTTCTCAAGAGGTTTAGGCAGGAGGATTAACATGAGTTTGAGGCCACTGTAGGCTTCATACTGTGAGTGCAAGACTAGCCTGGACTATTTTTTTAGAGGGGTGGATTTTCATGGACAATATTAATACATTTCTCAATCTTTTTCCCTTTCCAGCTTCTCACAGTATGTAGTTGCTACTGTGTGTCTGACTAAAGTGAGTATGCTTTAGGATTTTTTTTCTTAATTCACTATAGTTGTTTGTTTACTGCTTTACTTTTAGGCTTTAGAAAAGCAGTAAGCTTTTTTTTTTTTTCCCCTGACTTTTTACACTGTTTGGTTTTACATCCTTTTTTTGAGACAGGGTCTCATCTGTAGATTTTTTTTGGCGGGGAGTGGAATGGGGTGTTACTCTGTAGTTCTGTACTATGTAGACCAGGCTGACTTCGAACACATAGTCATCCTCCTGCCTTCGCCTCCCAGGTGCTGGGATTACAGGCTTTTACTACCCTGCCTTAGCCTGGACTATTTTTAATAAATATATGTCACTGGACAACTCAGATCTTTCAATTTTATTAAGAGTAATGAATTGAAACTAACCCACTAGACTTAATTGCTCTCTTATCTTCTTGGAATTATGCTGAAAAGAATTTTTAAATTTATATCAAATTATTATTAATTATATTTAGTTTTTTTTACTTAAAAGTATTTCCTTTAATCTAATATGCTTGTAATTGAGGAAATAAAAATACTGCAAAACATTGTTTCCAGTGCAGTATTTTTTAACTTGTTTGAAAGCTCTTGAAGCATTTGTATGAAACTATGGAGTTACATTCCTGACTCTGAGCTCCCATATGAAGATCCACCTTGTGGTATTCACACTGAGCAATATCTCCAGCTTATTTATTTAAATATTTATTTATTTATTTTTAGTTTTGATTTTGAGATAGGATCTTGCTAAGTTGCCACCTTGCACTGGCTGGACTTGAACTTAGGATTCTCTTCCCTCAACTTCCCATATGCTGAGCTTACAGGTCTGTGCCATGGGGCCCAGCAGTTTTTAATTTATGTTAATCGTACTCCATGGCCAATCCTATTGGCCAAGACTATTTATTTCCTGCCAGAAAATATCTGACATTGTTTTCTAGGTAAAGTGCACATCTCTGTTACTAACTCTACAAAGGATAGGAAGAGAGCTAAGTAGAACATGAAGTTTGATATTATGGTAAAATAAGGCCTGGGCCACTTCCTCTGCTTTGTTCTGGCCTTTCTTTGATTCTTTAAGTTGGGAATAAAAGAGGAGAGATCATTAGTAGAAGCTCTGAATATTTAAATTCAGAATGTCCTACCATGGCCCAAATACCTCTTTTTTAACCCTGTGGTTTGCTGTGAGAGTTTGTTGAATCCCAAGAAAGATGATGTCCAGCCTTTTCCACTTTCTCTTGCTTTTATCCTACCGACCCTGGGGAGAGCATAGTGGATAGGTGGCTGGCCCTCTTTGTACAGTGAGCCAAGGGTGAGTAGATATAAAGAAAAGAGTGATAACTGGTAGACTAACCAGAAGCCACGAAGAAGTCAGTGTTAGCAACAATGGAGATGAGAGTGGGAAATCTGGAATTTGATTTTCTTACAAGACCAGTCCCTTAAAGAGGTGTCTCTTTGCCCTGGAGTGTAGTTATCCCAGACGAAGCCTGGTAGGCTGGTAATCTATCTTTACTGGAGCCTAGGTTGAGAATGAGTGAATGCAGGAAAGGTCCAGCAATTTCAATCCTGGTATGCTGGGCTTTGGCCTCCTCATACAGCTCTGATGAACCCAGGGAGGTTCTTGAATTTTGTCCCACATTGGCTTGAAGAACATAGGGGTGTTCCAGGTGGATCTGGATGATTCTTCTCAGGACTGGAATTGTTTTTGTTCATTTAGAAAAAATTTTGACAGAGTCTTCTATTTTCTTAGGAAACTGTTAGGGAAGCCACTAACATTTGGTGGAGTTAAGATATTATGCCTCAAACAATAAATATATAATTTTTGTCAGCTATGATTTTATTAATATATATTCATCATTGATATTCTTATTGACCACTTAGGCCCGTATGCTCAGATTCATTTGCTTATCACTGACCAAATCAAAGAAGGCCATCTGTTTTGGTTAAAAAAAAAGAAGATTTATTCAAAGTAGTTCCAAAGAGATGGAGGTGCCTGTTTGCCTCAAATCATGGTCTTACATTGTATGGGTGTGTTAATCTTCACAGCCAGGAGCAGTGGGAGAGAGAATATCGTGAGACAATAAACTTGGTCAGGCTTGATTCTGCCCTTCAGAGGGCCCCAACTTCTTCCTCCCTTGCCTAAGGGAATGAAATTGGCCTTTGATATCCTGGTGTCCTTGTTTGCATGGTCTGTCTATTCACCTGGGCTGCAGAGAGGTGGGGCTGGTGGTTTATGCCCCAGGTCCAAGAAAGTTTGGAGAAGGCATTTAATTGTTAGGAGAAAAAAAAATCTAATTTTAAAAGTTCAATTTTGCTGTGCTGACTATGATATCAGAGGTGTTTATACTATTTCAGCTCTGAGCTGGAAATATGGGAATAAGTTAAAAATATAAAAATAGAGAACCCCTCAAAAAACCAAATCCCAAAACACTTAAAAACAGTTGATGAAAGTGTGTGATAGGACACAGTAGCTTTCACCAAAGGCCTTTAGAAGAACATCTTGAGTTTCTTTCTCTGCTGAGGGTCACTCTATGGTGTATAATTATCTAGTCTGAACCTCCTGGAATCAGCCCTTCATTTACTCCTTTGGCTTTTAGGGTGGACAAAGCCCTAGAAGTCTCTTCCTTGGTCTTAGCCAGGTAAAGCGACCTGGAAAAAAAAAAAAGATAACTTTTTTTTTCCATATGCTCTTTTTTTATTCTAGCCATTTTCAGAAAGTTTAGTCAAGAAGAGGCCACAGTTTGTGTCAATTAAACAATTTGCTCCTTTGAATAGCAGAAGTGCTCATTATTTAGTTAAAGCTCTCTTTCCCTTCATTATATTTTACACTTGACCTCAAGTGTCAGTTTCAACTTTCTTTTTAATGCAACTCAGAACAACAATGTCACTGGGCAATGACTTGCAGGAGCTAAGCTATGGTCATCATCCTTAGATGGTTGCATAAACTCTCTGGTTTATCATAGTCTGCACTCAACCTTTGAGATTTCCTGCCTGTTCCCTGTTGGAATTTGGATTTATGATGCAGGTTTATTTAAGCAGCTCATTCCTTTTTTCTAACAAATACTTTCTGAACACATGATACATAGCCATCTTGCAAAGATTTCTTTCTGCATGGAGTTTACATTCTAGTGTGGAAAAAAGACAAAAAACCCCCAGATAAATTATAGACCATGTTAGGAGAAGATTGCTTTGTGGAGACAACAAGGTAGAGAAGGCAGTAAGCGTGGATGGGTGCAATTTAAAATAGGATTTTCAGGAAGGGGTCATCAAGACATTCACAGGAGGTGGAATATGTCAGTGGCTAGGCCTTGGAAAGAACATCTGGGCAGAGGGAATGGCATGCACAAAGGCCTTGAGGCAGTGGGTAGTTGGGGTAGTGGGACAGTTATAGAAAGACAGCAGCTGGTTAGACACTGCTGTGTGCTCTACCAAGTCAGTAGCCCCTCAGAGCTTCACCCTCTCTGTATGAAAATGAAGTTTGAGTAAGATTTCCAAGGTCCCATTCAGCTCTAATGTTTAGCAATTCTAGTCAAAACCTCTTATGAAAAACACAGCAGGCGCTTTGCCAGTAGGGATGTGCTCATAGAAATAAAGTCTTCTATTATTTCTGTGAAGAGAAGGAAACTTGAGAAAGGGGTCTTGCTGGGTTTTGACCTGAACTGCACAGCTTCTGCTCTCCAGGGCTGATGTCCTGACACCTGGAGGCAGATGGGTGGATGTGAATGGGGTCAGCCGAGGTGATGGCTATCTGCTTTATTACTGCTCAGTATCTGATTTCTTCTGTAGCCTTGGCAAGTAACAACAGATTGCTTGGCATGACCAAGAGTAGATTATTTTTTATCTGATCAATGTTTGCATGTATTTAGAGTGCTTAAAGGTTTTTAATATTGAAAAGCCAAATAGCACGGACTATCTTCACCCATTGTAAACTTAACCTCTCCCTTATAGTCCCATTTCTTTAACTTTCTTATCCTTAAAAGAAAAAAAACAAACAGAAAAGCAAACAAAAACCCAAAACAAAACAAAAACAACAAAGAAAGCAGAGGCTGAGAGATTAGCTCAGTGAATAAAGTACTTCCTAGCATGGGCAAGGCCTGGGTTCAATTCCCTATCACCACATAAACTGGGTATGGTGGTGCACACCTGTAATTCCAACCCTTGGGAGAGATAAAAGCAGGAAGTTTACTGTGAGTCTGAGGCCTGCCTGGGCTGTATAGTGAGTTCAGGACCAGTCTGCACTACAGAACAAAAGCCTCTTCTCAAAAACCAAAACAAAGCAAAACAAACAAATAAAAAAAAAAAACAAAGGAAAAGAAAAGCAACCTTTGGCAGTTGGGTGTGATAATGAGAACTCAAAAGGTGGAGATAAATACACATCTGCCATAGTTCTTTCTTAGATTCTTGGGTTCTTCATTACATTTACCTTTCTTTGCTTCCTTCCTTCCTTCCTTCCTTCCTTCCTTCTTTCTTTCCTGGTGTGCTGGGGATTGAACCTTGGGCCTTGCATACTCTAGGCAAGTGCTCTACCACTGAGCTACATCTCCCTCCCAGACAAATATTTTTTATCCATATCATGCCAAGAGTTTGGACACAGAAAAGGGCTAACTACATAGAGAGAATATTGTGCATTAGAGAAGTTCTTAAACATACAAAGAGAATTATTTTGAGATTTCTCTGATTTAAATGAAAACATTAAAGAATATTTGGCCCAGGTATACTTCTTCTGGGTATCTTTCTGAAATGGTTAAAGAAATCATATTACAGTGATACATACATACTCATGTTTATAAAAATATAATTCCTAAGGATTAAATTTTGAAAGTGGCCTCTATACCCATCAGCAGATGAATGATAAAGAAAATGTGGTAGCTATACATGATGGAGTACTTCCCTGCCATAAAGAAGGATATACTGAACCACTTGTGGAAAATAGATATACTGTGATGCTAAGTGAAATAAATCAGGCAAAGAAGATTAGATATCACATTGTTTCTCTTATATGGGAAAGTTAAAATGTAAGCAATCTAAAGTGAAGTAAAAGATGATAGGAAGGAGGAAGGTAGATTTTTTGGAGGTGGGAGGGGATCTAGGGATGATAGAAGATGGGGGAGGGCAAGAAAGGGGAAGCAAAAATGATTGACACACAATATGTACATGAATCAATTCTGTAAGGTGAATGTGATTGCAATTGCAAACATAAAATAATAGAAATAATAGTTATGGGAAAATCCCTTTTTAAAGGGAATGACTGAAACCAGAAAATATAACGTTTATAGTTGGGAGATAGGTTGGTGATTGGAGGGGCAGGGAATAAAAGAAATGGGCATTACGACTTTGAAGAATGTGGGTCTTCACTTTTATTACAAACCAATGTGTTAACCTGCTAGTTTCCCCTCATAGCTGATCAGCATTTGAACTCCTTTCCTACAGGATGATGTGGAAAAGACCGCGGAATGCCAATACATATGGTGGGCTGGGTTATAGGAGAGGCATTCTCAGCTTTAGAAGCCCGAATGTTTTATAATAGGTAATAGGCTCGTGACACTTAGCTCAAGAGGAAGACATCACGTTTAATGAGAATGCAAATTTTTCAGTTGCTCTGGAGAGGAGCATGACATATTTCAAAATTGTTTCCTATACACATCTCTTGGAACAGTAGCTGGACCAGAGGGCAGTCAGTGCCTGTGCTTGCTGAATATTCGGGAACCCACTGACACATGGAGAATGCTTTTTGCAGGGATTCAGAGATGTTTTGTCCTGAAACTTGCATCCTTACCTCCTTACTTCCAGTCGTCTCAAGGAAGCTTACTTCTCGCTTTGGTCACAAGAGCTTTCCCTTTCTAACTTCTCAGGAAATCTGGGGTGATGAAGTATTGCATGGATTAAGGCACAGTTCAAAGTCCTAGGGCAAAGACTGAGAAGAATTTTAAAAGTTACAGCCACTTTGTCACCTGCACATCTCTTTTATTTTGTTGCTCACTACCAGGCAGCTGGACATGCCCAACTCATGTAAATGCTGACAACTTGTCATCTTGTACCTAGGAGGGGCTGCAAGTTGTTACCTGGATCAGTCCTCCTTGACCGAGGCAGGTTTTGCATTGATGGAAACCAAGATTCTGAGGAATAATTGTCTTTCTCAAAATCATTTAGTACAAACACAGGAGAGCCATGATTCCAAGTCAAGTTTATTTAAGTGAGGATACTTAACATTTTTCCTCATAACCAGAGTTCAGACAAAAGGGTCTTTTCAGACATGCTTGAAAGAGAAGAGAACAAAGAGAAGAGAACACAAGAAATATTTGTGAGGGTCCTCAAATCTTTCTTCAGAAATTGTTTCCAATAAGTGGGTGAAAGAGGCTGTCTTTTGCTTACTCAGTGTCCATTTTCTCCTTTTTTTTTTTTTAAAGGGATTAAAGTCCTATGTATTCGATGCTGTGTATGGTGGTACAACCCTATAATCACAGCACTGTGGGAGGCTGAGACAGGAGGACTGCAAATTTGAGCCCAGTCTGGGGTGCTTTAATGAATTTATGAGATCTCAAAATCAAAAATAAAAAGAATGAGCTGGAGATACAGCTCATAGTCATGGCCTTGATCTCCATTCTTATTACTACCAAATTAACTAATGAACTAGTAAAGATTCCTATGGGTTTGATTATGGAAATTTGCCTAACTTTTATTTTACTGTCCATTTTTAAACATTTTAATCATTTCCTTAGTTTTAATTGACCGATATAACTTGTATATATTTGTGGTGTACAGAGTGTTGTTTTGAAATATTGTGGAATAGCTTAATTAAGGTAAATAACATATACATATCTCACATACTTATTTGTAATTTTTATGGTGAGAATCCTCAAAGCCTACTCTCTTAGCATTTTAAAAGATGCCTGGCTTTACAAGTAAAATAAAGCAAACCACTCTATTTGCAAGCTTCTCTTGAGGTTGGGGTAGTCATGGAGGGGAGAGTTGAAGTCACTTCTAGCCATTCCTTTCAAGGATACTTACTCACTTGGCAGGACACCTTTTCCATTTCCTTTGTCCTTCCTTCCTGCATAGAACATGACTTGGATCATGTCTTAGTTACTTTACTTTATTGTTGCTGGGACAAAATACTATACCCACAACTTAGGGAAGAAAGATTTCTTTTAGCTCACAGTTTCAAGTCACAGTCCATTTGAGAATGGGTAGCTAGAAATGGTGGAACCATATTGGTGGGACTGGGGCCAGAGCCAGAGATAAAGCTATTCATACCATGGCAGAACAGAGTCAAGTCTAGGGGAAGGACAGAACCAGCACCCCTCCAGACCAACCTCCAATCATCCACCCCTTCCAGCTAGGCCACACCTCCCAACAGTACATGGTATCCATAGGTATCTGAGACTTTTGGGGGACATTTCATATCCACAGCATAACAGATGAATGGTGTCATAGTGACAATCTGTGATCATAGGAGGCCTCTTAAAGGGAAATATGGGTTACCGATAATGAAGCAGAAAGGCAGGAGGAAGCTTGGCCGTTGTTAACATTATAACCAGCCCTGCCGTGCCCAGTTCTGGGCATCTTCTGTGTGATACTAAAACAAACAAACAAACCAATTACCGCTCCCCCTTCACTTTTGTCTTTTTTTTTTTTTTTTTCCTTGAGTAGCAGCTGAAGGTAACTCATAATAGATGCTGGGTGCTTACTGACACCTGTGATGCTGAATAGTTTTAATTGTGTGGGCTTGAGTTCTTTAGTTGCAAATTTAGACACTTTGGTAACCGATAGCAGAAAGGAAGTGATTGTCTTTTAAGAAGGCTATGGCCTTGCTTTCAAGATTGAAATGATGACTCAGGAACTAAGCCTGAGCCAGTGGCATCAGATTGCTTCCAAAAGGTCTGGTATCAGGCTCTGTTCATTGATCCTGCCAGGGTCTCATGGGATCCTCATTTTCTTGCCAGTTTTGAATCACTCTGTCAAACGTCTACATTACATCATAGGAAAGTGAGTACTCCATTGGCTGAGTCCAGGTCACATGACTGCTCGGATTCAAGATCACAAGATTACTTTCTACCAAGTTCATGAAAGGGGAAGCAGAGCATGAAGAGTCTCCAACAACTTCTCTAGCTTTTCCTGGGGGCCGGGGGTAGGGGGGTGGGG